>PVIA01000393.1:0-122235 GCA_004024845.1 Tonatia bakeri
TATCTGACACACAGTCAGCATCTTTCTCAGAGGGCACTAGCGTCGAAGGGCCTCGGTGTCGGAAGGAACACGAAGAGGAAGGATGTTCTGCAGAGGAATGGGGAGAAAGTCGTGTAACAGCCCTCAGAGGACATGAGAGACATGAATGGGAGAAACGGGGAAAGAGGGAGAAGGCCGGGAAGCAGGCGGGAGAGGAGAAGGCGGGGAAGGAGCCTGGCATCCCGAGTCTCAGCTGTCCAGTTCAGGTCTGACCTGTCGGGACACAAGCCCCCACTTCACCCCGTTCTCCAGACACACCTACACACAGTTGTTTTCTCCCCCTCGGCAACGTCTGCTTGTTTACCTGGTGCGTGCTGTGTGTCAACGGAAAAACACATTTGTTCCTGCTGCTGACGCAGCAGGGAGGAGTCCGAGTGTGTCTTTGCTGGACTGCCACAGAACCACACCCACAAAGGACATCGAGGGAGGATGGAGGATGCAGTGGGGACCGTGGCATTTGGGGGCCCCCGCTCCCCGTCGTCCCCAGAACTCAGAGGTGTGGGTTCAGGATCACACTCACTATGACAGTCATGTCTTGGGGACACTCTTGCCTAAGAGCTCCAGGAGGAAAGAAAGCCCCAGGAGAAGTGTGATTTCCACGAGGTTTCTGAAAGTAGACTTTCAGAACCATGTGAACTGGAATAAAATTATAGAGATCGATGCACAGCATTTTCATTAAGCCAGACTCGCAACTAGCCTTGGCCTCAGATATTGACCCTGTGTCCAGCCCCACCTTGAAGGGCAATGAGAACGTGTGTCTGAGAAAAGTCCCCCAGTGATGCGTGCAGCTTGGGGGGCCACTCTGCTAGGCAGCGATTCCCCGCCCCCATCACAGCGCAGAGGGGCTCCCCTTCTTTCAGGATGCGCTCAGACCAGCAGTTTCTCTGACAAAAATCTGCAGCATGTGATGGGCAACACTGTAGTGAGGAATCTCTTAGGAAAAAGAACTACAGACATAGATTTAAATATGGTGACATAATGCAACACAAGTATAAACAACAGGTGTGGAGAGACTCTCGGACAGCACAGGCTGTCAAGACTGGGGAGAGGGACTGTGGGGCATCTAGACTTCGTTGCCTGCAGGTTAGAACAGCAGAATGGCTTCTCCACGGGCCCCTGCCAGTTGCACAGTGAGGACCACCCATCAGGTCAGACACAGGACCTCTCTGCTCCGTGCAACTTACCTCCACACTTTAGGATCGTTGTTCTTCCAATGCTCTTCCCACAACAAATTCTAATGCTTACACTGACTTTTCTCTCTAACACAACTCATAGCACCCCCATCTCTCTGGCTGACACATGGGGCGCCAGGAACTGGGACTGGGGCCTGCCTGTCGTCTCTGGGTGCAGGCCCTCTGCTGAACAGTCTCCTCCTACTTTTTCTTGGCATCCTTGCCCACAGCCCTTTGTTATACACACTTCTAGGTTCACCATTGGCCAGCTGGGCTCACTGGGGCTCAGCCAGGTCTGGTCATCTGTAAAGGTTACCCTGCTCCCCAGTGAGAAGGCAGGATTGGGAGCCGATGAGCCTGATGCCAGAGGCCACATAGGTCTGGGAGTTTCTGGACACCGCACGTCACCGAAGCCTGCCCTTCTGTCTCATCCTCCAGAGTTCCGGCTCCCCTGCCCCGCCCCTCAGGCCCTACGGTGTGTTCTTGACTGGGTTCTCCGGTGGGCTGCAGGAGAGGACAGGCACCTCACTGAGAACGAACCAGCCCAAGGGGTCATCGTGCCGATGCAGCTGAGGGGGTCCGTGTCGCCCTGGCCTCCTGTTCCTGCAGCAGATGACATGGGGCACAGCTCCTCAGGGAGTGAGCAGGACCACCCTGCAGGATAGCCCAGGGTCCTGTGGACCCAAACAGAATCAAAAATCCCCTGATGGCTTTGCCCATCATGAAGAAAATGGCATTACCCAGATAGCTCTAAAAGGCCACTCCCTGCCTTGAGCAGCTCTCTTGCTCCTGTGCTGTGCTAGATTCAAACAGAAATCGAGCAAAGAATGTGAGAATGTGAAGAGCGTTCTTCCCCAGAGTCACAGCTAAGTACGCCGATGCAGCTTTTATACAGTGGGACTGGTTTCAATTACTCTTTTTTTTTGATGGAGGAACCAATAGTTTACCACATTCTGTGAATTTCAGGTGTGTGCACTGTTGCAATTCGACATCTGTACATCCCACACGGTGTTGTATAAGGATAATATAACACCGTGCACATGTGATATAAAACACCATACCCTGAAACGCTTCACAAGGCAATTCAGATGGAAAGAGCATGACATCAGAGCAGCTGCTGGCCACGGGCTTGTGAACCATCCCCCAAGGATGACGACCATTCATCTAATCACTAAATGACGTAATACCCAGTGTGACTCTTTCCTTTTTCCTGTGGTTATGCAAGAGGTAAGAAATCACCATGCCTTGGAAACTTCTGGAAAAAAGAAGGAGACCAGATAAGGCATTTTCCTCCTCAAGTTTATTTTAAAACCCAAGGATGGCGATCGGCTTTTGAAGGGTATCAACCACCGTCTGTCTCACTCCACCTGACTTCCACCCACTCGACACCTTACAACCAAGACCACTTAGTCACGGAACCAAAGGAAGTAACCAAGACTGGTGGTTGCTCAATGACCGCATGTGTCAAAAAGCCTCAAGTGACTTCAATATATACACACATTGGCAGCTGAAATTTTTAATATTGACCATACATTCTTGGAGTTTGGTGACACATTAAGAGGTTCTCTCATACCTAAATCTTGCACCTAAAGAAATGGCCCCCCCATGAGATCCTGCACAGAAGGCTACCTGGCAGCTCTGGAAACTGACGCAGTCACGAGGCACTTCTTCCTCACAGACCCAACAGGTCCCAGAGCCAGCTCCTTGGCTTCACTGTCCCCGGAACATGCCTGGGGACAGGCACAGCCCTCCAAAACTGTTACAGAGATGGAGGAGAGGATGCAGCAGCATACAGGGAAACAGCCTCACCGCTGCCGACACAATCTGTGTGTGCCTGTCATCCTCATTTGCTCCCACGCCATTTTTGAACTGCGTTGCACTGAGGTCCCATTCATTTTCATGTGAGTTTACCTGAATGAAACATTCCCTGTGGTTTGAGCCTAAATACAAGATTTGAACTTACTCCCGCCAACTTTCAGTCCATTTACCATGTTATTGAGGACACTGTTTGCTCTTGACTCTTTTGTTTCACTTCTGAGATGCCCCACCCGCCCCCACAACTGTCCAGAATGTCAGTGTCAGGTGTACCTTGAAAAGGACCCACAACGAAGGAGTGGTCATGCTGACTATGTGAAACCAGAACTTTATTTGAATTTACTTGTGATTTTGGAGAATTCAGTCCCTCACTAAGTCCACGCTGGCTGTGAGCACAGTCCTAGGGACGAGGCCCCCAGGTGATGACCAAGGACCTGACTATCACACCCTCCCATGCAGAACCCCCCTCCCCTTCGAAACAAACTCCTGAGTGAGGGAGGAAAACAAGAGGTATTATCTGATTGTCAAGAAGTTGAAGTTTTTTACATATTAGAGGCAGTTGGAGATTTTTTCTCAAAATGATGCTAACCATTTTTCTATAAATCAGCATTACTTGTTCATACCCACTTGTATGCCAGGCTTCCTCACCAGAATTCCAGGTAGGAACTGGAACTTTTTCAACATTTCCTATACTCCTGGCCTTTCTCCAATCTATGACTAAATGCTTGCCATGTCATTTTTCAAAGTGTCAGCAGGATTCTTCTTTTATCTGTATTCTAGGTTCAGTTTACTTAATTTACTTAGTAAATACTGATTAAGACCTCACCCTGTTTCAGGCAATATATTTGGTGCTAGGGTATAATTAATTTACTTTCATTTCCATCTCCTTCCACAAAGTAATATAAATGAGTTATAGGGATACAGAAGGAAGGAAGGAAAGGAGGGAGGGAGGGAGGGAGGGAAGGAAGGGGAGAAGGAGAAAGGGGGAGAGAGAGATAGAGAGGGAGGGAGGGAGGGAGGGAGGGAGGGAGGGAGGTTAAATATAGGAGGAATTGGGGAAAAATAAGACTAATCCCATAAAATGGAGTCAGGAATGAGGTTTAAAATCTGTCCCGTGAAGATACATAAATTTCCTGTTGTTGAATCAGCATTGACTTTGAATTTTTTAATAATCAAAGCAAAATGGAAAAACGGGACCAATTTCACATCGAAAGTGTTCCTAACATAAAAACAGAATTACTCAAAAGGATTGTTCTTCTTAGTCCTAAAAGCAGAAAAGTATTTTCCCTCAAGGATCCATGTGAAAATAGAAATGGTCAAGTGTCTCCCATCTTTGGGGGAAAAAGAAATGATACCCTGAGTTCCTGTAACTATTTTCCTGTTATTTTTCCTTTTACCCACACTCTCTTGACTCACTTCCTGTCCACTCACTTCCTACTCCCCCTGCACTGAGACTTCCATCCTCACAACTTTTTTGAAACTGCCTACGAAATAGGCTCATCTGTTCAATCTCCCTTTTCAAGTTATCTTGCGTGCTCTTGATAGAACGGCTTGCATCAGGAGTGCCTTGAAGTGGTTGCTCCCCACTGAAGAAGCCGCCCAGTACCAACCACATCAAACTGAGCTCTGCTTCCCAGTCTCGGAGGCGTTCAGACCCCACTGCACTTCCCATTCTCTAACGCACGCGCCCAAGTCCCCTGAAGGTCGGCACACTGAGCTCCTAACCCCTAGACCTGTCCCGTCTCTGAAGCCTCCCGTCCTTGCTCACTCGTTCCACCTGCCTCGAGGCTCCGAGCAATCCTATGCCCAAAACAAGAGAACAAAAGAATCCCACTGTTGATTTACTGGTGATACGCTGAACTGGTTTGCTGCTTACCTCCCCTCTGACACAAGTCTCTTGCATCTTTCCTTCTGCTCGCTAGGACCCCACGCTGACTCAGTTTGCTGTGTATTGACTCCGTGCACCCAGGAGCTAACAACAGACCTCCTGGCTCTCCACACACTTCCTGCTTCCCAGATCTCTGGTTGCAGAGTGCTGCTTCAACCTCTGTCGAAAATCCACCTCTTTCCTATTTGTTCTGCACCCTTGATGGGAGCTAACCCCTTCCCTCTCTCCCAGTGGTCAAACATCCCGGTTCCACACACTGCCCGACATGAGTCAACGACCTTGACTTGTGTTCTAGAGCTGGTTTAGACTTGAGCTCATGGATTTGAACTCCTGGCGTTCTTCCACCCAACCCATCCTATAAGGAGACAAACTCAGCCTGTTCATCGTAGGGCCCACAGCGGTATCCATTCCACTCGCACGTGGTTTCTGTGATTTCCCCAGCTTCCACTGCAATATCACTGAACAATCAAAATCGCATACATTTAAGGTATACAGTGTGATGTTTGATACACGTGGATAAAGTCACTTCACATACACTACTGTGAAATAATTACCACAAGCCAATGCTCATATCCACTACACACACAGTTTGGGGGGTTTGTGTGTGTGAGGACAACTATGACTGACTCTCTTAGCCGATTCCAAGTGATCACAGTCACTGCATTGTTCGCACCCTCTGGCCAGCATTGCCCCATCTTCCCCAGCCCCGGCCCGGCAACCGCCACTATGCCCTCTGCTTCCGGGAGTCCCATGTGACTCATACCTTTGCAGTTCCCTGTTTTCGGAATGCCATACATACCTCTCTTCTGCAGATCCAAATCTATCCTTCGAAGTCCACTTCGAGTCCTGCTTTATCACAAATATTCTCATTTTTCAACAGCATACCATCTCTGAGCTTTATATCAGTTATAATCTGTACTACATAAAATAATATCCTAGCCTGTTCTATTCCTCCAAGTATATAGCACAATTGTTGCTATGAACACTGCATTTGCATTGCAAATGTTTTCTTTCTACACAAAATCTGATTCCAATATTTGAAATATTTTAAAATAGGGGTTATGTGGAATTTTTTATGAAGCAGATTACAAAGTGCTGGACTATAAATTTAACACATATATAGGTAGAAAATATGGGTCCATATATCGATAGATAGACAGATAGATAATTTATACAGTGTCAACACTGTAGAAAAAATTGTTTCAAGTTTTCTATCATCTTCCAACATAATAAATTCTATTCTATTGTTAGCATTTACCAAGAATGTATATTAAGTAGATTAAAGACAAATTGGGACAAGTAAACTATAAACCATATAATGTAGCAAATTTCAGATGGACTGCTTTAGGGTGTATTCTCCCTTAAGACCTTATAGTAATTGTTCCAGTACACAGTGTTGCAACTTTCTCGTGCATTACCAAAAAAAAGTTATTTCACATCACATGACCAAGATTGCTACAAAATGTATTTTAGGGTTTCTGACAAATATGAACAGTTAAAATTTAGTTTTGAAGGATTAACAGAAAGGAACCCTCATTACAACACAAATAAAATGAGATGGCAAAACTGGATTTCTGGGACTGGGACCTAGGACCTAGGACCTAGGACTGTTTTACAATCCATGGGATTCTATGGAATACTGAATCATCTAATGGCAACAGATTCTCGATATAACTTTCACTTCAACACTATGTAGACCGTGTGCAGCAAAGCTGGGCCTGCGTCATGTTTTCCAGTGGACATTAAGACTCAGTGCTGAGACGACCAGATCACGTCTGGGCTCCCAACAGCTGTGTGACCTCACATGAGGCCCTCAACCTCCGTAACCTTACCTCCTCAGCTATGGCAGAGGGAAAGTAGAAGTAATTACCCATTCTTCCTCAAGACAATATTATAAGAACGTGTGTGATGATCTGTACTAAAGTGCTATGCAAATAGTGAAGTTTAATATATGATTTAGTTACTATGTCATGAATGAACACGTCCATGTAAAAACTAAATCTTTCACGGTTATACTCATTCCGCTTGAAATAAGTAACATTTTGTACTAACATCAGGTGATTGCTTCCCGCCTGGGTTGCTGGTGAGTGGCCCAACTTGTTGCTGTAAATAAATGGGCACTAGGTTTCTAAAAATGCCTGTGGCCCAAGATTAGGCTTCTTCCGCTCTGTGGTCTCACATGTCTGACCACAGCAACTATTTTTAACCGTGGCCTGTGCCTTGCAGTGACATCCACTCCGCACAGAAGAGTCATCATCCTCAGCAAGACGTAAGGATGCATGACGTGTTTGACTGCAAAGTACTTCTTTTTTTTGTTGGGTTCTTTTTTTTTTTTTGCTTTTTGTTGGGTTGTTGTTGTTTTTTTTTTATCATTTTAGCATGTGTTTCTATTTTGGTGATTTTGAAAACATTCCAATGACCTCACAATATTGACACAGTCTTAGACCAGTTCCTCAATCAATTAAGCCAGCTGTTCTTGACCTCACAAATTGAACTGATGAAAATGTTTCCAAGGAAAGCTTATAAAATGACAGTGAGTTGCCATTATTTCCAACCCTGAATTTTAAGGAACACTAAAGGCTGAACAATCAGGTCTTAGTGACTACGTGGAAATCCAGCTTCCGTTGTGTTCCTCCCGCTCTTTGCCACGTTGGCTGCTCAAAGTCTCCGTGGAGAAAACGTGGCAAAGACTCACGAATACATGGTCACTTGCATTGGCTAACACATCATTAACATTATGCAATGATGAGTTTTGTGTGGTGTTTGAGAACAAAGAGCTTACATATACAGCACTGTCCTGGACAGAAGCAGAACCAACGCGGGGTTCAAATCCAATTACCCTACCACCTAGCCTTGTGAACTCAGCCAGCGTAATTATTCATATTATCTGTGAAGAGGAGATAATATTGGCCATGCGAGAATGTATTAAAGCATCAATGAAAATATGAGTTAACATATTTGTAGTAAAACCTGATACATTAAAACGCTATCCTCCCCCTTCTTCCTGTTATTTATAGAAATTAGGGGTTTTAAAAGGTAGGCATTCTTATACTTATCATTTAGAATAAGACTCAAAGTTGGATGTCTTGCTTAACATCATGCTGATTACAAACAGAAAAGGGGCCAGATCCTACGTTTCCCAGACCAAGCCCAGTGCTCTTACAATAGATCACAGTGCTACCCTATTTTCCTTGACCTGCTTTTGCCATTTGATATCATTTAGCCCCTGCCCCAAAATACTACCAGTTGTGTATAGCTTGAGTAAGTCACTGTAAAATCTACATATTAGCCATGACTCAAAACAATGAGTGAGCCAATGGCTTATATTTTCACATTAGATGTAGCTAAAATGTAAATGATTGTGTTATGAATTTCAATAATGTAATATAATTATCTCTCAATTTCTATTATATTCTACCTCTAAGAATTGATATGGAAATTGTGTCTCTATTTTAGTGCAGTTGTATGACCATGTAAGAAAACGACACCCCTTAGAAAGAAACACATCAGAGATCCGAAGTTGCTAAAGGCTCAGAAAACCTTTCCTGTTGGAGTTTTTTACAATGTGTGAATACATATACTACTGAAGTTTCATTACTGGGAGCCATATCAAACTTCCTGCTAAAATACCAGTGAAGTTATAGGTCAAAAGAATAAATTTCACATACACTAAGTCACATGTACTTTTTGTGAGTCTATAGACTATTACAGAGAAAATCATTTCCACAAAACTGTCACGAATGCCAGAAAGAATATGACTCAAATAAAATTCCTACCATCAAAGTCAAATCCCCTACACAGAGAGAATCATCTCCCTCTGTCTTTCTCTGTGCATTCAGGAACTACAGCTCCCAGAATGCAGTGAGGCGAGGAGAGGAGGCTAGCATCCTGAAAGAATGCACCTGCAGGTGAGCAGTGAGAGGCAGGAGTGGGCGGTGCGGGCAGGGCGTCAGCATGGAGACCCTGCAGTTGACTCTGTCATCAACACCTCGCTCCCAACCGCAGTGGCCTGTCAGCAAATTTCTTCCAAATCAATATTATGCAGTTCAAAAGAACTGTGATGTGTAAAAACGCTTTTCTACCACATGAACGTTCCTTCTAGAGATGATAAATGCATCTTTTTTGAAGACCAGACAGAGCACTCAAAAAGTTGATCACAAAGAAAATTCTCAATAAATTTCCCAAAGAAGAAATCACACAGACCATAACTGAATAAAGATTTGATATTAAAAATACACATCTTAGCCCTGGCTGGCGTAGTTCAGTAGACTGAGCGTGGGCTGCGAACCAAAGCATCGCAGGTTCGATTCCCAGTCAGGGCACATACCTGGGTTGCAGGCCACAGCCTCCAGCAACCACATATTGATGTTTCTCTCTCTCTCTTTCTCCTTCCCTTCCCTCTCTAAAAATAAGTAAATAACATCTTAAAAATTTTTTTAAAATACACATTTTAAACAAAAAAAAAGTCTGTGGTCATATAATTCTTAAAAACCTATAAAGTCAAAAGGGTAACATAAAGGACTGTCTGTACAATAAAATCTAGAAGTATTTAGACAACAAAAATGAGAATATTATATATTAAATCACAATTGCGTTGTTTTAAAAAAGGAAAATAAATGTATTAAATATTTACATCGCAAAACAAATTAAGAAATAATCACAAGAGATAGCAGTTATTCAATGAAAAAGTTATTGAATAAAAAATTAGATTAAAAGTTGAAATGAATAATTGATGAAATTAGGAAAATTGGAAGGAAAGACAATAATCAAATAGAAAAAGCCTGTTAATTCTAGTAAGACAGAAAAAAAGTAATTTTATGCTAAAGGAAATCTGATAACAAGGAGATGATATATTCATTTAAAAGTCTATTCAGCATGCAGTGCTGAGTTTAAATGCTGGGGATACAATAAAGAGTGACACAGGAGAAGTCCTAGCCCCGTGGGCCAACGTCCTAGAGAATAATAACAACAACAACAACAGGGACAAGGAGGAAGGGAGGAAAGAATGGTAGAAGAAAAAAAAGGAAGAAAGAAGAAATGTAAAAAGTGGACTCAATTGGCAATGAGAGGTAAAATTAAAAATAACGGGATTAATGATACAGAGAGCAGGGGACAGAGAGGTTTCCGTCGTGTGTTCAGGAAAAGTCCCGACGATGTGGCAGAACTGGACCCTGAGGGAGGCCGAGGGACAGCTTTGTGTACTTACAGGAGAAGCATTTCAGGGAAAAGGAAGGACAAGTACAAAGTCTGCCCTGCCCACCAAGGGGTGAATGGTGGGAAAGAACAGCACAAAAGCCCCAGTGGTTCTTGGGAATCCAGGTGCTTGGGGAATGTGCGAAGCAGAGTCCGAAGTCACAGCACTTCCAGCAGCAAGGGCCCACACCCAGAGTGACTCACGGGTCTCCCCCAGCTGGGCTCCAGAGGCCTCAGATGCCAGGCCACGCTGGGCCAGGGACGACCAGGCCAGCAGTGCGGCTCGCCCGCCCAGGACTGTCAGAGGGCCACCGGGGGGAACAGAGGACAACACCTAGGACCAGGTGGTCTCCTCTGTGAAAACAAGACAGTGGGACCAAAATGGAGTCGCTTATGCTAAGCCCCACGGCAAAGCAAGACTTACAGTTTCACTTCACCCAGAACTGAAATCTGAAACTACTCAGGCAGGAAGTACCTGGCCAGCACTGGTCAGGGCATCTGCTGACAGACCCCTGCCACCGGCTGAAGGAGAGTAACTTTGCAACAATCAGCCCACTTTTTTTTTTTTTTCACAAGTGTGACTTCCTTTTTCCCCTGCTCCCCTCTGCCCATAGAAGTCTTTCATTTTGTACTGCTCCTTGGGGCTCCTTCCAGCTGCTGGGTGAGATGCTGCCTCATTTCAACTGTTTCTGCTCAAATAGTCTCAAAAATTTTAATACGTCCCAGTTCATCTTTTCACACTCCCTCCCCTGATACCACAGCTTCGTGGGAAACCACAGCACAGGGAGGGGTTTTGAAATTAAGTTGGAGAAGATGAGAAATTTCAGTTTCTTGAGTACTTGAGTTCACGGGTTAAAACCCCTAATCGCCCCACTGTTGAGGGCACTGGGGATGCAAACACATATTACCACAAATATACACTCCACATCTGGCATGGAATACATCCATCGCATGCCAAGACCTCCTTTATCTGGTTTTCTTTGGGACTCAGGTTATCTAAACTCTGGGTACGGCAACAATCTTAGAGAGACCAAGTCTCGGACTGGCCAGGCAAACAACAGACTACTGCAGCGAAGGGAAGGGGCTGCAGCTGTGACACTGCTGGGAAGGGCAAGGCACCACAGCAGCCCGGCCTGACCTGCTCTGGAGGCCCAGGGAAAGCTGCCCGGAGCAAGCACCCCGGAGCAAGCGCCGTTTCCCCCCTGCCCTCTGAGTGGACGGGCCCCACCCTCGCGGTGTCATCACCCCCACTTTACAGGTGAGGGGAGGGTGATGCTGTTTGCCTCAGGGGAAGGCCAAGCTCTGGAAGAGGTGTCAGGGAGCTGTCTGTAATTGTTCACCTTCTACAAAGAGAATGGTTTTGTGTATTGTTTGTGTCACTGATATCCATTTTTACGTAAATTTAAGTAGCTCATGCCTGAGATCTCGTTGCAAATAATTGTCAGCTCTGGGATCCCAACTCAGGCCTGTCAGATCCAAAAAGAACACGAATGAGATATTTTAGGCTGCGGGGCTGAGGCTCCGAGGCATTTGGCGGGTAGGATAGTTCTCCCCCAGACACGCTGGGATTTTGGACGCCAGCGCTGCTCCCGGACCAGAACCCAATGCCTTTCCTGCACGTATTTACCGTCATCCGTTTTTCTGCATAGGAGACAACCCCTGACTACAGGGGCTGAAACTCGTGTGGGTAACGAAGAAAACTTACAGCGCTTAGACAAACAGACAGGCAAACAAGCACCACGGCCTCTGATGGCAGAAATCTCTCCCTGTTGTTAAACACGAGCGTGCAGTCACACCCATGTCACCGCCGCCGCTTTATCCAGCTCATCACTGGCAGCACGGAGGAAACCTACGATAACCTGGTTTAAAAAAAAAGAGGGACAGGCCTTCTTTTATCACAGGGTAGGCATCGATGTTTTGTGTCTGGGAATCTGGAGGTATGTCAGTCAGAATTCTTTGCTGTAAAGCAAAATGATACAACATAAGCCTCATTAAGCACCCAAGGAATGTGTGTACGTGTGAGAAGGTGAGTGGGCCCATCAGAAGCTGCACCCCAAATCCTGCTGCAATGCTGCACCACAGATTGGCCACCGCCCCCAGCCCCACCCCGGGAACACGCGCTGTGCACGGTGCCCACAACCAGACGCCACAGCGCCTCTGCCCCTCGCCACTCTCACCGCCAGGGCTCCGAAGTTCCCCTCTGCCTCGTGACTCACTTCTGACTCACTGCAGACCCTGGGCCCGGCCCTGGCTACGGGGGGGGGGGGGGGGGCGGCTGTAAGTCCCCCTATAGAAGTGGGGAGCCAGCTCCCTTGGATCAAGAAGGGGATTCTACCAGGGCGTTCGATATCAGGAAATCAAACAGAACAACAAATACCAACCAAAGAGGAAGGTAGAGAGGAAGAGAGCCCCAAATGTCTTTTTCTAGCCTTCTTTTATTTTCTGAAACAAGTGACTTCAGCAGTCCATGATGGATGTGTCAGGCCCATCTGAAAACTCCCTAACGCCTTCATTTTCAGCCAAGAGCAACCGAGTATTTCACTTGAAGAAAGCAGCTTTCATACACAGTGACATGCAGTGTGGCGTGCTGGTGTGCAGGGCAGAGGGGCTGTGGGGCTGGCTCCATGTCACCCCGCCATCCGGGCCCAGTATTGTCCCCTCCACACCAAGGCCACACTTCCTGCAGAACCATCCCAGGCGACGCAGATGCTCCTCACAACCACCCCCAAACAGCACCTGCCCCAGCCCTCCCTGTCCTGTGAGGAAGAGCACCCCACAGGAGTCCGAGATGTGAGAAAGAGCACCGTCATTTAACATTCACAAAACACCGCCCGCTCACTAAGATCCTCAGTACCACAATTATTCCGGTTCACAAAAATAACTATGTAAAACCTGTTCTTAACTAATCTGCCCATCTAAGGCTTTGATGTAGAATTGCGAGGGTGAAAAAAATGGGCAGTGAGTCTAGCTCTGTAAAAATGCCACTGTTCCAGGAAAAGCATTTCTCTTCCAGAAAATGCTTCGTGCTGGCTTTTCATTATAGTGGCTTATGGTGCCACCTAGTGGCTAACAGGGCTATTTTGAAGTCCCCCATTTAATCAATTTTCTCCCCGCCCCCACCCCCACCCCGCCCCAATAAATTCAGTCATATTGTTTCCATTTAAGAATTCTGGCACATTTTAAGAAGAAGGTAAATATATAAAATCTCCCTTTTGCATCACACAGATAGAAATGCTCACGAGAATGACTAGTAATTAAGAAAAGCCACCTTTCAAGAGTTTTCCTTGAATAAATCTTTAGATATCTGCTACCAATCATAAATAGTTAAACGGCAAGGACAGAAAAACAGAATGATGCAAGTTCGGAGGGAGTGCACATATGGTAATCAGTTAATCCCCCAAAGTATTGGGAGATGAGGCAGCATCATCTCAACTGAACGACTGGATGAGAAGTCACAGACTTGGAGACCTGAGTGCGCCCCTGACTAGCTATTGTGAGATGGAGCAAATTCTGTCCCTTCTCTGGGCCTCAGTCCCATCGATGGTCGCAGGAGGACGTTAGAGCTGGGACGGCTTTTGAGCTACTTCCAAGGTGAGGTCCTACAGACGGCAGTCAGTCGTGTGGTCCCTCCCAGCTGCTGAGCCCCTGTTACTAACACAACCGAGCCCAGATATATATATATATATATGGATAATACATATATCAGATTCTTGCATGTAAATTTCTTTGTAGATGATAAATCCATGGCATGTCCCTAATACTGAATGCATTTACAATCTCAGTCTTGAATAAATGTCTCCTAATTATGTTAGCTGTTAAAGAAAGTACCGTCAGCACTGACTGCTTCCTCCTCCTGCCCTGCTACAACGAGGAAGGAGCCTCTGGCTCCCTTTGCTTCGTACTGAACGAACAGACCTGTCCTGCACCTGGTCCAGAAGTTCGTCATCATGCACAACTCCATCGCATTGTCCAGAGGCTTCCGCTCTCTGCATCTGAAGAGCCCTCAGACTGCCAGTGCAACTCACTCTCCCTATTCCACTAGAATTACGGTAGCTCTCTTTTTAACGCTTTCAGGAACCTCCGCACTATTTCCCGTTTGCGTTTCCACCCACGCAGCAGGAGGGCTCCAGCTTCCCCACATCCTCGCCAGAACTGCTCCCGGTCTCCGGGCAATGGCCGCCCCACAGGTGTGCGGCAATGCCGCCCTGAGGTTCTGATTTGCATTTCCCTGATGATCAGTGACGTTGACCATCTTTTTATATGTCTGCTGGCCATTTGTCTATCAAATGTCTAGTCAAGTCTTTCGCCCATTTTATTATTGGGTTACTAGGAGCTTTTTTTTTTCTTTTGCTGTTAAATTGTAGGAGTTTCTTATATATTTTGGAAAATAAACCCTGACAAGATGTGTGGTTTGCAAATGTTTTCTCCTGTTCCATGGGGTGCCATTTCACTCTGTGACTGTTTGCTTCGCTGAGCACCAGTCATTTTGCTTTTGTCGCCTGTGCTTCCGGCGTCATGTCCACCTGCAACTGAATCTCGGCCAGAAGGCAGATAGTTGAGATTCCTCGATATTTTTGTAAGCATGGTTTGGAAATCGTATTATTCATTCCTACTGAATTTTATACATGTCTTGTGGACCAAGTTGCTAATTGATATTCAATTCTGTAAGTCCTTACTGAATTTTTAAGTGCTTAACTTACCTATCCCAGAAGAGGGTCTATCAACACTGCCCATCATCACTGTGGATGTGTCCACTTCTCCCCCCAGTTCTCTCAGGTGTTGCTTCACACCTTTAATTATAGTTATGCACCTGAACCTTTCAAACTGCAATGTCTTCCTGGGGAATTGCTCTTTTTACTCTTGTGTGATGGCATTTCCATGTCCAAGGGTGTTCTTGTTCTCAAGTCTATCATCTCTAATATCCACCTAGCATTATTTTCTTTTACTACATTTAGTCAGTATTTACCTGACATCTTTTTGTAGCTTTTTACTTTGAAGTTCGACTAGGTTGAAGTTCCCAAAGTTACCAAATTGGGTATGTGTTCACCACTTGTCAGGTGCTAGGCAATCAATAGACACTTACTAAATTAATAGATAAATTTTCATTTGTCCTTATGTTTTAGGTGGGTCTGTTACAAACAGCATATACCTGGGCATTGCTATTGCTCTTCTGTTAAATTGTTGTTTTAATTCAACATGACTGCCTCAGTCTCATAACTGAAATGTTTAATTAATGTTTAAATTTACTGTGACCACTGATATGTTTGGATTTATTTCGCCCTTTTTCATTTTGAGCTTCACGTTTGTCCCAACAAAGATTAAAATTGTAAAAAATATGCACAATACTGTCAAGGGCAGAGAATGTGTCTTATTTGTCTGCGTAATCCTACTTCCTCACATTGTACTTGATTTTGCTAAATAAAGTCAGTGGTCTAAAAATATTTTATCTCTTTAAGTACTTTGTAAAGTTCCTTATAGTTCATAAATAAAATATTGTAAACACAATCCTTCTTAGAAATGATTGAAGTATGGAAGGCTGAAGTATGGAAGGAATTCCTTTGTCTCAGATAAAGACGGAAGGGTAAAGAGATTCCCAAAGAATGGAGGTGACCTGCCTCCTCCACCTACAAGGAGACAAGTCTTAGAAGGCGACAAAAGCTAGCTTCAAACATGAGTAAAGATCAACATGCCACGATTTTTTTATTTGAGAAAGAGACAGCTTCACACGACTCCTCCTAATGGAACCTGACAAGGAGCCAGTTCGTCTGTCTTATGCCGTCTCCCATTCCCGGGAGGCCTCGGCCCACTCGGACTCTGTGTGACTGACGTATCTCTCTCGGTCGGGGAGGGATGGAATCGCCCTCGTAACACCAAATGAAGAGATGAAGGCCATAGCTCTCCATCTTCGGTGAACTGCTGCAACGTGAAGGCCATCTGGACCACAGGGAACTCCTGGGAGCGGGTACTGTGTACTCTGCCGAGCAGTGTACCCGCATCGGAGGGCATGTCCGGGCTCTAACCCAACATCTGCTGTTCTCTGGCTCTAGGGTCTTTCTGGGCCTTGATCTTTTTTATCTATAACAAAAGGATAGTAATGATAATGCTGATCTCATAGTGTTGTTATGAGGACCAAATGAGTTAGATTTTGCAAGCAGAATGGGGCACATTCTGTGTCATGTGGGTGTTGTTGCTGTTATTATATGATCTGTTGTTGTTGTTGTTATTATTATTATATGGTCTGTGTTGAATGACGTTCCCCAAAGACTCTGACGCAGAAGTCCTAACCCCCGGCACCTGACAATGTGATCTTACGTGGAAATAGTGTTGTTGGAGATGCAATCAGTTGAGAACAATCACACCGGAACGGAGTGGGGGGGTGAAAGGAGAACTTTGGACACACTCGTGCACTCGGGGGAATACCCTGTGAGGATAAAGATACAAATCGGGTGATGCCTCTTCAAGTCATAGAACGGTCCACACGGCCGCAGACCGACCAATGCTGGCGGGAGACATGGCAGACCCTCTTGCAGCCTGCGGGGGGCCGGCCCCGCCAGCACCTCGACCTGGGCTCTCTGGCTCCGGAACTGAGAGGGGCTACATTTCTGCTGTGGGAGCCACCCAGCGTGGGGTGTTTAGTTCGAGCTGCCCTGCCAGGCTAATGCGTTAGCTTAAGCGCTTCTATCCAGACATGTGACCAAGACGTCTAAAAATGAACCTATTCTTTCGGTAAAGGACTCTCACTTCCCTTGAAACATCGTGCCCTGAGACAGGGGCTGGGCGGCCCCAGTACTGGCCACAGCCAGGAGCACACTGGCCTGGTCGCACGGACAACACACTCCTGGAGCGTGGGCAGTGCTGGTGGCTGGCGAACCCTCCACGCAGCTTGGTGGGCTCTCCGTCCTCACACAGATGGCGGGCTCCCATATGCCACCCTTACGTCCTCCCAACTCAAAAAATGTCCAGCGTTGAAAATCCAGATCAACCACAACTTGGGGATGACTTTACATTGCCCTAATAAATATGTCTGTCTTTCTTGGAAAAAAAGGAAGTGGCGGAGGGATTATTGCATCATTCAATCAAACCTTTCCACCTCGGGGTATCTGACATTTCAGGTGAAATGTCTCAGCGCCCAGTTTATGTTTCACTTTGTCATCCCTCCCCATGTGCAGCTTCTTGCCCCTTTTCGGTTCTGCGTCTGTGGTCTGTGCACAAAAGTTAACCCTTAAGGTTATCCACCACCTCTGAAAGTCCAGCATCAATCCTACCTCCCCAGCGGCTGGTGAGGATTTTTAAAAACAGAAAACATGCTTTATTCTTTTTTAAAAATACATGCTTTACATGGTAACTCACAGAAGTTGTTCAAGAATCGTTTGTTGTGAAATGTTCAGGGAGAGACAGAAATTAGACTGGCAGTGGCCAGGGGCGGAGCAGAGACGGACACCGACCAGGTGGGGTGTCTGGGGGTGACGGGCGCACCCTGACATTAGCTTGTGATGACGGCTATGTAACTGCAGGCATGTGCACTCAAGTCACTGAATTTTACAATCGTAGCGAGTGAGTGTCTCAGCGTGTGGAGTCCTCCTCGAGGAAGTTGTCAGAGATAACAGCCATTTTCGATACGAACCCATCTCCATGCTATTTGTGTTTTCATAGCCAGCAATGTGCGGCCGTAGACCCCGGGGACGGGGCAGAGGAGCTCAGGGGCACAAAGAGACTGCTCTGTCCCACAGCTCATTGACGTCGTTAACTGGCGTCTCCCTTTCCTTCCCTCTGCCGAAGCATCTCTGGCCGTTTTCGCCACGGAAACGTTCCCAGTGCTTGACTGTGTGTTACTTTACTGGGTTTTACAATCTTCCCCTAAGAACAAGCTAGCTTGTTCCTAGGACTGTTTGCCTAATATTTATACAGCACCCATTGTATTTGGCGTTCAAGATACTGCCGTCTGAGAAAAGAATATTCACTGTGACAAATCACAAATGGGAAATGAAACAAAATCTAACTGGAAAAATGTTTCTGTGCCAGAGTCATATGTGCATTGCAAGAGGGAAAAATAAACTTCCCTTTAAAGTGGTTTTAATTATTCAGCGCCTCTGACGTGATTTCAACATAATGCGGCCCAAATGCCGCCTGCTCTTCTCTGCCAGTTCTGACGAGGGGTGCAACAATGCGCCCCACTGTCGGGCAGAGGGTCCTTTCCCTTTCCAGGCCCTGGGGATGCCTTCTAGTTCCCAGGAAAACTGAGTCACTGAACTGGAGCTTACGTTCACATGGCTTCCCACGTGCCTCTGGGGCCCCTTCACATTCTTTCAGAACAAATTTCAAAGGCCAGCCCAGCACAGGCTAAAACCCCAGACCCTTGGGCTGCCA
This sequence comes from Tonatia bakeri, assembly GCA_004024845.1. NCBI lineage: Eukaryota > Metazoa > Chordata > Mammalia > Chiroptera > Phyllostomidae > Tonatia > Tonatia bakeri. Next base: position 18,475 of record PVIA01000393.1, read on the forward strand.
GCCACCTGTACTGGAAGACTCAACCAGGTCCCTAGAAAGATGCAAGTCCCGCAGGACCGTCTCAACATTACGCTGTGTCATCATGTCTCAACGGCGTCCTCCAGCCCACTGTTCTCTGACCTGTAGCACCTCGCTTCCGCCAGGGCGCCTTGGCCGCTGTCGGAGGCAGAGACATCTTCACTCGTCTCCACATGTTCAACACACAAAACCACTCAATGCCGCCCAGTTTGCAAGAGCCACCCCAGTGTGACCCCTCCCATAATACACTTCTGTCACCAACCAGGGACCGTTTCTGGCTTCTTTTCTACTCCCTCTACAAGGCACCACTCCTGCTGCACTAGATGCATTTAACACGTGTGCCATACAGTAATTCGACTGTCCTCGTATTCCCCGGTTCACTACAAGTTTGTGACAGTAAAGCTGACTGTGCCACCTTGTGCTCTTCATTCTGTCCCCCGCTCACTCTTGCCCAGTATCATTTTCAGAATTAGAAAGTGGTCCACAACATCAATGAAATCAAACACTAATGGTTTAGGCTGTCCTTATCTATCATTGTAACATCCATGTGTTTCAATTAAAATGGCAGAAACCACAAACAAACTGGCTTTATCTAGTTGGTCTGAGGAGCAGCTTGTACTCTGTGAGAAGAAATTCTCTGTGAAAAATTTGAAGGCCATCTCTCTCTCCACCAAAGTCTCTTTGCCCATGTATCTGCAAAGCTCCCATCCCTCCTGTCTGGAAGCTCCTGTCAGCATGGAGAGTGGTTTATAAATGACTCTGCCATGTGAGGAGGTAGGTAAGGGTTAGGGTACTTTGCAGTCACACAGTCCCAGTTCCAAATCACACGGCCAGCCAGGGGACCCAGCCTTGCAGCATACTCTATCTGAGTTTCAGATTCCTTATCTGGAATACAAAAACCAAAACAGCAACCACCTACGATCACTGTGAAAATTACATGGGAAAATGTGCTTAAGGCGCTCTTTACAATGTCTGGCCTGTTAAATGTGCTAAACAATAATAAATTGCACATACAGAGACAGGACTTTGGGTGGTGAACACACAATACAACATACAGATGATGGATGTATTAGAGAACTGTATACCTGAAATGTATATAATTTTATTAGCCAATGTCGCCCCAATAAATTCAATTTAAAAATTTATTTTAAAAATTCAATTAAGCAAATACTGAGTGCCCACTAAGGGCCATGCATGAATTTGTTCTGAGGACCCAGCCGTGAGTGGGACAAGCCCATTGTCACGGAGCTTAGAGTCTGGTGAAGGAAGCAGGTATCCGGACATGCAAATTTGTGCCTTGTGACAAGTCCCATGATGCAGAAATAAGCACAGGGTGCTCTTGGGGCACAAAGGACAGGAACCTATGGAATCAGAAGAGACTTTGTCACTCTTTTTACATTTTCAGATCACAGTGAAAACTCAGTGCCTACGAAGTACAGTGTTATTAACAGTAACATCTATCACGTGGCCTGGTGCTGCAGCCACAGTGCAAGGTGCCAGGTGCCAGGTGCCACGTAACCACACAGCATCTTGTTACAGAATCCTTGCGCCTGGCAGGGCACACCGCATTCTGGAATCCGCCAGCATGGTCTGGTGGAGAAACAGGGAGCAGACCTGCTCACAAAGAGCCATTTTTTAGATATATGGACGAGCCCGAGATAAAAGCACAATCAATACACGTCTTGCATTTGCATATTTTCCTATTTGGGGTAATAACTTAAAGCTCATGTGGAGAGACAGGGACCGGTGTGCAGTTTCCGCAAAGCAGATGCCCTCGTTAGTCTTCTGAAGCCTGCCTCTCTCTTTTCTAAAATAGCACGCTCCTTTCAAAAGGCAAAATAATAAGAGACGTACAGGGCGGGAAATGGAAAAGTTTCAAAGCTCATGAGGCCAACTTCTCATTCTAAGTGGCCCCTGGGGAGAGATGAGAAACTCGCCCGGGCTGTGGAACAGGAAGCTGGGTGGCTGCCTCACACCTCGCCCGGCTGCTGCGGCCTCAGCCAACCAAGAATGTTAGGGGGAAAACAACACACTTAGGTAAATGAAGTCTAGTGGGTCTCCGTTTAACGTGAACAACAGCATCAGCAGAAGGGCCAAGTCCTCTGCCTCTGGACAGTGTGACAAAGAGCTGTGGGAGGAAGGGCCCCCTTCCCCAGACACCTGCTTAATTCACCCTATCCTCTCTGCACCCAGCAGAGGGGTGAGGGGGCACGTTCTGACTTACAGCCCGATTCTAAACATCTCGGGCAAGCACAGCCTGGAAAAGGTATATCTCCCTTTGTCTCCTTCGATGGGTCAGCTCTGCTAAAACTGATTTCAAATATTGTCCTTTCTTATCATCAAAACATCCTGCTTGACTATGCCTTCCAGAAGGCTGACAAATCACACACGAGTGACCATGACAGTTCCATCGAGTGACACCCTCGCAACTCCTCCCCACTTCCATTTCTCTCACCTGTGTTCCTTGTTCAAGCGAGTTCGAGCGCTAGCTGGGAGATTTGGTCAGGAGGAGTAACTGGGGGAAAAAAGGAAATTAGATAGCATGAGTTAATGCAAATAGGAAAACAGGAGATGCTGTAAGATACACACCCTGCAGCCCGTGCGCCAGTCAGCCATGAAGGGGGGAGGGTGGCGGAGCCCCCACACTGTGCACTGGCATCTGCTCACACGAGCAGCTGCTAACGACCCCTGGAAGGCCGGCGCGGCCCTGAAATCGATCTCATTAAGAGCCATGGGGTACTGAGCCCAGTTTCCTCTTCTGAGAAAAAGGAAGCTAGTAAGATCTACTTCTTAGGGTCGTTGAAAAGACTGGGTAAAGTTCAAGTTCACTAGGCCCATGGTCAGCCCTATGTAATGGTGCTTATCATTGTTATTACTCTGATTAATAAGCACTCCATAGTGATAACACTGGGGCCTCTTTCCACAGAGAACACAGCAAAACTCCTCAGATACACCGACAATGACCCTGACTGCTCAGCAGACATGTGTGCTGTAGGGAAAAACCCTGGACCAGGAGCTAATAGATGCTGTCACTAGGCACAGTTCCACCCTGTTAGCTGTGACACCAGAGTCATTCATTCCCTTTCTCCCTTCCAATTCTGTCATCTGAAATGTAAGGAGGTGACCTAAATTGTCTGTAATGCCTTTGAAAGCTGACTATCATTTTTATGAACCCTGCAGATGAAGCAGGTCCAGTCTACCCACCCAGGAGAACTAATGTCTTAGGTCTGATCCCACAGTTAACTTCATGAGGATATACAACTACAAGATACACTGGAGCTTTGCAGGGGAGGGGGCAGGGGTCGCTCTTACACGCAAGCTCTCTCCCTGCAGAAACCAAAGGGGAACACTGGAGCTCCTCAACTTCTACAGCCCACGTCCTCCCGGGAGACTCTACCAGACCCCGAATTCACTTATTTCTGTTCATAGGAAACAAGCTGCTGGACCACCTGACCAGGAGCCTGTCTCTCAGGGGCTGGGCACAGCTGACAGACACTATCACACTGACAGTGACGAGAGGGCAGCGAGCATGGAGCACCATTCTGCTGATGAGCACTCTCAAACACTGAACGTCAAGGGACTTCCTGTGGAGCACTGAGTGAGCCCAACGCAAGGGAACTCCCCAGACTCCTCTTAGCCATCGGGCCTTCCCACAGGGTGGATGGCAACTCCGATATCCCCTGCGATGGACCTCTCGCCTGCAGGTCACAGCTCTGCGAGTCCCTGAGACTCCGCCACCTCGCCTCTTCCGTGAAGCGGAGTTCAACACCACCCGGCCCACCAGGGCACCTCCACCCACGCCTCTGCCGTCGCGTCCCACTCAGCCTCCCCACGGCCAGCTGCCCTCCTGTCGTCTTATCCCAGCAGCACGTCAGGAGGACATTCAAACACCTTTCTGTCATAGAGAATGAAATGCTCCCCCTACCCCGCGAATGAAAACGCACAGAATTTGCCCCCGGCACCTGTGCCCTGACCTTTGCGTCTCCTTCCCGCTCAGCAACGTCCGGGCCGGTGCAGAATGAAAACAAGGGCCCTGGATTTGAAACCATTAAGAATTTTAAGACGGGGACATCAGAGCATTAGATCAAGCCCTGGCCTCTGTGTCACTGTGGGACGCACCACTTGCACGTGAAGCCAGACCCACTTGCAGGCATCTCTTCATCTGGGCTTGGAGCCATCTCTCAGGACACACATGGTGGGGTCCTCACCAGTCCTGTGGTCTCCCCCCAGCAACCCCCCAAGGGTATGCTGATTTATATCTCTTGCCCCTGACCTTTGTGGGTCACCTGTCTCAATGTCAGGGGGCACATGGTCAGCCAGTTCATTCACCAGATTGGCTGTGCTGCATGTACCCAGAAAGTCATCCTCTCATTCCTGTGTCCAGTGCAGCCCCCACCATCCTGGCTGCATTTCTGACCAAGCTGCCCCTCACTGACCCAGGGGAAGCTCTGTGTGTGGACAGCGTGAGTCTCAGTAGGGGTCACGTCACCTTGCAGGTGGCTCATGTAGGGACAGGCTTGACCCTGGGGAAAGCATCCTCGGCAAAGTAACTGGTTTCTTTGCTCCAGGAGGACAGACTGCGAATGCCTCATTATCCAGACCCAGTGAAACATCTGCGGGCCTAGAGGAGCTCTGCCCATTAGCCCAGGCACAGCCTGATTCAATAAACGTCAGCCTAAAAATAAAGGCACACGGTCCCTTTGGAACACTGCTTGACTTAAAACAGACCCAAGTGGAATATTCCTTAATGACTGCTGTTTCATAATACTTTTTTTTGACCCTCTCTTCTCAGGCATGCTTGGCTCTCCAGGGTATTTCTAGGCATTGCAGTTCAGCGATTTAAATCCATGTCCAATCTGCAGATAGCATCGTCCATCCCACCAAATAACCCGGGGCCTTGGCAGAGAATAAAAATAAAATAATAGGAAATATATTGAGTATGTTATTGTTTACATGATCTGATAGAATGAGCATTTGAAAAGGTTAAAGTTATTTAGGAAAGTTTGGGTGTTTTTCATTTGTCATCAAGTTTCAAATATAGTTTGCTTTATTTGAACCACTGGACAGCAAATCAACTTCAGAAATTGAAACTACAGGAATTCACTCAAGGAATCCTTATGGAGTTCTTTGGTAAAAATAAATCATTATTTTGGACATAAAGGATCATCCTTTAATCTATACTTTTCTGTCGATACTTTCATTATTCTGGGAGTAGGCAGTGCATATTGTGTTTCATTAGTGATGCCCAAACCACATCATTTGAGATGGCTAACTTCAGTTACAAGGATCCCAAGTCCACTTATTCAGCTGAATAAAAGCCATGTTAAAAACACTGCGTGTAGGGACCAAGCCCTCAACACGAAGGTAGTTCAAGACCAAGACCACGATGACCGAGAACAGGGCAGAACCCGCGGAACACAGCAGGTGCGTCTCCTGCGTCTCTGGTCTGGAAAGAAAAGGGTGTGGATGCAAACCCTCACGTGCCTGCGGGCTCTCCTTGCCATGGTTTTCTGGAAGACAGGAGGAAAGGGGAGGGAAGGCCTCCTAGTGAGAAGAGCACAGACCTGGGGGGTCGAGGGCCCAGGGTTCAGTGTGATGGGGGCCATCAAGGCACAGCAGGCCAGTGTCAAAATAAAAGGTGTGAGCTGAATAATTTCCAAAGTTCCCACAAATTCTTAATGTCCATGATAGAACTTTTACTTTGAAACGGGGCCGGAGAGGCGGTCTCTGACATGTGCATTCCGATGTCCTACACAGAAAACCACAATTGACAGACACGCCGCCCTCCTCGTGAGAGTCTCTGCCATGCAGCTAGCCACTCAGCGCAGGCGACGGGGAAACACACGCTTGGTGCAGATTTCGCATCCAGAGGCACCCCCGGCCTCTCAGGGAGAGCAGAAGCCACAGGATGGGTTCAGCGTGCACTAGCCCGGGGGGTGGGGGAGAGCGGGTAAGCCAAAATGCCATGTTTCATAAATCACTATGGTTGAAATTTTTTCCACAGAATTCAACAAACCTCAGGTTTTGCTAAATATCATTTTCTACAGTATTTGAAGTATGTCTTGGAAAAAAATGGATGTTTCTGCATAGCCCATCTTTCCACAGGTTTTTAAAATATAGTTTCACTATGCTATTTTCATATCCTGAGGGCAAACGCCAGCTTTGTGTTTCATTCTAGTTCCTTATTTGAGAGAAAATGCAAGAACCCCATTGTTCGAATTTGCATGCTTCATTAAAATACTGATTTGACTGAATTATACTGACAAAGCACAGCCACTCATCAGCTGCCACACGGGCCACAAGTCACTGCTAGGCTGCAGAGGTCCCTGATGTGGGAAAGCATGCTGGGTTGCCCTTCTTCCCAAACCCCACTGCACAACATTCGTGTTAGTGAAAATGGGTTAAGAGCACAGTAGGGCAGCTTTTATTTCCGATGAGTCTCATTGGAAAGGAAGTATACGCACCCGCTCTTCAAATATTTGCTAAGCGTCTGCAACACCCGTCTCCGTGCTGTGGTCGACACCCGCAATGGAAACAGGCATGAGAAAAACAGAGGTCCCTTTGGTGGAGGAAAGAGAAGCCACACAGGCCAGCCCTGAGCTCTCTCCCCATCTTGTACCCCCTGCCAGCTGATGGAAGGGCCTCTGCCTCCTCCACGTTCCCTTGCCTCTGCCTCACCGTCTGTGTTCCCAGGCGCCTGGACACAACACAGACCCCCATGAATGGGGCGTGTGGGCTGTGCGTTCCCCATTGCTCTGAGTACAGACTCATTTCCAGATTGCCAATGCATTTTTAAATAGTGATCTGCAAAAGACAGTTTCATCCCTGCACTTTAAAAATAAGAAGAATAAAATGGGAGACATGGCATAGGTGCATTTTGTCAGCCCCTCCTCGATAGCAGAGAAGTCACAAACCCTGCAGAAAGTGACAGGCGGCACAAAGGGCAGGGCAGCAGCTTATGCAGGCAATGAGAAACCAGACAGGCCTCAGCCCGGCAGCCATGGAGCAATGGACCTGGCGTGTGCTGGGTGTTCCTCACTTAAAGATGCAAATACTAATGGTGCTTTCCATCTGTGGTAACAAGGAAAGTCTGAAGTTCCAGTTTCCTTGATAATGCACTGCATTTGGTTTTATTTAAAAATGAATAAGTCATATTATTTTACATAAAAGAAAAGAAGTATGTAGCCTAGACATATCTTGAAAGGCCTTTTCACTACCACACACCTCAAATTACTAGAAAAATATATATTTACATATAACAAGTAACTCCCAAGAAAACCAGAGGGAAGCTTACGTCTGAGTGATAAACTAGCATTTAACGTGTAGCTGAGCTCAGCATTCGCTAACGTCAGTTCGTTGAAGGGTTTTAGGAGCCCTTTGTGAGCCAGAAAATGAGCTCTCAGCTAGGACAGGTAGGAACATGAGCCAAGGACCCTGATTGTGCTCCATCCTCAGTGAACGAATAAACAGGAAAAACGAGTTCCCTGCAGAAACTGATGACAAAGAGCCGTGTCTGATCCAGCATAATACCAGGTGTATGCTCTCCTGCGTTTGCAGTTCACATGTGCCCTACCTGTGTGGTCTAGGAACCCTCCACGCCAAGGAGACAGCACAGCAGTCCTGGGTTGGCAGTGCCTGGGGCTGCCGGACAGAGCTGAGCTCCAGAGAGTGGGTCCCCACAGCCCTGTTCTCAGAGGGCCCCACAGATAAACAACATGAACGTGCAAAATGCTAATAGATACATCCCCTCCAAGTTAAACGACTGTGAGCTGACTCCTTTTTTCTGGGAAAAGAACATTGCTTTCATAGCTGTTAATGTTGCCTTCAATTTCCTGGGGGAAACGAGAAGGTACTAACTGATCTGTAATCTGGTTGGCAAGGACACAATGAGGCCCCTGAGTGCTCAGGAGAAAACAGAAACCAGGTAGGGCTGCTGTTCTGTTCAACTGCAAAATGGGGGTTCAGAACCCTGCGGGCATCACCGATTTCCTTGAAAGGCCAAGAGAATGGATTTAGAGCAGCCGCCGGGAAGGAACTATAATGATTGGAAGAAGTTAGCTTCGGGACAGGAATTTATAGACTGGCAGAAACGTGATTGTAACCAAGTGTCTTTAGCGTAAATCATTTGAATAAACACAGGCAAAATTGGTATCTAATTTTAATTGCTATTTAAGTGCACTCAGTGCTGGCAACAGCCGGGTGTTCCACTTTGTGTTGTCACTACGTTTCAGCCTCACACAAGGCAGAAGCCGGAGTTACAGTGTTTCTCTCATGGGCAGCCAGCCAGAGAGGACAAGGCCAGGCAGTGAGTCACGTCTTGGGCTGCAGCGGTGAGGCCGCACCGGGGGACTGTGGGCATTGAGTCCGGGAAGATTCACTGAGCTTGCTCTGCAAAGAGGCCACACATGAACGTGATGCAGGCAGCAGGGACCAAGGGGAAAGGCTGGGGGGCAGACCCAGAGGTCAAGGACAGCAGGAGCAGACACCAGTCATTCTGACCAAGGGGCAGGTGGAGCCTGGGGCAACGAAGAAAGTCAGATGGGTGTCTCAGGATTTGGGAAAGGTGATGGGGCCTTCAGCAAACACAGGTCCCCCTTGAGGGAGCAGGGCTGTGCCTCTCACTTGGTGATACAACGGAGGTGCTGGTGAAGACACCAGCAGTTTGGCGGTGGGACCAAGGTGCTACTCAAACATTTCTTTACTTTTTATTAAAAACTCTGTATCTTTGTAAATAAAGACTTGAATAAAATATTTTTAATTCTTTTAATGAAGAAATGCATGGCTACAGTATTTTTTTTAATCTTCTGTTAAAGACTCAGGAGGTAGTGTCCGGCATTCTCACATCAAACACCGTCTTTGCCACTCTATATTTCCCTACGTTTTGTCCTCTGAAATTGCTAAGCAGGGCCTGGCATTTTTCTGACATTTAAGTGTTAGGTGCTATAGTAAATGTTCCCATAATTTACTATCTAACCTCTTAGTTTCCAGTTCAGTTGAAGGAAGCAGAAGCACACTTTACATGGGTTTACTCAGACATCAGAAACAGCTGCCGAGCAGTGTTCCACTAGAACACGCCCCGTGGAAGTTCTCCTCGTGGCCACAGGGCCTCCGAGTGGGGGATCCCGCTTCCGGACATGCCAGGGAATCTCTCCTGCGTGGGGATGAAAACAGAGGCGCAAACTGCGGCCTACTGCCTACATTTCCCCGAAGAGCTCACCGGGGCCTAGGAGTAAAGTCCAGAATATGTCAAAAATGATGATCTGTTACTTACACATGAAATCACCTTTTAAGAACTACATATTAAACTATGCAGAATATATTAAAAAGGGGAAAGCAGGTCAAATATATGGTGAAAGAAGGAGACAACTTTGTGTCGGGAACACACAACATTATATACAAATTATGTTCTACAGAACTGTGTGCTTGAAACCTATGTAATTTTATTAACCAATGTCACCCCAATAAACTCAATAGAATCTAAAAAATAAAAATTAAATTTAAAAATAAAACAGTTAAAGAAAATAAAGTTAAGTTTTATACATCTACACACAAAAATAAAATTAAAAGCTCACTGGGAAACATGAGCACAGGGCAACAAGTACATGGAATAAAGGGGTGCACTGCACACAGTAGGCTTATTCCTTACCCCACCACCAACGACAGTAGCCAACTCCCCACACCTCACTGTCTCATTCACGGGAGGAAGTTCACTTTGTGTTTTAGCCCCACAAAAGCACCGTGTTACGTCCTCTTGGTTTTGTACATTTGAATGTGCTGCTTTGGACTTGGTCTGGCTGAGACAGAAATGGAACAAAAGCACTCAGGAGGCAACAGATCCCGGTTCATCAAGAACAAAGGGGCGGGCCGCTCTGAGCCAGCACCACAGGAGGCTCACTCAGTGACCCTGGCAGCTGCCCAGACCAGCATCCCTGACTCGGCCCAGCCCCTCTGTGCACCAAGGATGGCATTGCTCTGACCCACGAGTTGTACTCGGCCTGCCCTTTTCCGGGAACACTAAACATGCTTGGATGTCAGCCACGCCATCTCCACCGGGTTCTAGAATTCCTCCAGGACTCACCTGTTCCAACCCCATCTTATTACTCTGCACTCTATTGTTTTGTTTCTCACCCGTGTGGATGCCCCATCTTCACTCCACAGGAAGACACTCATGTTTTATTCTGGTAATCGGGCCCTGACATGGGCCTTCTAACAGGGCGTCCCTTCCAGAATCTTCCTGCCGCTCCTTGTACCCAAACCATGAGAAATAGGAAACATTGCCAAATCTCAGGCACAGAGCCTGGAGAGAGACTCACAGGTCCTGGGGGCAGGCGGGGTGGGGGGGACTGGACAACTAGAAACCCATGAAAATGAGGGCGTCCAGGGAACAACTTGCGTCCTTCCCAACGAACCCAACGCTCACCCTCTACTTCCTGCATTGTCTCACATGCTCCAGACTTTATGAAGTTCGCTGACCTTTTCCAGTCCCAAACTTAGGCACCTCAAACCCTGAAATACAAGTGAAAGCAATCTACCTCATTAGGCCCCTAAATACTTTAAGAAAAACTCCATCAACTACACTCTCATCTTTTTTACTGAGTTATTCTAGCATTTCTCAACCCCCACGGCTCTGTCTCTAACATTCTCTCTCTCTCTCTCTCTCTCTCTCTCTCTCTCTCTCACACACACACACACACACACACACACACACACACCCAGCTAGACACCATGCAGGGGAAGGACGTTAACAATCTCATCATACTCTGCATTCATTAGCCCTCGTCTGAAAGACTGAGTTCAGTGCAGACTTTAACGGGTATAAGAAGAAATTGGAGAGCAGTGGGGAGTTCAGAAAACTCACTGACCCCCTGAGGACCAGTGAAAGCAACTAGAAAAGAGCCCTCCTTAGATCTGCCCGCTGTTACAAGTCCTTACTTATCCTAGTAAATTGACAGACTGATATGAACAGTTCTCAATAACTCCACAGCAAGAGTTTGCAGTGACAGCCTACTTACGGTATTCAGTTATCTGCCTGTTTCAAAAGGGAGATTTTACTTGAAACATTTTCTAAAACTAGAAAAATGAATTATTTGGGGGGAAAACTTTGACCATTGCATTGGAGATTTCGTGGAGCTACTGCTTCCGGTCACAGGGCACCTCAGATGGGCTGGAGCTGTCAGATAAACCTCTTTATCAGCAGTGCATGGAGTCCCCAGCCCTACTTTCCATATTCAACAAAACCTCTCTTTGCATATAGATACAGGCATAAAAGCAGGACATTCATTCAGAAACCAGAGTGCCCTCAAAGGTCATCACAGAGGCAGTTAAGTTCTTTCACGCCAGGAAAAAACAAAATGCTGGGTGCCTCATGAAATTTCAGAACCCGATTGCAAAAGGATCCTACGAAGAGGAAATAAAATGTAGCAAGGTGGACCGCTCTACACGATGTGTTTGTAAGTATGAGATTCTCTAATGTAGCTGATGAGACGATGATGTTAGCCTGGCATAACCGACTAATGAAATTTTACCTCAACGGCAGGGCTGCCAGAAACGTGAGCAGGTTTCTTCTAAGGAAAATAAACTAGAAAACCCAGATGTTGGTCAGGCCAAGCCTTCCTAGCGCTAAAAATAAAAAAAAATGAAAAGGAAAGGAAAGCAAAAAGAGAAAACAAATATACAGGCACACATACATAGATGGAGTTGTAAATGGGGCACAGCTTTAGAGTGGAGAATGCGTGGTCTTTCATTTTATAAAGAGTGTGTGTGTGTGTGTGTGTGTGTGTGTGTGTGTGTTCAGATAAAGGTAGGAAGTCAGACTTGATGGTTTCGGAAACCATGTGTTTACCAAATACTCAGTTCCATTACTCAATTAATTGTACTGATCTCAGGTTGTAAGGTTCGTATGAGGGAGGCATTCTTAATCTTGATTTTACAGAATTTCCTCATTCCTTCATGTCACACCTAGGCACAGCTACAGGCAAATCACTTGTTTTTTGAAAGGCAAGAATTTTTGTGCTGTGGCAAATGAAACTTCACAAACATGTAAATCGCTCCAGGTTTTTCTACATTTTATGTGACATGCTACATCACAATATAAAGAAACACACTTCAATACAGATACTATATTTCAAACAGAAAGAAGTAATCAAGTTGTCTACCAGGACAGTAAAAAATTTTAAATATGTGAAAAGGCTCAATTTAAGAAAATTCATTTTGCATTGAGAAAGTTTTCATTTAAATGCTAGAGGAAACTTGAATTTATTTTCTGGCATGATACATATTTAGCTCAATCCATCACTAATGCATTTATAACCACTCTAAGAGTTAGATTCTATAGATGAAATGCATGCTTTCTTTAAAATAATCAGGAGAAAACACAGAGAAATAAATCATTATGGAGACTTAAACTGGTTATAAATACACTTAAATTATAAAAGTGCACACTAGTTTTACCAAGATAATGTTGAAAAATAAAAATGATAGGAGAATTAAAGCATAGTGTTAACATTAAATAAATGAAAAATATTTAAATAATAAGCAATGAAAATACAAATTTAAAAAGTATAAAAATTTTTATAATATCAATCCATAAAATTAATATTAATTCTAGATAAGAAATTAACAAATCAAAAATAGGAATAACCATAATTCACTCCTTACAAAGTGAATAAACTATTTATTTAAAATGTAAGGCGGGGTATTTATAGAAATCTCTGACAAATATGCATTCTCCAGGAAGCACACAAAAAAAATTTTGTTTTTATTTTTTTTCATTACTTTATTTTTAGGTCAATGGAATTTTTCCACATCTCATACCACGAACATGAGAAAAAGTGATTATTAATGATTGAAACTTGGTAAGTTTCTCCAGTTTAAATCCAGTCTATGTCGTGTTAGTTCAGGTCCCCCTTTGACAGGGAGCGCCCTTCCCGCCGAGGCAGAGCTGTAGTTCTGTGCGATATTCTAGGGCAGTTTGTGTGTCTACTAGTAGACAACCACAAGTGCTCTAATCCCGAAACTACAAACTAACTAAAGATTATCTTAATCTCAGTTAACTGTAACCAAATACATTTGAATTTATCAATGGAATATTTTAATCAAGTTCTAATCCTGAAGAACTACACTATGAAAAGAATTTAGAACTTACTCTTTCTGGAATTACCAAAAGTTCTTAAAAGTTCTCGGTTGTAAGTAGGGAAGTACTTCAGTCTGCCCTCTGCATTTTGGTACTATTAAACAGATGTACTACTTCATGATAAATATTGTGACTGTAGGATAGTATACCTTTCTTTCTAAACCACTAGTTGTTTTGAAAATTCTCTGTCCTCAGACTATGAATTACATTTTCTTCATTTTTTTCAGATGAAATTCCAAAGCCTACCTCTTCCCTTCTCAAACTAGAGGTGTGTGATTTTAATTTCTATTCCTTCATTTGCTTTCCAAAATCAGCTTGAAATAGTTCATTGTTTTCTCTATCCACATTTAACCCTTTTTTCTTCACGTGGGAGCCCGGTATAGCCCTTTACCGCGCTTCAGCAGTGCTCTGGGTGGAAGAGGTCATAAACGCAGGGCGGCCGGTGTGTTTTATTACCAGAAGCCAGGTTAACAGTTGTGGGCTGATCTTGTCTCATGTGGAAGGCATGAGGGGAACACATGGCCCTGTGGCACCCAAGTGAAGGGGGCATACATGGGAGAGCGAGCCCGGGAGTGATCAGAGAGGGAAGTGCCAGCAGGTGCCTGGACACTGACTCCCAGAAGCCTTAGAAGACGGGCAGCAGGGCCCCAGGCACCTGATGGTACCTGGAGCAGAACTCCAGCCTCTAAGAGGCGTCCAGCAAGGCCCATTTCTTAGTGGACTAGAAAACCAGACAACTTCGCAAAACAAGACTGCTTTGTGGTCTCTTTATTCCAAGCCTAATACATCTTGCACATAGTTCTGCCACTAATTTTTTTAAATTTAATCATTGATGCTCTTCTGTCCTATATTCTATTGGTATTCCATAATTTAACAAATCCGTGAACATCTCACCTAGAATACTAGACAACATATAAACTACTTATATAATATATATAACTACTTATATAATATGGTTGTCAAGTAGCATTTGACTACAACACTTAGGGAATTTATAGTCTAGTCAGAGTAGATAAGTCAGAAACATAACTAATATGAGTTTTGTATATCATGTATATTTATATTATACCTCTTTTCCAATATCACTCTGCCAATGAGCTGCTTGGGCCAGAGAACCTCCTTCTGAGTCGGTTGCACAGCCAAGCACAGGGCTCCTGGTGATCTAAACTGAGCCTTGCTGGAACTCAGGAAGGTGGCCTTCCCCTGGGTGAAGCCCCACCTGGGGGCTGACCGCTTGGCAAGGGGAGTGTGGGTGAATCCAAGCATCTTCTCTCCTGCAGACCAGGTGTCTCCGTAGAGGGTACACCCTGGGTAAGCGTACGTAAGAGCGTGGGGCTGGCTGGGCTGTCCGCTCGTGCCTCTGCCCTCTAGCATGCCTGAGCTCTTCTGAGCAAACAAGCCCTTCTTGGGGGCTCCATCCCCTCAGTATGATACATGCACCCCACAGTGTCAGAACCCCTGTAGCCAACCCAGCTAATTCTAAAGCTCAAACTTCAGTGCCTAACAGAATACATGAACAACAGAAATATAGGAACACAGTGACTAAAATGAAAATGATGACAGGGAGGAGGCTGACAGGTAGAAGGACAAAGAAGCTGAACGGGGAAAGGGTACCAGGGCCGAGCCGAAATTTAGAAAGAGGAAGGAATGCGGCCTTGCGAAGTGTGGTTCCTGCACGTACAAAAAGCTTAGGAAATGTTTCCCAGGTGACAGAGTTCACGAAGCTGAATGAACAACAGATTAACTGCATTGGAACATTTTGCATGCACTTTTCTAACTTTTACAGTTCCACTTTGGAGAAAAGGAAATTGAGAATCAGCAAGTTTTAATTACTGTGCCCAAGATCACAAAACTAAGAGCCTGAACTCCGGCATGTGTCTGCTTGGCTGCAAAGCCCAGAGGTATTTTAATCTACTCCACCACCAGGGGCTACAGGGACCCCCTAAACCACTGTCCATCCAGAAATTGCCTTTGCTGTGCTTCTGACCTCAGTGGGTGTTGCACACGAGGACTATGCGGCCTTTGCTAAACAATTGCATTAAAGTTATACAAGAAAATACGGTAACTTGGCAAACAGACCTGAATTTTAGTTACAGAAACCACCAAAGTGCTCACGTAGTTCTAGTAGATCAGTGAGGAGACAATGAGACATAAAACCCATTGTTACAGGTCGAAGTAGGTAGGGGAGAAGTCCAGGCCCAGGAGAAGACGGGGATGACTAGTTCCAGTGGCAGAAAAGACATGAAAAAAAGGAAGTTCTTGACCATCCTCTGACTTAGAAGATAAGCAGAGAGCCGTTGGGTACCGTGTGACTTGCAGGCGATCACAGAGATGAGGAATCTTAAAAGGTGAACTGCAGTCGCATAGCTCGGGGCCCAAACACACACAGGATCGGCTGTGGACAGCCGGTCAACGGCACGGTCTTTAGTCCCGACTGCTGCCCTGTTAACCGTCTTTGTCATCTGTGTGTTTCTAGCGAAGGGCTCCTTTTCATCCCACTATTGTTTAAAGGCCTTGATGAATTTTACTACCAACAGCATAGAGCCCAATGTTGAAGGCCATCCAGAACCTCACCACACACACAAACAGATCCTGGAAATAAACTCTCCCTTTTGCTTGCTGGTTGAAACCTATATTTGCAATCACAAGAGTCCGAACTTTACGCCTTCCTGCAGGTATATTTGACGACCTTGTCCCTTGGTCTCCCTTGCCGCAGAGGCCCACACAGAAAATGAAGTCCGTGCATCCACAATGTCCACAAGTTCTTATCCCCCAACCTGCAGAGATTCTAAGAGCTGCACCCATGATGCTCCCACCCCCTCCCGCTACAAGGAAATGGACTTTTCCTGTGCGGCCACCTGTCCCGTGTCCTGGCCCCACATTCTGAACTCCAGGCCCAGCTTATTTCTCAGGGACCTGAAATTCTAAGATTTTCACTCTCTTTGATGTCTTTGATCTCTGTCCATGGCCACCATCTGCTGAGCTCAGGAATGTCCCCTACGCTGCAGACTTTAAGAACAGGGACTCCTGCAGTCACCTCCGAATAGGTCCCCCTACTTCCACACGCCAATCCACTCTCCTCACTGCACCAGTTCAGAGGTTACCATGTCTAGTCCACGTTTTAAAACCTTGGACACATCCCCAGCTCCTTACTATAACACTATGGGGTGTGTGTGCCCTGACGTGCCGGCTCCGGCCCCTTCCTACAGCGCTCTCTTGCCCCACTCCCTTGCCGCAGCAAACACGCAGAACATGACTCCTGGGCCGGTCTAGCACCAGATTCTTCCCTGAGCTCTCTCCCTGCTGTGCTCTCGACTCATGTGGTGACTGCGTCTTTGTCATTTCCTCAATAGGACTTGACTTATGGCCTCCCTAGTTTTGTCTGAACTGCGCCCCCTGCACTCAGCGGTTATATTACTGGGGTGCCTTCTCTAATCACCCCAAGTCTGCTTTGTTTCTCTTGCTGTGTGTGCTCACAGTCCCCTCTACTTGCTGTGGCACAGTCCCCCTCACGTGAATTACAACTGCTTCTGACTGAAAACAGGAAGAACTGGCAGCCAGGACTTGCCATTTGACAAGTGTTCAACAGTTGTTTCAATAAATCAGTAAAGACTGATACTAAAAACTCACTGTTTGTCCTTAATAATTCATGGTATATAAGTGTGAATATATGTTTAGGAAAATATTTTCAGCTCTCGTTATCGAGTGTGGGTTGAATTATTCTTAAAAAATCTGTAAGTCATTCTCTCAAAGTTCTGAGTTAAAAATGAGCCTCACTGCTACATAAAGCCTGGACTGAGTAACTCTACCTGAATGTTAAAGGCAGAATCACACGGCCCAGAATGGGGGACAGAGGTAGGCAGCGCCCTCTGAGAATTCACCATTAAAAGGCTTATTTTTCATTCGGCTTTGTACTATTGTATTTGGCTAATTACAAAGAGGCAAATTCTTCTTTGATATACTGAGCAATCTTTCTAAAAACAAGAATTACTCAAAAAGAGAAATCTTGAGAGTTGACAAATTCATTGTCATGGCCTACATGGAAAGACCTTTTGCAGGGAGCTATATTTTTTAAATGTCACCACTTGATGAACAGGTCGGCCAGATGGGTTCTAAAGGCACAACTCTAAACACCTACATCCCCATAAACATGTATGAGATGAGGTCTCCACCCCCACATTGTATGCATCACCTTCAAGTTTTAGAACTCTGTGTGCTCTTCAGAAATTGACTCTAGCCTATAATTATTTTAAATCACTACATTACACTAAATGCATGCTGTATTTCTTTAGAAAAATGAGCGGGCGGACCTGCTGGATCTGCAAGGTGTGCAGAGAGGCATCCGAGAGGCGCCCTGCACAGTAAGTAGCACCCCGA
Source organism: Tonatia bakeri (assembly GCA_004024845.1). Classification (NCBI taxonomy): domain Eukaryota; kingdom Metazoa; phylum Chordata; class Mammalia; order Chiroptera; family Phyllostomidae; genus Tonatia; species Tonatia bakeri. Next base: position 36,002 of record PVIA01000393.1, read on the forward strand.
GGCCACCACCGTCACAGAGCATTTTGCCGCAGGGCAAACAGGAGTCTGTGTACTCCAGGGGAATCGTCCTACACTTTGATCAGAAAGTAACATGTGCATTCACACATGAGTGATCTACCCCCGCCAAGAGCAACCCTTTATTACACTGAGGTTTCGTTTTCATTATTCATGGTTTACACTTGAGAATTCAGCAAGCTCAATGGTTTTAGAGAGTCTAGTATAAATAAACATTCTTAGGGTTATATTTTTAAAGTTTTATATTGTCTATCTTAAAACGAAATTCTTTGATCCAAAATCATGGTCCAAACCCACCATCTGCAACGTGGCAGATATCTTCACCCCCAGTTGGAAGAGGGGAGATGGGGTGGAGAGGGGGTGAAACCCAGTGCTTACCAAGCTCCCCAGCCTGTTTGACACTGGGGACACTTGGGGGGACAGTGACTGGGTCAAAATGGAAGCGTGATGCCTGAGAAGGGTAACAAGCTGTTGGGTCAGATTTGCTCAGCTCAGAAAATCCCTGGGTCGAGGGTCCCTGCTGGGGTGACTGTGAGTGTCTATCCCAGCCCATGTGCAGACATCAGTTCCGACCATGCCTCCCTGCCTACGTCAGAGCATGCCCTGAAGTAGCCAAATGCCCCAAAGCGCTTGCAAGCCACCGCATGTGGGCAGAGGAGCAGTGAGCCCCGAAGCTTGGCACTTTCAACCACCAGGTGTGGCTGCCACACCAACAGGGGCAGTCAGGGAGGAAAAGGGGACAGCTGGCTGGAGGCAGCCTCCTCCCCTTCTGCTGAGGACTCCTGCCGAGCATCCCTGGCAGGGCTCCCACATCCTCCGGCAGCCGGCCAAGCGGAGCACCAGAGGAAGGGAGGCGGAGGAGCGAGGATTCACACTCATGGTGCAGGGCTGGGTAACGGTCATCTGACTGATGCTTCACATTCAGGACCTAGTTTAATTTTCATGACATCTTTCTGATGTAGATATTGCTATCCCCATTGTACAGACAATAAAACTGAGGCTTAGAGATACTCAGCAAGACCCAAACAGTTAAGCACAGCCAGGACTGTCAGATTCCAACACCCCATTCCTCTTCCCATCACAACACTGAGAACATTCTCCTATCTGCTTGGTTCCTGCTGCCCCCAAAAGCAGAGAATTCCCATTTAAAACTTGGGGTATGCAAAGGGGCAAAGGAGTTTAAGACAATGCCTATTAGGGCACCTGGACAGCCATGGGAAAATGTAAAACTTGTGAAATACTAAGAAATAATTACAAGCAAAAATAAGGTTAAACTGAAAAAAAAGTGTAAATAGAACAACTTTACCCCCAACCATAATCACCGCACTTTCTCTCTCCATAAATGCCATGAATCTTAAAGGCACATGCACTCTCTCTCCAACTGCTAGACACCAGACTATAAGCTAACCCAGGAGAGTGAGGACACCTCGGCTGGGGCCTTGGCCTGTATTCTTCCCTAAATGCTGGAAACGGTGGGACGGAGGGATAAGCAGCGAGCACTGCCCCCCATCGCCGGGCTGGGAAGGCTGCTTGAGGCTGCAGTCCCTCCAGTTCTAGTAAGAGAAGAGAACAGTGAGTCAGACCCCATTTCACGGAAATGGTTTTGGAAAGCCATCCTCAGCAGTACACTGTTAAGCCTCAGCGCTGATACAAACAGTCCATCTAAAACTCACAAGAGCCGTCTGGATTTTCAGAAAACAAAACATATTTGACCTTTTTAGGACTCCCGCTATTTTGTGTGTGTGTGTTCTAGGTCACACTTCAACCTCTTTAATGAATCTTCTTCCATTATGCCAGGTACCTACTAATGCCGCCGGCTGTCCATTCAACACCGGCGACTGGGCGAAATGTATCATAAACTGAATGGCAATGAACACACTGAGCATTTCAAAAAAGGGAAAGTAAGATGATTTCTATGTAAGCATTGCCACTTCACCTCTGAAGCCCACCCAAAGGAACAGAAATAAAAGCCTCAGAGTCAGGATTCTTCACAGACATTTTCTAAACAAGAAATACTTTTTAAAAAAAATCCTGTTTAGGTCAAATGGAACATGACACTTTATTCACAGTAATAAAATTAAAACTCTCAATGTGTAAAAAACATAGCAAATAATAGACAGAAAATACCCATACATAAAGAGAACTTTGTTATATGAATGCATGCACATAGGGTTTGTGGATAAACTCTAAGATTCTACCAGATAAGCAGGCAAATGTGTTACTGCATGCAATGCTTAATGCCTTAAAAGCAACCTGGCAATTTGTGCTGAGTCCCTTAAACATGTGTATGTTTTGACCCACTTTGATCCTACTTCCGCTGACCTCCCAGGGAATTACTCTAACTGTGGACCATGTCAGGTTTCAACCGTGAAAAATGAGAAACAATCAGGATGCTCATTGAGAATAATTATGTAAACTGTGAAACGCCCCCTTGTAGAATACTTAGTAGTCAGGGAATATCAGTGACTATAAATTATAACTATAAATTACAACACTGTTAATGGTTTTTAAGACAATTGAGAAGATATAAAAGTTCATCATAAGAATATATATGTGTATATATGTGTGTATGTGTGTGTATACATACCATACCAAAAAAAGTATACACACACAAACACACAAGCAGAGTATGATTACTTCTTGGATAAAAACACACAAACACATGCACAACACAAAGACTAAAAAGAAATAAATCAAAATATTGATAGTGGTAATTTGGGAACAGGGAGATTACAGGACTATAACTATTGTTTGAAAATGTATTTGATAATGTTTTCAAGTTTATAATACTTTCATCATCTTCAGTATTCAGGAAGTAAAAACAAAACGTAAAAGATCCAAGGAGGTAAATGTCCACCCAAAACCTCACGCAAACGCGGCGTGACTGTATTCTGGGGTCATTTTCAAGACAGTGTCTTTTCACTCAGTTCAGAAAAAGCTCAAGGCTCTTTCAGCACAATGCGCCCTCTCCTTTCTCTTCAAAGCCTCACTCTGGAGGAAGTGCTCGCGTGGGCCCAGTCCTTTGAAAAGCTGATGGCCACAAAACGTGAGTATGCCGAGAGTGTAATCTGTGACTCACTCCTCGGTCTCGTGCTTCAGGGTGGGGGCCCTGGATGGTGGCGGTGGGCCCTCTTCTCGCGGCCACCGAAGTGGCAACTGCCACGGTTAAAAAAGGAAAACCTGAAAATAGTTTGTCGTGTCAGCCACCATGATTGTCTCTGGTGTTAATTCAAACAAGATTAGTCACTGTGACTATTTATTCTTCACAAGTCTATGTGTAGAAGTCCTTGGAAAATATTCTTAAATAGTAATGAAATATACTGCCTTACCGTAACCAGCTAAAGTTAGATTACTTTTTAAATTAACAATTTGCTTTTCTTTAAAAATACTTTATTTATTTATTTTTAGACAGAGGGAAGGGAGGGAGAAACATCAATGTGTGGTTGCCTCCCACATACCTCCTACTGAGGACCTGGCCCGTAACCCAGGCCTGTGCCCTAACTGGGAATCCAGCAGGCGACCCTCTGGTTTGGAGGCCGGCACTCGGTCCACTGAGCCACACCAGCCAGGGCAGCAACTTGCTTTTCTCAGTGCCTTCGAAAGTAAGAACAAGCTGGAGCCTTGATGTTCTAAAACTCCTCAAAGTTCATTTCTGACTTGATCAGTGTGCCCTTCAAGTGAGCCTTAGCTGTCCACAAGCATCGACACTCAGGTGGTCTAAATGCAAGGTGACAGCAGTGGCCATGAAGGCGATGAAGTCATGGGCTTCACGCAGGAAGTGCGACAGGCTGTGTGCCTCCGTGTGGGTGGGCAGTCATGTTTGGGGCGGGAAATGGGAGGTTGTATAAGGGGATCCATACCCAGAGACGGGTACAGAAAAAAACAATGCAGTGGGTACTCAAAGAAAATTCTCATTTGCTGGATGTGGCACTTTTTTTCCCAATGAGTTTGTCCCTCTCAAGTGTTGGCTAGTTTCTGCCTGTAGGCCGCTTTTATCTGAGACTCGACCTAGCCTCTCTGTGCGCGTTTCCTTCGAGGGCCTCCATGGAGGGCGGGAGGGGTTCACCGTGCTGCTTGGCAGTTTGATTCCTGGGATGTCTGGGTGGGCACTCAGAACAAGGTTCTTCTTGTCCCCCTGGGGGCTGCCGTGTTCCTGGGAGAGAACATTACCTGTTCTCTGTGGCCCCTCCTGGTCTGGGGACTGCTCTCACTGACGGGCCCTGAGGACAGTGGCAGCAGGTGTGGCCGCTCCTCCTGAAACACCTCAGTCACCCACCCTCACCAGCACTCGCCGCACAGCCCCTCCTGGTGCTGGCGTGCAGGCCTCCAAGCTTGGCTCACTACCTGTGCGCCCATCTTCCGTGACATGTCTTCCTGATAGCATTCGAGACTGTGGCTTCTTTCTTTGCCACCCTCGGCCCTGACTTCCTTCCAGTTTGTGACCCAGCCTGCCCACATGACTGTGAATTTTTTTAATGTATTTTGGGATCAACTTTAGGACAGTGGAATGAGAGGAGGAGACAAAAGTATGTGCTCAGTCATCTGTACTGATGGATCCTCTGCCAGTAACTGGGGGTTCCAGTCCCAACCCCTGCAATCCTAGTCTTGAACTGCTGCCACATCCATCTCCCTCCTGGCGTTTCATATCTCCATCTGTAAAATGGGAATAACATCACCTCCCTTCTCAGCATTACGGTGCAGGTTAGATTTAAGCCCCCTGGCCCTGAGCCTGACACCTACTATGCACACAAATAATGATTCATTATGGTTACTAGGAATCAAGTCCATATCTCTAGCATTCCTTTTTCTCTGCTGCCCACCAAAAAGTCCGAACTCTCCAACCTGACATTCAGGACTCTGAATGTCCATGAGCTTTGGGGTGAGACCAACATTTGTCCCCCCCATATCTCCCTGTGTGGCCTTGCAGTCATGGTTTGTTTTGTACTGCGTTGTAATAACCAGCTGTCACAATCTGTCAGGTTTTCTCCACCACGAGAACCGAGACTCCCTGAATCAGTGCACTCTCTCAAGTTTAGCTCCAGCTCTGCCCTTCTGCGCGATGCTCGCCCTGCGGCCCAGGTGAGCTCGGCTCCCTGCTCCGCGCCCAGAACTCTCCCGCGCCAGGTTCTGTGCGAAGTCCTGTCTGTGTCTCCTCTGTCTCCTCTGCCCATCCTGGAAGGTAAAATTCGGTGTTTGCCTTTGCCACAAAACCTCTCGGAAACAGTTTTCCTCCCTCTTCTTTGCTGGCGTTCTCATTTATTCTGCTTCTAAAGACAGTTCTTTAGTGTATTGGGTTTTTTCCACAGCTGCTTTCTCACTCTGTCATGAATTTCCTAAGAGCAAAATTGCTCTCAGTCCCCTATCATCCTTCCCTCTCAAGACTAACAATGTGCTTTGTCCATAATGGCACTCCATAAATGTCCAACAAATAACTGCAAGGCAAATGTTAGTAAGAAAAGATCAAAGCATCAAGGCAGATTATGTTGGAGTTTCTGTGCCAGTCTTGGAGGTCTCGTAAACAACGTGAACAAAGTTAATTACTTGGTAATGGTCTCAAGGGGGAGCCTAGCTGGAATTTGCAACTTAGAGACCTAGTGTCATATGAACAAGCAAAGTCCATAAAAAAGATGAGAATGGGAAGGCATACTGCTCTTTATAAAATCCAGCAAAAACAGGGTAAGCCCCTCACCAGAAATTGAGTTACAGTGACATTGATGTGAAAATTCAATAATCGCATAATTAAAAAGGCGATGATAACAATTTATTCTGTGGACCATCTGATCGGAAACAGAAAACTAAGAATACAAGCATTAAATGTACCCGAGAATAAATTGTGCTTACGTTAGTTAACCAAACACACCAGCATAATGCATCCTCTAAGTAAGCTATGTAGATGCCTATTTCCACACAGACTAAAGGACTATTTCTAAAAACATGTGGTTTGGAAACCCACATGGGAATGAAACCTGTTAGACTTGGTCTCCATAGGCGAACAGGAATTGATTTAGAAACCATTACCACAATCGTCACAACCCAGTTCAACTCGACTTCCTCCTGGGAAGAGGGGATCCAAGAAAATCATCAGTTCAAGGACAGAACCACAGCAAAATTAAGACATACATCAGTTAGAGATTAACTATGCCAGCAACCTAGATGCATTCTAGATGCTATTTAATGATGCATTATTGACAGACAAATTAATTTTTTAAGAACAGCACATGCCTTTGCTCAGCAGATATTCAACAATTATTAAGCATGTCTGAGGGGCCAGGCAATGGGGCTGAAACAAAGAAATCCTGTGCGCTCCTGTGCACATAAAATAACAGGAAAAATGAACCTTTGAAACTGAAGATGTAGGAGAGATTTGGTACATTTGGGCAAAGAGGAAATGGTGATTGAAGCAACTTCTAGTAACATAAAATAAGGCAAAAACAAGGCAAAGATACACTTTTTAAAAATAATAGCCTTGGATGAAAAATTTCACCAAAGTCTGTGTAACTGACTCACAGGCAGTATTTTTTGTTTTTGTTTTTTTTTAATACATACATTTTTTGCTTCCAGAATAGAGATAGTTTTATAAAGAGATACCTTTCCTTTGAAGAGTCTATTGTTACACTGGACAAGCGGAGGGAAGCTCTAGACATAGAAAGAAAAACATATACAAACCTTTTTTTGACATAAAATTACTTGTGAGATCCTGTTAGGATGGCTCGTACAAGATGAGGATTTAGAACACGCCCAGAGTGTGGCTTGGGACTACAGTAAACACACACTTGTGAAGTGCCAGGTGCAAAAGGCCAAGCATCAGAGAGCTTTTCAGCTCGTCCAAAGAACACAACACGCCTTGAGTGTCAGCTGATGCTCTATGAGGTGTCCTCTCTGAACAGTGAGGCGTTCACTGAATTCTCACTGCACACGACGCAGGAGACTGACCCTACGGGGGAGTGGAAGGGGGTGTGCCCCAAGGCTGTGCAAAGGCTCTCCTGAAGGCACTCGTAATCGAGGACAGATCCAATACACACGCACCACGGGCAGTTCAAGACCAACTACGCAGAAGGGAAACGGAAACAGCAGGGCTCACAGCACAGAGGGTGTGTGTGTGTGTGTGTGTGCGCGCGCGCGCGCATGCATCAAGGGGTGCAGAGAGATGGGGAGAGATGATAGCAGGCTTCCTGGAGGAGGAGTCTCACCAAAGGCCGTTTGTAACCCGGGGCCTACTGATTCACATCTCTGTAAAATAAGGAAGTCCGACTGGCGGTGTTTGGAAGGCAGGAAGCTGCTGAAGATGAAGTGAGCACAGTGAGGACGAACGGGCGCCCCTTTCAGTGAAGAGAGAGAGTGCATGGTCCTTAGGATTTACTGTTAAAAACTGATCCCATTAAAAAAAAATCCCTACAATGAATTCAGCAGAAATTATCCATCAAAATTTTCAAGTCTACAACTATAAGAAGTACTCCAAGTTTCCAAACGTCAGTTTTCAGGAAAGAATTCAATTATTTTCAAATGGACATAAAAGTCATAGTAAATTTTTTTAGTGAATCAGGAAAAAAACTTGTCTGAGCTATTAGTCATCTCTTCGTAAAAATACATGGAAATTCCTAACAATTTTTCCTGGAATGATGGTGACCCAAAACACAGCAGAGTGCCCCAAAATGTCCTCCAAGAAGAAAAATGGGGGGGAAAGTCCTGTGGATATTTGAAATGGCTGAATCTATTAGAACTAGAAACGATAAGAGCCATGCATTTGAATTGACAAGGGGAGCAACTTCCACCTAAAACCCAAGGGTTCTTCATACTGGGAAGATTGAGAGTGAAAAATAATCAAAATCCAAATCTATAGCATCAGAATAAAAGTACAGAAGGTCCATACAATTCTCAAAAGACGAGAAGAGAAGCTAAGCACTGATATTTAAGCAAAGTATGTTTAATATAAACAACAAGAAGTTTAGTAGCTCACGCCTTTGGATGACTCATTCAGCCCTGCCTGTCTGGAAGACCTCCCCAGCACTGGAACACTGGGGTGAGCCAGGCCAAGGTCACTGTGCTCAGCTCACGTGCTCCCTCTAGAGGGAGGAGACAGACAGCCAACCAAACGAATTCACTGATCAATTGATTCCAGAAAGTGGCGAGTACTTGAAGAAAGTCAGGCAGTAGGACAAACACAGGCAGGTGTTAAGAGGCCAACTGGATGATTGGAGAATGCTCAGAAGGGACAAAATTTGAGCTGAGACACAGCCATGCTGGGACCTAGGGACAGAGGCCCAAGCAGAGGAGAGCCAAGTTCAAAAAGCCCTAAGATACGAGTGAGGTTAGGGTCTTCAAATAACCAACAGAAGTTAACCTGCCAGGAGCTTAGGGTTTTCTAGGTGAAGTCCATGAACAAACATGGACTTCAACAACAAGAGTCAATGTGCTTTCACAAGATCCCTCTAGTCTGAAGAATAAAAGCAGAGACCAGTGAGAGGCCTGTTACAAAAAACAGACAAGACTGGACTCAGTGGCGAAGACAAAGCTAGGAGTGATCAGCCTACGGAGCCTAACATAGCCAGGGACTCTGAGGTCACTGGCAGGGAGAGTTCTGCGGGAGGGGAGCAGAGATGCAAAACAGGTTCACGCTCATATTTCCAAGTTCAGAGAAGAAGGACAGTCAGTGAAGGAGACAGAAAAAGGCACCGGGTGAGTTACAGCTGACCCACACAGTGGATGACCACGGAAGGCAAAAAGAGACTTTCGGGAAGGCAGCTGTGACCTGCGTCAAAGCTGCTGAGAAGTCAGGTTGGGTGAAGAAAGGGCTGGGACGATGGATCTGGCCACGTGGAAGTCAACGGTGCCATGACAGGGGCAGTGTCAGGGCTGTGGCGGAGGGGGCAGGGCAAGAAGCAGCAGGGCAGCTGGGCCGGGCAGTGATCCCCCTGCGTTTCGCTGTGAAGGTCAGAGAGGAAGGAGTACGGACTGGATGGGAAGACGTGGTCAGTACTGGGAGGACAGTCACGGCTGTTACTGCTTTTATTGGGAAATATGGCCGCATACTGGTAGATGATGGCAATCAGAGAGAGAAAGACACTGGTGACGTCAAGAGAGCGGGGGCAGTATCTTTTCAATGTTTTTTTATGTATTGATTTTAGAGACAGAGGAAGGGGGAGAGAGAGAGGGAGACATCGATTTGTTGCCCCACTTCTTTATGCATCATTGGTCGATTCTTTCAAGTGCCCTGACTGCGGATCAAACGCACAAGCTTGGTGTATGGGGATGACACCCTAACCAACTAAGCTACCAGCCATGGCGACGATAGGGACAATCTTAAGAGCAATGGGACAGAGGAAGGAAAATTAGGTGGGAGTCAAAAACGAATTGCCTGGCTGCCTAAAGAGGAACAGGGCTCCTTCCTTCTTGGGAGGAAAGTTAGGAAGGGCAGACCCAGGTGCCAGTGGGCGACAGTCGGTTTCTCTGATGGAGGGAAAGCGGGGAACCTCCACCTGATTGAAGGAGCGAAGTCTCAGGCTAGGGCATCAGCAGAGAGCTGAGTGGAGGATGTGCTGGCCTTTTAAAACGAGAGGAGATGCAAACAGTTCAAGATCTGGAGAGCCGGATGGTATTAGGAAGGACGGCAGGACGACTGGGGTACGTTGAGTGCCCGTCCCAACTCTGCAGGGACGCCATCCAGTGAGAAAGCACAGCTGTGTGTTTTCCTTGGCCTGTTCCGTGTGCTCCAACGCAGGTGCACAGCAGACACGTAGTAAGCCATTCCGGATACAAGAGTGTTCTGAATCACACAGATTTGGCATCCATCTTTTCATTGTGGCCAAAATCATTCCTGGATGTCCTGTGTCCTTTCTTCCCTTTCTCAGTCACCACAGTCACCTGCAGAGTGCCTTGGACACCCCAGGTTGAAGAGTGTCAGATTGCCCTATTACTGAAGGCCGTCCACACTGAGGAGCCACCCTCTGCTAGCCCGGGTACCTTCCCCTTCTGGCGGCACAGAGTGGACACTGGAAGGCACTGGGAGATGCCACGGTCCCCCCTTGCACACCTGACGCAGAGGCTGAGCCGCCCTTCAGCTCTCTTCCTCGGGGAAGGGGTCTGGGCTGCTCCATGTGGATTGGCAGCTTCTGACCCGGTGACTGTCCTGACCTCCGCTCCTCACTGCCGTTGCCATGGCACCTCCCCAGCCCTCACTTTCCCTCCAGCCATGCCTCAGCTCTTCCCTCTTTGTCCCCCATTAATTTCTCAAGCCCTTTGTCACGTTGCAGGGAACAAAACAAAACAGCAGCAAAACCTGGCCTTTAGGAGACATCACTGTCCAAGTAGGACATTTTTTGCCTAGGTCTCAGAAAACCAAAACGGAACGATGTGCCAAGTATAATCCTTGGTCACTGCTGCTTCCTGCATGCTGAATAACTCGGCTTCACTTTTCAAAACCCATGTGAGTCCCTTTGCAGTGTAGGAGCATGAGGGACCCCGAACCAGGGCGGGCAGACGTTTGTTTATTCTGTCCCTGCTGTCCATCAGGTGGGGCGTGGGCACTGGGCACCCAGCAGGGAGACACGTGCCATCCCGACCCTCCACGGGTGTGCAGGTGCGGGCACAGGGACAGAGTGAACCGACCGATGGAGCAGATGGTGACAGACAGGGAGACAGCGTTAAAGCAAGTACGGACTAGGTGTTCTTTGTCAACTGACAGGAATGTGGCTGATTCCGAGAAGTTTTCCCAGAAATGGAGAAACCTAAGTTGGGTCTTAGACCGGGATGTAAAGCCTGCCTCACAGAAGGAGCTCGGCTGCAGCAGCATGGGGGTAACACACCACTAGGCCAGCAACAGGAAGGCATCAATGAAGACAGTGTCCAGAGGTGACAAGGGACTGAGTGGACAGCCCTGCATCCTATGGGCTCTGAGGCCACCTGTCAAGAGGTCTAGCTGTCACCACGAGGGTGACGAGAAAAGGTTCAAAGGTTATAAATAAAGGGTCCTGGTTGGATTTTTGTTTTAGAGATTTTTGTCTAATAAAAGTGCAGAAAAGATGAAAAGCAGGGTAAGTGAGATGAATTGAGGTGTTTTCCAGATTAGTTTACAAATATTTCTCAAAAATCATACAAAAAATAACATGTAAAAAGAGAACAGAAGATAACGCTATAACAGAGTCTTGCGTATATAAAGAGATCTGAAAATTCAAGAAAACACTGACAATGCAAAAGAAAAATAAAGATTTCAAATTCACAGAAAGAAAAGGCCAGTAAGAAAGAAAAATGTTTAAGCATTACTATTTTAAAAATACAGATTGAAAACGATGGAGTGAGTAGACACTTCAAAACTGTAATAAAAATAATGACATCATTCTGGAAGCAATTTTACAGTAGGTATCAAGAGTCTCCAAAAATATGACATTGTCAATCTAGCAGTCCACTCCTTTAAATTCATCCTAAGGAAACAATTAGAGATGAAAAGATTTATAAACCAAAACATTCAACACAGGGTAATTTGTACCATAAAAAGGGAAATGATCTAAGTAGTCAATAATAGTAGGTTAGCTCAGTAACTGAGAGTTTAGCCCTACAATGGACTTTAAAGGGAAAAAGAAAAAGTATTTCCTTTTTACTACATGATATTAAGTATGCAAGAGTGATAAAAGTTGCTTTCACAGCATAATACCAACAAGGTGATTTGTCTATGTATCTGTGCTTGTATAGATAAACTAATACTAGTAAGTAGGCAATTAAAGATGGACAAAGGATTAATAGAATAAAATTAAATATTAGAAATTGGTTTTTTGGGGGGGGTTCTTTTTTTTTCTTTTTTTTTTTTAATTACAGAGCTTTTTTTTAAGACTTTATTTATTTATTTTTTTAGAGAGGGAAGAGAGGGAGAGAGAGAGAGAGAGAGACACATCAATGTGCAGTTGCTGGGAGACATGGCCTGCAACCCAGGCATGTGCCCTGACTGGGAATCGAACCTGCGATGCCTGGTTCACAGCCCGCGCTCAATCCACTGAGCTACACCAGCCAGGAGAAATTGTTAATAATGGCTATCTTTATTAGAAGTTTTCTGTATTTAAAAACAACCCATAGTACTTTAAGCTCCTAAACTAGAGTTAGGGGAAAAGCCAGAAAGGATTAATACCATCGAAGCCACACCAGAGATTTCAATAAAACAGAAGATTCACTTTAAACCTTCATAGAGAGGATGGTAGAATTACAGAATCCATTGTCCCAGTGGCACCAAGGGAAAATAAAACAGGTTTTAATTGGTTTACATGCATTTCTGATGGGAGACCGAGGCACGGCCCACCTTTCGGGCTGAATGATGGAGTGAACTTGGCTGCCCAGCAACCCTAAATAATAGGCGGGCCCTGTTCTGACTGAGCCAAGAGCAATGTCAGACTTTCCTCTGGCACCAAGATGCCAGCGTGTGTCACAGAAACATAAATTTCAGTGACTCATTTGAAAGGAACATGCAGGAGACTCCCCAAGGTGCCACTCTCACATTCAGAGAAAAGGCACCCACTGTGTATGACGCAAACCCATCCCTGACGTCTTCTCGATTTCATGGCCAGCTCCGCTGTCCATCCCACTCTCTCTGCTCAAGCAGAACCACTGTGTCTTGAGGATGATGCTCGGGAAGGAGACCCACTGAAAACGGCAGAATGGGCTCCACGGCCGGGTTTGAAAAAGGCTTTTTTTCCTACCTTGTAACTCACTCGTGTGAGTCAATAGAAAGTCTAGACTGAGCCATTGAGTCCTGATTTCAGTAATTACTCGGATTCCGGGAACACTTTTGTCCACACACGTTTTCAGCTGCTAACTTGGCTTACATATAAACATCAGTCTAACGAAGACAAAATTCTGTGGAACATACCAATCATGTGAGCACGGATCCTACACACCGGAACCATAGCCGAAATACCAGACAGGTCCTGGTGGTCTGGGTCAGCTTTCACGAGGTTATGACACAAGAGCACATGAGATTAGCATCCCAGTCACTCGCAGGCAGCGTCTGGAATGAAACTCTCTAAACGTTTTCCTATACAATCAAGCTAAACATGTACATAAACACAAAATCAGAATACCATGTCGTCAGTTTCCGAAGGTCCTCCCTACCCGCACCCACTCATCCACTCAAGCCATCCAAGTAGCCTGGTGGTTAAGTCCTTCCAGGGCCCGTAGATTTTTAGCTGGTGTCTCATTTCTTTCCTGTTTCATAGCTCCTTTCCTTACTTTAGAGTCCTTATTTTCTGTTCTCGGTGAAGCACTCAGTCAAAATTCCTCTGAGCACAAAATGTATCCAATTGCTTTTTATTTTCTTAAACAGAACTCTGCTTCTTCCTGTAAACAGGGCAAATCTTTGGCTTCCAGCTTTATTTGTGAAGCCAGAAATGGTTTCCCCTTCCGTCCAGCTGCCTCTCCACTTGGAGAAGCACCTGTTCCTTCTGGACCCTCCAGCCGTGGCTCTCCGGGCCAGGGCCGAGGTGCAGCAGAACCCACAGTCCCATTGGTGTAAAAATTCACTTCTTGCTGGAAACCCGAGTTAACATGCATCCTCCCCACTGGGTAGAAATATCGACCCCATTTCATTTTTGAAGTTACACTTTTATCCACAGTCTAACCCCATCGTGTCTGTCCTCTCAAGTGACAGTGCTTTTGAACCCCCTGCCACCCAGTGTCACAGGTAAAATGACAAGCCCTGCTCTAATTCAGGGTGTTCCGGATTGGAACACTTCTTGTAGATTGCCAGCATTCCCCAACCCTAACGCTTCCTTTGAAGGGATCCGCCTCAATTTGAGTTTTTCTCTTGGATGCAAAATACCTTAATTGTTATCTTTATTGTCCTATCACTGCTAACGGAGCCAGTAGAAGTCAGGGACTCTAGTGCTAGGAAACTAAATCTCTTATGTTAAGAATGAGGAGAATGAGAGTTTACTCACCAATGCCATTCCATCTGATTACCATTATTTCTTCCCGTGGTCAATGATACTAAATCAAGACATTCTTCATCAGAACCTATGAAGGCTCAGCCGCCTGTCCAGTGTGCCTGCACACACATTTCCATTGCTATCAATCAGTTACATGGAATCATCGTGTAGCATTTCTGATTCTCAGAGATTCCAGATGTCCTCATCACCAACGGAAGTAGACTATTCATCTCAGGGTGTTCATCTCGAATCTTGAGAATACTTGGTCCTCCCGAAGGTTTTACTAATGTGTTACCTCGGTCTGAGCTTGCCTCGCCCTCTTCTTGAGTCTCAAGTGCCTACAAAAACAGCGCCTCCGTCGGAACGGCTTCGCTCACCTGGTTGCCCTCATCTGCCCGCTCCAGAAAGGCTGCTTTAGACCAGAGATGAGGATGCTCAGCTCTAGCATCCAGTGTCGGTGTCATGGTTCTATTGCAGACACCCGCTGGCCCATTCTAGATTCTGAGGTGGTTTTCCACACTCCCTTTCGATTCCATTCTTTCCCCAGTCCTCCATTTCCAAATAAGCCACGAACCTGAAGTTGACTTTTTCATCTGTCTCTGTTCTCTGGCTCCCATCGGGTACGGAGAAACACCACAGGCTGCACAAGCTGATCCATCCATCACTTCGGGTGGATGGGCTGTTTTCCATTCAACCTTGCTCTTACCCTCCCTTAGTCTGATGTTGAGATTTTTCACGTCGGTTTTAGGATCAGGTTTGTCTATCCACTGATCGGAAAGGAAGTCCCATCTCTGGGTCCTTGTGTCCCCTCCTATCCTAGACCCACAAACCCTAGTGGACGCTTTTCTCTGAGTGGCTCAGAGTAAAGGAATGAGGGGTGACCACACCACGGACTAGCACTGTGGAAATCCAGGTGGACAGAGTTAACTGGGACATGGTATGTGTGTGACATTACATAGTCGTCACTTGTTAAATAATTTGGGAGCTCTGATTTATACTTCACTTTTAAACCGCATTACGTGTTTTTCAGAGTTCTTCATGATTGCGACCCATGAAAGCAAACTGACTTCTCCATTACTTTTAGATGGCCCAGTAGTCTACGCAGCATACCTAAAAATGGAACACAGTGATGAGAATATTAAATTCTGGATGGCTTGTGAAACCTATAAGAAAATCGCCTCGCGGCGGAGCAGAATTTCTCAGGCGAAGAAGCTGTGCAAGATTTACATCCAGCCACAGTCCCCTCGAGAGGTAACTACCCAGCGGTGGCGGCAAACAGAAACCAGGGCGCCCACATCCGTCGGGCACACACACGTGCTGGGCACTTTACGGCCAGTGTCTCCTGGAGCTCTGGAAAGTCAGTGTCATTCACCTTGTTTCCCAGTGAAGATGCCAGAAACGTAGTTGGCTAACTTGTCCCGTGGGACACAGCCGTTAAGCGGGAAAGGCGGGGTTCAAAGTTAGGTCCATGTAGCTCCAAAGCCTCTTCTTGTTGAATGATTTGAATTCCCAGAAAAGTTATTTAGAAAGGAGAATGGGCTTTGCTAGGAGGAACTACTCATACCACAAATGGCGGACGGAGCTGGGCAAAGGCTGTGCCTCCGCACCAGCACTCCTGGCTCACCCAAGTCGAAAACCAGCAAAGCCAGCCGACTTCAAACTGGTGTCAAAGCCGATCATTTAAAAAGGCCTGGAGAAGGCGGGGTCGTGAGTGGAGCAGATGCACTGGGGGTCCTCCAGGCTCGGGGAGGAGGAGGAGTGAGCGTTGCTGCCCAGGGGAGCGGGGAGCAGGCGGCACGTGAGACCCAGTCGCCTCGGGGAGCCCTGCCTTATTGATGGTTCCTCAAAACTCATGCCTGGAAAATACTTGTTTTGCTGAAATGACCACTTCTCTGTTTCTCCATGTCTCTTCACCTTCTTCCCATTTTGGGGGCAAATTCAGTTAAGTCACCGCTGATGACTATTAAGGAAGATCAGGTTTAAAATAGCACCAACTTCCCTTTTTTCCTTAGAAAAGACCTCCATCCTGTAAACTTCCTTGTTTGTAGGCTCTGATAACAAACCGCTTGCAACCTCCTAAGTAAGCAATGGTTTCTGCAGGTCGCTGGGTCTTGGGCCTCATGTTATTTTTATCTGGGATGTGGAGGTGGATGTCTGCTTTTGAAGAAGCAGAGAGTTTATCTCCTGTGTCTTTTTAGGTACCCAGATAACTGCAAGCAAAATAACCTGCTCCGCTGAAAAGGATGGCGGGGCGCTAAATTAAACCTTTCCATTATGTTGTTGTCTTCCATTCTGCCTACTGATGTGATTTTGCTTTTCAGATTAACATTGACAGTTCGACCAGAGAAACCATCTTCAGGAATATTCAAGAACCCACAGAAACGTGTTTTGAAGAGGCCCAGAGAATAGTGTACATGCACATGGAGAGAGACTCGTACCCCAGGTTTTTAAAGTCAGAAATGTACCAGAAACTTATGAAGGCTGTGCAGTCCAGTAACAATTCCTGATGACCACTCGGAAGCTTACAGCAAAGACGGCCTATGGAAAGTGTGGTTTTCTCGTTTTAATTTTTTAAAAAGAAAACTCGCAAAATGAAAAACAGAGTAGGAATAAAGTACAAGGAATCAAACCATAAACTGGGTTTTATTTCCCAAAGAGAAACAGACCCCAAAGGGATGGACCCTAGACCTATGGGCCTGGGAAGAAAACAACCCATGGCTCACGGACACAGCACTCAGCTGATGCACACGAGAGAGGAGGGTCTTCCTCCCTGACCCCAGTGCTACAACCTGCCCCTGCAGTGGGCAGCTAACGGATGCTTCCCACGGACGAAATTCAGCTCCACAATATGTGGGTCAGTTCTTTAGACGCTGTGGCTGTATGAGTTGTGTCTCTGGCACGAATGTCGTCTACAGAATGCTCGTGATAATGTTCACTAGCAGACAAACTCAGTACCCACAGTACAATCAATTGTGTCATATCATGAGCAATATCAAAAAGATTGGTTCTTGAGAGATATTTTGCCTATAAAATTTTCCTGCTATGATGTGCATAACTGAATTTCTATGCTGCATTTCTCTTCGATCTGTGAACAATTTCTGATGATTCTAAGCTATTAAAAATGTATGAATTTCTTCATTTAGTTCTATACTTTTATCAGTGTAAGGGTAGAAAATTTGGTTCCTGACTTTGAGATAGTTTCTCCTTGCAATGTGAAGTCATTATGGTCCTAATAATCAATAAATCCAAATATAAATTAAAACTTATAAACGTGTTTTTTTTAAGACACAGCAGAGTTATCTTTCCAGCAGAAGACTGTTTTCCACCTGCCCTGTCGCAGCGGCTCCTCAGACGTTGTCGGAGACTCCCGGGGAAAGAACTCACGTCCGTCTCAGGGAACTCTGCGCACAGCGGCAGAGGACGCACTAAGCTCCACACAGAGGGACAGAGAGCCTATGTTTTTAATGAGGAATACGATCCCTAAAATATTTAATGCCATTTTTCAAAAAAATTAACTGTGGGAAAATCTGGTTCAAGATCTTCAGTCTTACTGTGAAAAGTGTTTTCTTAGGTCTCAAATTTGACCGAAATATTATTACTACTGCAAAATGCCTCAAAAAAGCTGTAGCACATGAAGATACAGAGTCATCGGAATTCTTCTCCTGAAGCAGAGGATTGTTGTAACGCTGAATAAATATTTGGGGGTTCATTTCTGAGAGAGAATAATTGGGCAAAGGGATATTTGCTTTCAAAAAGTCTGTGGTTGATTCACGGGGACTCCAATTAGTTGCAGAAGGTGTTACCGCAGTAGTCCAAACTTACCTAACTTGCTGAATTGTATTTATTTTCTCTTAAAAATACCTATGTAAGAATACGGGCTGAAGTCTCAGATACCTGAACTTAGTGATGTTCCCTAGACACGATGAGCCAGAAAAACGAATGTTTCCACGTGTTTCACGTAGCCCCTCCTCTCCCCCACCAGCCGATGAGCGTGTTGATGTGCGAGCGGGAAAGGCCAGGTGTGCATGGACGTGGTGCACGTGGTCCGCGCATTTTGTGAACGTCTGGGGCCCTTCTCATTCAGATTGTACTGAACTGGCCCAACGCTGACAGAGCTAAAATGGAACTTGCTAATAGTAAGCGATAGAATAAGCAGCTTCCTTCACTACTTACGTCTCCCCGTGTCTCTGTCCAGAGCATTGAGCACAGTCCCTCCGCTTGGCTCACAGGGGACCTTCACCTGCTGTTGGGGAAACAAGGGGTCACGTGGTGATGGGACACGAAGAGCTGGGGGCTGCAGGACAGGGCCACCGGGTCAGTGCCTGTGCACTCACCTGCTGCCCCTGTGCCTTCGGTCCCAGGGACCCTCAATTTCCGCATCTGTGAAATGAGGGGGCAGGACTAGTCGATCGTGGGAGCCGCACGCAGTGTGTGTTTTAGTGCATGTCCTCGGCCATCGTTTTTTCACGCTTGGACTCCTTCTGAAGAGAAACTCCTTCAAAAACGGATGTCATCATGACAAAGTGGACAATGGACTACTGGTTTTGCGGTGAACACTGGCCCAGGGAATCCTGAAATGCCTTCGCTGAGGGACAGAGACTTGAAACTCAAAGAGCTGCCTGTTCAAGGATGCTGCCTGGAAGGGCGTGTTTCCCATCGCTGCCAGTTAAACTGGTTTCCCATAATTTTAACTTAATATTCTAAACCCTGTTTCTTTGCCTTAGGGTAGTTTTTAAATTAATAAATATTTTGTTATGACCATTCAGACTGATAATATTTATCAAATGGCTACAAGGATGTGTCCACATTCACCCAGGTTTACGTACTTCGTTTATCCTCAGTACTTTGAGATTAATGCATCAAAAACATATTGTTAGATTTCTGATATCACAACCTGGATGTAGTCATGATTCTCCTCTGTCTTTTAGATGGACACTTCCAAACTCTGGAGATGTATGAGATAAGTCTTCGTTGCTTCTGCGTAAAAATAGTCTCATCTTCCACAGGAGACAGTGGCAGAGATTTGCACAATTCAGATTCCAGTATCTTGGCAGAGAGGAACACTTTCCTATTTATAATCCGTCAGTCACACCAGCGTTTTATCTGCTGCAAAGGGCTTTCTATAGTGATTATGGAGGACAGTTACAGAGATGTACACAAAGCTTTCTTCAAAAGCATAACAGGGTGTGAGCTGAATGAAATCATAAGATCCCACTGGCCAAAAATATCTCCCTCAACTCTCGGACCTGAATTTCCCATCACTGGTCATAGAAGATAAAGCATCTGAACTCCGGTTTTCAGTGAGCGGTGAAACACCCGTGCTGCCAAGCAGAAAGTGAGGCTTGGGAAAGCAGAACGCAGGCTTGCAGGAAAACCGGCCGAGAGAACAAAGGTGTTTGGGCGGCTGGAGTCACTGACACCGAATAGGATGCGGGAACTTGGGGGACAAATGCAAACGCATTTCTTATTACAATCTCCCCACGCTGTTAATGATAGGAAACTAGAGGGGAGGGTAGCCTAGTTTAAAAAGAAGGCACCCTAAGTTGCTAATTATACATTTTAGAGGGAAAAAATGAATAGCATTCCTATAAAAATAAAACAGCAAGTATTCACTCCTCCACAGTGCTTATAGAACTATGCACCCCTTTGATAAAAACCCACCCACACCTTTTCGAGTGCAGACACTCTCCGCACAGGTGTTGACTGGTTATGTTCTCTGCTCTCAGGGATATGCGAGCTGGTCAGCAAAGCACAAAACCCTAGCAGCCGAGGCTGACCAGCGGACAGAGTGCCGGGGAACCCCAGCAGAAGTGTTGGCCTCTGCCCAGCAAGCAGCATCTGGAAAGAGCGGAAGGCATGAGGTTTAAGATACTTGCTGAAGAGGAACTAAGAGCTCTTTCCGAAAGAAAGAGGAAAGCAGTGTGGACTGGAACCATGGCTAAAGAAGAGAAATATTGTGGTGACTAGGATGACTTAGGATGGTGGAGGCTCTGGAATTAGATCTAAAGTCTAACCTCAGTTCCAACACTTCGCAGCTTTGAGAATTTAAGGAATTGCTTAACGTCTCTGAACCTTGTGTTTCCTTCATCTGTAAAATAACAACAATAACATTTATAACATCTACCTCCTGGGCTCTTATAAATGTAAATATTTAAGTTCTTATGAAGTCCTGATACTGTGTTCAATAAAATGTAATCACATTACTAGCAGCCATAAAAGTCCAAATGAGAGACGGTGCCAGTCAGACACAGACAGATGAGGAAAGAAAGACGTTTCTGAGGGAGAATGCACGAGCTGATCAGACACGGGAAGCAAAGGGGAGCTGAAGGCCAATCCGAAGGTTACACTTGGAGCATTTGGGTGAGTGCAGATGCTGCTGACTGATAACCACATCAGAGGACGGCGAGCAGACTATGGGGCGTGTGCATGTGAGGCAACTGCACACCCCCCAGGGACACTCCAGAGAGAGGTGGAGGGCAGCAGTGTGCAGCTGGGGACTGTTAGCATGGCAGAGCCAGGGACCAGAGGAGATACTCAAGGGAAACTATACAGAACAGAGAATAGAAACTCAAAGACCCAATCAAACCTTAGGGTAAAGAAATACAATGGTAGTGACTCAATTCTCATTAGAACATTCCCATCATGACATTTATAATAACCATAAAAATCATTTGTTGAGTTTTGCTCTATAGTGGATACTGTGCTAAGGGTCCAGATACATTGTTCCTTCATTCAACAAAGTTTATTGAGCATCTATTTTATGCCAACCTGGTTCTCAGAGACAGAGGCTCACCAGCAAGCCAAGTGGAAACCACGGCCACCCTCATGGAGCTCACATTGCCTTTACGTAATAAAATAGTAATCAAGTGAAAACACCACATCAGACTGTGATAAGAGCTATAAAAAAAGAAAACAAAACAATATGTTCCTCCCTCCTGATCACCTGAATCAACAGTGAGGAATCTGAGACTTGAAGAAGTTAAGTAACTCTCAGTGGCTCTCAGCCAGAACCGTGGCATTTCCAGCTGTAACCCTTCAGTGAGTGCAAGTGCAGCTGCTTACACACACGCTGCATGGGAAGGAAATGTGCAGTGATCTGATACGCAGAGACACGCATTCAAGTGTGTAATGCCACTAACCACATAGGGCTTTTTAACATGGAAGATCTCTGTGATAGCGATTTCCATTCACTACTTCCGACCAACTCAGACAGATTGGTTGAAAACGCCCAGATGCCTCAGTCTCTGCCAGAAGGAATTACCTGATGTAATGATGCCCAAGCTCCACTAATAAATGAAACATCTTTCCTTTGATTAGCAAATATGGTGTTTAAGCCAGGAATTGAAACACACATACTGGATAGTCAGTACATGCAGGGTTGGCA
This sequence comes from Tonatia bakeri, assembly GCA_004024845.1. Classification (NCBI taxonomy): domain Eukaryota; kingdom Metazoa; phylum Chordata; class Mammalia; order Chiroptera; family Phyllostomidae; genus Tonatia; species Tonatia bakeri. The sequence goes on from PVIA01000393.1 coordinate 57,305, forward strand.
AAAGTAGGTGTACAGTTGTTTGTATGGGAAATACTATAATGATTCATGAATACTAACACAAGGATGAACCCTGTGTGGTGTCCTCACCACTGTAAACCTACTTTTGCCCCACCCTGTCCTCACGGAAGTACAGCTGGAGGCCGTGGTCCTCAGCATTGCGCGGCCGGGCCCACAGTCCTGGCTCTGGGCCCTGGCCATGGTCAGCCAGTACCAACCAGCTGCACCTCCAGTGTGAGACCTGGAGGAACAGGTGTGGGGAAACAGTGCAAATGTCATCAGAGGCACCGAAACTCACAGGAAGTGCTCCAAAACCCTGGAACGGGTGGCCTATGAATCTAGAGAAAATGAGGGAGGAAATCGCGAGAGCCTCTCGGTTCATTTCGACAAGCAGCGTGCTCTCTTCCCAGGCGGTCTGAGCCCCCGTCAGCCATGCACACCGCTGCACGGCCGCTCCCTGCAGACACTGTGGCCACGACTCCGCTGAACCGGAGAGGCCAGGCACTCAGGGCTCCGACCACCTACCTAAGCACTGAAGCAGCGTGTTCATAAAGAAGACGTGACCAGTGGCATTTTCGTACTTTAATGATTCATGGGCAGAGTGCCGGGGGAAGAACGATTTACTTTCAAAAATGAACGAAGTCTTCACAGTTCCTGGAAACACAGATACACATTATCCTGCTTGAGCCTGGCAACGGCCCTCCGGGGGTGTCCGATAGGCCCTGGTGAGCAGAGGCCAGGGGCGCTCAGCCCCAGCAAGCAGGGCGCTGATGCCACAGGGGCCAGGGGTCCGGCCACGGGAGTCAAGCCGGGGAACCAAACCCGGGTCTCAGGGAGGTAACAGGAACTGCCGGCAGGGCCGCATGGATTGAGCGAGTTGATGCATTTGAACATCCAGACTGCCTTCCCTGGCAGACCCTGGAAAGCAGTCATCAAGAGGGGGCACGTGGCTTTAGACTCAAGCTATACGGGAACAAAATGAAATGCATCAGGGGAAACAAAAGTTGCCGACTGAGGGGAGCAGTGGCCTCCGATGTCAAACACTGAATGGGAGGGAGGGGACAGGAAGACACCCCCCCGCCCCGCACTCCACGGAGAGGAGAGGGCTCTGATAGTAAACAAACCGTACTTATGACCATGAACACCCTTCATTAGAGAGCTTCCACCCTTAATAAGGAAAGGAAACTGTCCAATACAAGCAAAGGAGATGCCAGATCTATAAACGTACTTACTTTGAAACTTAGACTTTAAAAGGAATGGTTTACAGTGAGAGGTGGGAAAACCTGGATAATTTGACTTCAAGACAGGATTATAGCTCATCTTGCTGCTTCCAATTAATAATGCACTTAGCCACATTACAGGACACTTTGATGAGCTTCTCCGCCAGCACCTGGCACCAAGTCGTCCTCACCGCCTCCGTGAGTGAGGGCGATAAGGACAGGGAAGGCAAACACACAGTCTGTTCTTACGCTCGCTCCTCCGTGACTCACACGCAAGTTGCATCCCCAGCAAACAAGGCTAAAGTCGGAGTGGATGTGCCAGCAGAGTTTCAATGTCTTCATTTGGGGGTTTCTTCCCAGAGCCGCCCCAGATGAATGTTACTATGAGCTAAAAGTTTTGGTCAAAAGTGTCGTCAACGCTTATTCCTTGAGAAGAGAGGAAAAAAAAAAAAGATTCTGAGGTTCTGAAGCTCCTAAATGCCAGGCACTAGGACGGTCATTTTGAATTTCTTGTCTCATTTAAGTGTCACAATAAATGTGCAAAAGAAGTTATTGCTGACTGCACATTACCCATGAGAAACCTGAAGTTTGGAGAGATTAAAATCGTGTCTAAGCTCACGCAAGGAAGGAACCAAGAAACCAAGCCAGGTCTAAAACTAAGGACTTTCTCACTCTGAAATCCATGCTCTTCCCATAAATCCAAAGAGATTTTGCTCATTAAAGATCAAAACTGAACCGTTTTGGGCACACACTTGCAGAGCAGCTTTTGACATTGGGGAGACAGGTGACACTGAGTAATGATTGATTTTCTGGATAAATCTCCAAAATAGCTATTGTCACTCAAATGGCCCAATTGAGGGCGGCTGCAGGCATCATCCTAAAGAAACCCAAGTTAGAGATGTCTTTCTATGCCATAGGCAGCAGTTACTGATCTGTGCACTCTGCAGTGAACCTGAGGGGCAAAATCACACAGACCACATCTTTAGTGTGATCACTGTCTCTGGGGACGCCCTGTCTCCCCAAAGGCAGGGAAACCGCTCGGATGAAGAGAACGGAGTAACCTGCTCACTCTGGACGGAGTCACTGCTCAGAAAGCAGGAAGACCTTGGGGCCCATCCAGCCTCCCCTCGCTCCCTAGGCTTGTCTCCATGTGCCTCTCACCGAGGTGGCAGCACTGGTCACCTGTGTCCCCCCGGCCTCCTCTCACTGGAGCTCCAGACCTGAACGGTGGGGAACGCCACCGCATTTCAGAACCCCCATTCGGGTATCTGTGTCACCCACGGGCGATGACAAGGTATGCTGAATAGGCGGCCCCCTAATTAAGAAGTCGCGATCCTGCCCTGGCCGGTGAGGCTCAGTTGGGTGGAGCTTGGTCCCACCAACCGAAAATCTGCGGGTTTGATCCCTGGTCAGGGTGCGTATGAGAAGGCAACCAGCCGATATTTTTCTCTCTCCCTTCCTCTCTTTCTAAAAGTAATTTTTAAAAATGTCCTCGAGTGAGGATAAATAATAATAACAACAATAATATAATAATTAAGTAGATGATGTTGCAGTTGCTTTGTGGCCTTAATAAGTATAAATTTTCACAGAAAAAGCCAAACGCATTCATAGAACCCATAATGAAACAGAACTCTACAATAAATAATGATAAATATTAGACAAGGATTTCTAAATATTTCATTAAGTGTCAGATAAGGATTTCTAAATACCATGGCTAGTAATAATCCTGAAAAACAACTGGGCAGTTAAAAAGTACAACATGGAATAAGAGAATTATTGGCCAATAAATCACCACAGGATTAAAGATGGTGAAATCATCTACACATGAAACAAAACTAAAAAAATACAAACAAAAAGATTATGAAGTACTTTGAGTACGGTTCTGTCTGTTCTTGGTTTATGGCTATGGACAAAAAACTCTTACAAATAAAAGGAACACGAAATGCCTCAGGAACGTTGCATAGTTAGGGTATCTGATAAAACATTTCGAAACTGAGTTGTCCGAAAATGGATTCCTGATCTTCCTCCAAAACCCATTCCACCCAAATCTTCCTCAGGTGCGGAAACACCCCTGCTTCTTCCCACCTCTGCCCTTTTCCCTCAGATTTTACCTGCCCCCAATTTCTACCCACTCCCCTTTGCTTTAAAAACAAAAACAAAAAAAAAAAAAACGATGTTCCTTCCTCCATATCCAGTTCAGACCTCACCATGTCTCCCCAAGTCCTCCATGATCAGGCCAGATGAGGATGCCACCCCTCCTCACTTGTGAGTGCCCATGGCAGCCAGCACCAATGCCACCCATGGGCCGTAACAGTGTATGGACTGCTCTCTCTTGTCACATCCCACATGCGAGCCTTCGGTCAATCTGGTCATCTCTTCCTTTGAAATATACCCAGAATCCTGTCACTGCTCATCTTCACAAGCTTGACCCACTCCCAGCCCCCCTGGGCCCGCGGTGGTGGCCCCTCGTCACCACTCTTACCTGCACAGGCACAGCTGCATGCACTCGAGCCAGGGTAGTGATTCGACAATGTGTCAGATTGTATCACTCTTCAAATTATTCAGTGATTTCAACAGTACTCAAGGAAAAATTCCAAAATCTTCGCCATGGACCACTGCCTAGGCTCAGCAGTACCCCAGCAACACACCTGTTTACTGGGCCTCCTGGCGTTCTCCGCTGCACAGACACCACCGGCATGAGCCCATCCCCCTTCCCTCTGCGCCAGCCCCCGGGGCCTCCCACTCGCTGAGCTCCTGTTCCCTTCTCCCTCCACCCCAGGCCTGCACACCGGCCTGATCCCTGTGCCTGAGAGCCCGGTTCAGCTCTCCCCACGCCAGTCTCTGCCTTAGCGAGACAGCCCCTGCCCGCCCGTGCAAAGTAGCGCTGTCGCCGCCTCGTTCTCCTCCCCTTCCCTTCAACACTCATCAACCCCCAACACAGGTTGTCATTCATTTTCTGTAGACCCCATAGTGGACAAAAGCTCCCCCCAAGAGCAAGAACTTTGTTGAGAAATCTGCAACATGACCAACAACATATGTATTTTAAAACATTCTTAGTTCCCAAAGTTCCAAGATGACCCTGTGAAAAGAACACAGACTTTGTTCAGGGAAGATTTGACTTTTATCCGTATCCTACTACCTTTTTTTTTAACTGCACTGAATTTAGGGACGTGATTTAATGTTGTGTATCTGCTTTCTTGCCACCAGAAAATAAGGGTATCAAAGATGCCATAAAGTAAGGCCGATGAAGAGAAAGGTAAGAGACTAGAAGTAGCACTAGTGAAAACTTAATATTCACACCGAAACCTGCACGTGGAAGTTCACAGCAGCTTTATTCATAAACTTGCCCAAACTTGGAAGCAACCAGGGTGTCCTTCAGTGGGAGAGGGATAAATAAACTGTGGTCTGCCCACAATGCTGCTCGGGGCTGAAAATGAATGAGCTATCAAGCCCTGAAGAGAAAGGAGGAAACTTAAATGCTTGTTACTAAGTGAAAGAAGCCCATCTGGAAAGGCTGAATACTGAATGATCCCAATTACGTGGTGTTCTGGAAAAGGCCAAACTGTGGAAATGTTTAAAAAGCTCAGGGGTTGCCAGGGGTCGGGGAAGGAGGAGGGGTGAACAGGTGGAGCCCAGATCTTCATTGCGGTGAAAATACTCCGTGTGATACTGTCACGGTGCAGACGGGCCATGACACACCTGTCCACATTCACACAGTGTGAAACACCAGGAGTGAGCCCTGAGTGTACACCATGGACTTGGGTGATGATGGTCATGTGTCAGTGTAGGTCCATCAACTGTAACAAAGGCACCACTCAGGCGGGGGATGTCCATAGTGGGGGAGGCTCTGTATATGCAGGATGGGGAATATATGGGAAATTTCTGTACTTTCCTCTCAATTTTGCTGTGAACCTAAAATTGTCCTAAATAATAAAGTCTTTAAAAACAAAAAGTAGTAAATGAAAGTTACTTCACACAGTTGCTGCGGAGATTATATTATTCTCAATAACATCTGTGCAGTCTTTCATAAACTAAACAGCCTATTATGAGCTTTCAATAAATGTTCACAAACACACTTTTTTCCCTATTGCTTCCATTCTATTTTCCGGAGAGCATGCTCATTCTGCCCTGCCACCCGAGAGGCATGAAATGCGGTAATTGTTGGCCTGCAAATTGAAGAGAGATACACGCAAGCCCATTAGTTCGCACTGTTTAAAGTAATAACCTACATCACCGACTATGTAGAAAAATGACCTCCTGGAGACCCAGAATATCATGAGCTTCGTTACATTATGGTCCCCTATATTTGCCAAGGAGTTTGGAGAGCCAATTTCCAGGATAATTTTATTTTAGTAAATATGTTTATGCAGATAGTATATTTTACCTAATATTTCCTGAAAACTCTGATTATTTAGAAAGAAATTAGTAGAGCCTGTGCCAATAGCTTAGACCCATATCTGTTGCCATCTAATGTTTTAAGAACCATCAAACATTTTCTGATTACAATTCAAATTAGATGCTAAGAGTCAAGTAGCACATAGAGAGCCCATTATCAGGTTTTTCTGCCAACTGAGAGGGTAAGTAATATAATGAGGCATGTTAATGATTTGTTCTCCAGCAGCCGTGATTGATTAGTTTTGACTGGTACATCTTGCTAATGTGGCACAGTACAGTAAATATCAGGGCTTGTTATTTTTTCCTGGGCAAGGCAACCACGGTGTGTAATGATTTGCTTCATTTACAGCTTTCTCTGTCATGTGCCAAAGTCATGCTAGAGCCAAGTTAATCTCTTTACCAAGTGAATGTCATGTCAACAGACCCATCCTCAAGTCGAGGGAGTCTACTGACTTCACAGAGTCTTGGAAAAGTTGATCTCTCGGTGTGTGTGTGTGTGTGTGTGTGTCTCACACACACACAACCATATGCTTTCTTTTATTCTTTTTACCATGTTCTTTCTTTTTCTTTGCTTTCACTTATATGTGGAATCTCAAGAACAAAATGAATGAACAACAACAAAAAAAAAGCAGAAAGCGACTCACAGATACAGAAATCATAATGATGGTTGCCAGAGAAGAAAGGGTTGAGGACTGGCAAAAAAATGTAAGTGGATTAAGAAGTACAGATAGGTAGTCATGAAGTGGTCATGGCATGTAAAATAGAGCCCGGAGAACACAGTCAGTAACAGTGTGCTAACCACGTGTTGGACCAGGTGGGTACTAGACCTACTGGGGGAATCACTTCATGAGGCATATAAATGTCTAATCACTCTTCTGTACACCTACAACTATTAGAAAATAATACTGAATGCCAACTGTAATTGAATTTTTTAATTTAAAATTTTTTTAAGAAACTATAAAATCTAATTAATGGTGGCTCAGATGCTTTTAAGCCCCAGCTAGGAATGGCAGCCATCTTTCACAAAATTCTGAGGAGGACCCTGTCTCACAGTTTGTATTTATTTTTTATTTTATTTTTGAATTTATTGGGATGACACTGATTAATGAATTACAGAGGTTTCAGGTGTCCAATTCTGTAACGCATCATCTGCACATTGTGCTGTGTGCTCACCACCCAGGTCATGTCTCTCTCCATCACCATTTATCCCCCTTTACCCTCTTCTACCTCCCACCCCTTCCCCTCTGGTCGTCACCATACTGTAGTCTCTGCTTAAGTTTTTTCTTGTTTTACTTAATCCCCTCACCTTTTTCACACAGCCCTCCAACCCCCCTTCCCTCTGACAGCCCTCAGTCTCTTTTCTATATCTAGTCTGTTTCTGTTTTGTCTGTTAGTTTATTTTGCACATTAGATTCCACATATAAGTGAAATCATATGGTATTTGTCTTTCACTGACTGGCTTATTTCACTTAGCATAATGCTCTCCGGGTCCATCAATGCTGTCGTAAAACGTAAGCTTTCCTTCTTTTTCACAGCCAAGGTGAGAACACTTAAGATCTACAATCTGAGCAACTTTCCAGTACACACTACAGTGTTCCCTGCAACCACCAAGCTGTACATTAGATCCTCAGAACTCACTCATAACCAGGAACTTGTACCCTGATACCAGCATCTCCCCATTTCCCCTACTCTCTACACTAGGCAAATGGCAGATTCAACAAGCCTTCCAGTCAAGGTCAGCCAACCAAGTCCTACGCTGAACAACTGAACACAAGTCAGGTTCAGAGACCCAAGTTCAGCACACCATTCCGAGTGAGTGGTCTGCTGGGGCTCTGCACTGGCCTTGTGCACCAGCTGCCATTCCTATACAAAGTGTAAGCCATTATTTCATAGGTTCAAAATTAACACCTCATCTCCAATAACTAATTAATAAGGCAACGAATATAAATTGAAATAAAGATAGTGAAGCTCTCTGTGTACCTGGAACTCTGGCCTTTGGACTAACCACCTCTGGAGTGGTGGTTATATTCCTGATGGAAATATCTAAAATTCTAATCAGTGGGCCTAAGGTGTAGTTTAAATGAACCAATACCTTCTATGCTGAAGAATTTTAACAGGAAATTGCAGGACATAAGATCTCATGAGCTTTCTCAAGTCCTCAACCCACACACCCATCTAGAACAGGGCTTCCCCACCTTGGTGCTGCTGATGTTCTGGACTGGATAATTCTCTGGTGTGGGGGACAACCTGTGCATTGGGGGGACATCTGGTGCCCGCCCCCTGTGCCTGCCCACACAATGCCAGCAGCACCCAGCTCCACTGTGGTAAAGAAAACTGTCTACAGCCACATCCAGCTGTCCCAGGAGGGGATGCCCCTTGCTGCGCTCCTCTGCTCCGAGCCAGGCCATGCCCACCCACCAGGCTGTTTCTCTCCTTGCTTTTGCTTATAGCTGTCCCCAGTCTTAGAAGTTACCTTGTCCCCTCTCCTGCTCTAATATGACCTAGCCTGTAAGACAAGGTGGCTACAAACAGCTCGGCTACCTGATGAAGCTTTCAGAAGTGATTTCTTTGGTCCATATAAGCAGAGTTTCCCAGACCACCATAGTCCCGGAAGCTCTGATTCGTTTATTGTTTCCCCCACTCTTGCAACTAACCGCATTTACGTCAGCTTCCCAACCCCATAAGAATTTACTGTGAAACCAATACCTTCATATTAAGAATCAATCAATCTTCCATGAAATTATTGACTCATTACAATCTGAAGCAAACAAGAAATTTAACATAATCCCAGTACCAAATGTCCTGAAACTTAGTTGCTCCTATTAACAAAAGCAAACTATTAAACCACAATATACAAAAGTCAATTGTTCTTTGAAATAGTCACAGAAATCCCAAGTTGTTCATCTGGGTTACGAGCTGTCCTGCAATTTTTATTTATTGATTGACTGATTTGAGAGAGAGACATGGATTTGTTGTTCCGCTTATTTATGCATTCATTGGTTGATTCTTGTATGTGCCCTGACCGGGAATCAAACCCACAACCTTGGTATATCAGGATAACACTCTAACCAACCTAGCTACCCAGACTGGGCTGCCTGCAATTCGTAAAGGACCAAGACCCATGGAGGACACAGTTCTTAATAACAGTCCATGTGGAAATGCCCACCTACATAGCAACCTATAAAGCCGCTGGCATCAGGCAAAAGGCATGGGTAATAATTTTTGTGAACTATCAGGTTTTAAAAAAATTAACTTCCTGTAGTTTCTAAAAACAAACCGTATCATATTACGTCAAAACCATCATAAAAGCATGTGTTGGCAAAATACAAAGTTAGGCGAACAGTAGCTACTCTCAACAGGCTTGATAAAAATAACAGGGGTTACAACAAATTAATAATTAATTAATGTATTTTGAAAACACAGTAAGAGACCTGTGCACATATGGTAAGTATGGATTAAATCACTTAAGAATACTTCTACCTGAATCCAGTTTGTTATGTGCAAGGAAGATTTTACAGTTTTCCCAAAAATATAAATGAGATAAAAACTTGGCAACACTTTATATTAAAGTATCGTATCTTACCTTCCTATTTGTTTTATCTCAAAAGTCTTTAACAGTGCAAAAAAAGTCTTTGGCAAGCTGTATGTAAGAAATATATCAGGAAACATCTATGTATGCTGAGACCTTTGTGAACAATCTCCTTTTTACACCTATAAGTTGTATCTGTTGATTACCTCACTTTCCTTTTCCAAGTGACATAATTTCTCATCCTCTTCTGCCTAACATATCGAATGTTGTCACAATGTCATAGCACCGCCGGACTCCCCTCCCCCAGGAGAACCCCTTTTTGGATAACGTGGCATTTACTAATCATCGCAGACACAGCTGGACAGGAAAATGAAATCTCAAAGGATGTAAGACTATCACCTGACCTCTCCCGTGGAAACGCAGAACCCAGACTCAGGTGTAAGGGACTCCAAGTCCATGGTCTCAAAGATTCCACACTGCAGTCAGGGCTCTCCCTCTCAGCAAAGCAGCCCCAACTCTGGGGGTCCACAGGGGCCACCCAGTGTAGGTGTTGATACATAGCCTTCCCAAAGGGTTCTTTTAAAAAAATCTTGGCATTTTATAAGCTAACCAAAACTTTGAGAATGGAAATAATGAATCATACCAGTATGAGCAAGATATACGTGGCTATGTATGGAGTATTGCTATCCACTAGAATACGTTAAACAAACCACATGGTATAACATGCATGAGAAGTATCCAGTGGATGAAGAGGAGGATCTGAGTAGACTCACACGCCTTCCTCACGGTGGGGCTGGCAAAACACCTCATATGGCCAAGGGACTGGTCTCTGTTCTCAATTTCTTTTTCTTTTTTTAGCATTTTTTAAATGAACACATCACTGTTGTTGTGCCATGGTAGACTAAAACGCTGGGTTACGGTGGATCAGGATCTTTCCCTCCAGTCTCCAGTTATCCACATGCTGAGCGTTCAAGTACAGGACCTGTCATTACAACCTAGTAATAGTTACTCGTGATGATGACTCGGTATTTGCCAATCACTATGTCAAATATATTTATTATCTCACGTAATATTACAGAAACTCGCATGGTTAAGTGTTCTTCTAGCTTCTCATCTGTAGTTGAAAACACTGAGTCTGACTAGCATTGTGTGGATTCTAAAGTCGCACAGTTACACAATGAGACATCAGAAGCAGAACTCGCTCCACGCTCTGCATCCAGCCACGTGGCAGGGCAGCTGGGAGCGGATGTTTCTCTAACAACAAGCTTTGCAAAATGTCAGTTTCATGCTTCACCTGCTAATAACCAAGACTTACTCTCCTCCTCTCCTTATGTGGCACTCGGGTCTCTGGGTGAGGCAACCACTCTGGGCCAAAGAAAAGAGCGCTTTATTCCATCCCCTGTGAAGGAAAGAGGCCTAATGTTCTCACTGGAGGACAGTGTAACTCCTGGAAGTGGGTGAGCCCTTGGGCAAACATTTCCCATCATGCAGCATCAAGTCTTCTCCAGCAACAGTGATACTGCTCGGGGATGTTCCCAGTTAATTCTATGTCAGTGGAGGTTACATCTTAATCAACTTACCAATTGTATCAATTCATACACTTTACACAATTTATATATTGATGTTCTACAACTTGTTTAGTATCACTTTCAGTGAATAATGCAAAACAATCTTAGCTGAGCAAAATAAATTATAAGTGACATAGAACTTAAATTCACCCTGAGTGTAACTTTTCCTAGATTCAAGGCTATTAAAGAGGCTTAAAAATGCTTCAAGTGGAAATGTGAACTTCTAATGAAAAATGCCATCACGCACACACTGAAAAGTATCCTCTCATGTACAAAAATGAACCTGTGATCCCTTTCAATACGCTACCTTGAGCTTCCTAAGGAAAAAGTAGAAGGATTCTGCTGGCCTGTCTCCACTTCTTTCCTGGTTCCTATTGAAAGCAATGATGGGCACTTGTAGAAATTCTATAATAGTGTGAAGCTAACTGGCCTGCCTGAACCACGTTCACAAACCCGGTTTTCTTGACGCCATGCTAAACCAGCGGAACGACCCAGCCTCCTAAGCAGGAAAGGTCTCCTCTGCCAGTCTACCTGCCTGGAGAAATCACTACATAGTCATTTTTTAGTTTCTTGAAATCATGATTAAATGTAGTTTTAAAGTTTATACTGAGAAATCTATTTTGCAGTGGAAATTCATTCCCCAGATATCTACTGAAGGTTTTTTTCCCCTAAATATTTACAAAGCAGTATGGTAGAACTCACAGATGAGGGATCTATTGTAACACAAGTTCTAATGGGCACGTGGGCACATTTTAGCCAAAACCCACATACTTGGCTGGGAATGAATGCATCTACTATTTACGGTTAAACGCTTCCTCTACCTGGAGGGATTCCTGTCCAGAAGGCACTTCAGAGTATAAAGCACTAGTATACAGTTTCAAAACAGGCCAAGTGAATCTGCTAAAATCCCCGACAGGAAGAAGAGAAATGCTAAATATAGTTGGAGAAACTCGTTCTTATCTGGGAGATCAAGTCACACCTGAAGTCACAGAAACTTTCCACCACAAAACAGTCAGTTGCTATATTTTCAAAGTTCCATCTTTGCTGTTGACAGGGAGGAAGGCAGAGGACAGGAAAGACAGGGGACAACAGCCCAGTTCCCGCATGGATCGAAATGATAACAGCTCACATTAATTCAGCACCTATTGTGTGTCAGAGATGGCTGTAAGTGCTGTGTGTGTGAGACAGAGAAATTGTGTGTGTGTGTGTGTGTGTGTGACTGGATGAGTGTCACCTGATCTTCACAACAGCCCTATGAGGAAGCTACTGTTTTGTCCTCACTTTGCGCACAGGGAAACTGAGGCCCAGGGTCACACGGACCAAGGCAGCAGGGCTGGCATGGAAACTCAGGCCAGCTGAGCTCCGGCACCCGTGTCCCCAGCCACTGCACTCCCCGCCAGGAGGGGCATCTGCCCAAGTCCGATGCGGGCTGGGGGCCCGCCTCACGTCCTTTCCCCACAAGAACCACCAGAGGAGGGTCTGCACTTCCTGAGAACACGGTGGGGCTGTTGTCCCCTGTCTTTCCTGTGGCCCTGGGGCCTCCGGAGCTCCCAGCCTGACCCTCTGAGGCCCCCACCGTGTCGCTGTGAGAACTTCAGAGACTGACACAGTCGATCAGGCAGCAGGGCCGGACCTCCTGCTCCCCGGAAAGGGCTGCAGTGGGCCCTGAGAACAGGCAAAGGGGGGGAGGTGTCCCTGTGCTGGGGCACTGCTGTGACTGAACGGTGCCCCCACACTCAAGTGCTAAAATGTGGCCTCTAATGGGACAGCGCTTGGAGATGGGCCTTTGGGAGGCAGCTGGGCTTACATGAGGTCATGAGGGGGCCCTCATCGTGGGATCTTCTTCCCAGCCTGAGAAGAAGAGATGCCAGCAAGCTCAGTCTCACTCCCTTTCTCTGTGCCCTCCTGTGTGGCATCGGAGGTGACAGTCTGCCCATCCAAGGAGGGAGCCCTCACCAGGAACCACTCGGGCACCTTGACCTGGGACCTCCCGTCTCTAGAACTATGAGAAGATAAATTTCTGTTCTTCAATGACCTCAGTCCACGATCTTGCGTCACAACACAGACACAGGCGGTGTTTGATGGCAAAGACAGGACGGACACTTGCATCTGTGTTCACGGGAGAGATGCAGACAGAAGTGAGATGCCAGGTGTGGAGGTTCAATGGTGGGGATACCTGAGCATTTTAAAAGGAATGGCAAACAGAGAAGGATGGTGTTTGTCACTGAGGCAGGTAACTACTATTATTATTACTGTTGCTCTAGCTACCACTTCCTGAACATTTAACGTAACTCTTTCTCATTCAATCCTTAAAACAACCCTCTGGGAACACAAACCTACAGAGACTAGTAGTTCCCACCAAGCCCACAGCAGTGACTGGCAGGACAGAGATGAGACCCCGCTCTGACCCCAAAGCCCCCGATGCTGCCCTGCGTCGTGCAGGACGGCGCAGGGCACGCCTGGGCTTTTCTGGCAAAGCCTCCAAAGCCACTGAAATCTAGGAGGGCAGAGACCCAGCAAACACTGGCTGGATTCAAACCTTTCAGAAAAAACCAGCAGGGACTTCCTTTTACCTCCTGCCAAGACGTAGGTGAATAGCAGCTTCTTCTTGGTAAAGGGACTCTCTCTGTTAAACTAGTGCAGGGTGGATGAAAACACAGACACGGCCAGAACTGCACAGGGAGACCGCTGTCGTCTCAGGAGGCTCTGAGAGGGGCTTTGTCTGACAGGGGCGAATCACGTGCTTGTGCCCTTCAGCCCCGGATCACACTCTGGTCCAGAGAAGCGGGGAGGCTGGGAAGCCTTTGATGCTTTAAATTTAGCAACTCTGTATCAAGAGTTTGGGTTTCAGAGCCAGAGTTCTCTACTTCCCCTGCTCTCAGAAGCCCTGTCCTCCGAAGTGACTTTGTCAAGGCCTGAAAAGTCCCCTCATGCCCACCTCATGCAGCGTGGCTGCAGTTTCTGTCTCATGCTCTCTGCCCACGTGAGTGTTTTGTTCCCAGGGACGGCCCAGAACGTAAGAAAAACTGCCCCAAGAATCAGTCAAGGCATTCTTTGTCAACCATCTGGAAGGCTGCAGAACGGGCGGGGTTTTTTTTCCTTCTTTTTTTCTAGGTCAAATGATTTCAACACAATCTACTAGCAGATGGCTTGTGTCTGCGAACAAATGAAGAGAGGAAGCCATTTGTGTCTACCCACAAAGGCATAAATAGTGAGTAATCTCGGCTCTGTTTAAAGGAGCAGCAGGCAAGCGTGGTACCCTGAACGCTGAGACACACTATTCCATCTTCTTACCGATATTTCCTATTCCCCCAGATTATTCTAAGGAGCAAGAAAAATGATATGTTCAGAGACAAGCAGATGATAAATGTTGGTTCTATTTGTTTTGTTATAAGAATAAAGTTTTCCTCGGTATTTATACATTATTCATACAGAGGAGAATTCTATACCATACCCAAGTATGCCTAAAGAAAACCTTCTGCTGATCAGCATTAAAACATATGCATCATTTGTTGCTATTCTCCAAACTAAATGAGCAAATTCAAATTCATATTAATAAGTGTAATTTTTAATTCTTACACAAATGATTTTTAGTGTCAAAAGATTTACATCCCTTCCTCCAAAAGAACGGAAAATAGATCACAACAGAATACACAACTTTTTCCTCCCCAACCCGATGTTGTGAGTGCCTCTTGTATTACAGGGAGTGAGTCCAACACAGGCTTAAGGCTGAAATCCTTTATCTGGATGTGGCTTTACTAGGACGTGGATTCCAGCAGATTTTTCCACACGGTGTTTAAAAATAAAAAGCAACTCTTCATAAAATACCCACTATGACCATGACCTTTTAAAACAAAAAGGCACTAATACTTTGACAAATATTTAAAGACAGAGAAGTTCCTAGGAAAATCAATAGTTTATAAATTAATTCAACAAGTCCTAATCCTCACCACCGCCACCGCCCGCTCACACGTGTCCATTCTTGAAGATTGCTTCTGAAGAAAACCTCTCAGTCCTTACATTTTTGGGTACCTCGCAAATATCAGACTACCTACCAGAGTTGTCGATAACAAGTGTTTCGTGATCACCTATCAACAGAATTACGACCTAGCACAAACTAAAGAACGGGTTGCCCAGGGAACACCACGTAATGATGACGTAATTCATCAGGAACAAAAGGCGAGGCCACAAGATCCAGATGAGATCAGGCAGATTTTGCCAGAAAACGGCGGTGACTTTAGAGCAAATCTCCAGCAACACGTGAATGGTGGCAATTCCTAGTTGTTGACGTCTGGGGGTAACTCTGCGGATGCGGATGGGTGTGGGTGATTGATGAGCTTCTTGAGATGTTAAGCCACCTGGGGACCACTCAGGAAGTGCCCTCCTCTGGGACAGACCAGTCTCGGACCTCGTGAGAACATCATCTTCCACTGGGGTTCAATTTCTGGGTGACGGCCTCACCTTTGAATCCAAGGCTAGCCACCCAGTGACTAGACGCTGCTTTCACACGCTGCGTCCTCATGAAGCAGGTCCTCATGACCTCTGCCTCTTTCGGGAAGAAGGGTCTGCACCGAGACACTTTTGGGGGAGGAGGGACAGAGCTCTCACATGCAGGGGAGGAACCACATGGTGGTCACCAACACGTAAACTCAGGACAGAGGGCTCTGAAAACAGGCGCCTTTGCTCCATTTGCTCATTTAATAATTGTGAGGTGGTGCGGCAGTCCCAGCGAGACGAATGATGCTTGGGAAGGCGGGGAGCTAGCCAGTCCAGGGCGGGGAAGCCAGTCTTCTGGGGGCCGCAGCACAGCAGGGCCAGGCCACTGGGGTGGAGTGCTGCGTCAGTTCAGGCAGGTAAACTTAGATCACTTCATCACACCGCACTTCCTGCGTGCAACGGGGGTCACACCAACGTCTACTTCTCAGAATCACTTTGAGGATGAGAGAAGACAATGTAAGCAAAGTGCAAGAATGACGCCTGGCATACTGTAGGCATTATATAAGTCGCTGCTGCTGTTATTCCAACATTGCTTTATATTAATTTGCAGTTAACATCCCCATAATTGGAGGACAATGGATGAAAATAAAATAACTTGCATCCAAGGTGGCAGGGGACAGAAACCCAGCTCAGGCCAGCTTTTGTTCCCAAGGAACTGGGCTCAGAGAACCTGGGGATAGTGTTTGGCTAAGCCTCAGCCACCAGCAACTCAAACACTGCTCCCCCGCCCGCTAGCTCTCAGAACCTGCCTCTTCCCTCTCCCCTTTGTCTTGCAAAGTGCGTCCTCCTCTCTGAAACCCCCCAGGACAACTGAGGTGACACACCATGGGCTTCCCATCCTACACTGTGAGAACGCAGAGCCTGGTTTGCTTCTCTCAGCCACAGTTTAAAATTCTTCCCAGGGGAGGCCTCCTGTCACCTGCCTGGGCAGCTTCAGAAAGTCTGGATGGAGGTGGGTCACAGGGCATTCCCAAGCACTCTTGAACGTCTTTAAAATGCTTTTAGCTTGAAAACAAGACAACTTAAGGACAAAAATCAAGTCCTTTGTCCGAATCAGTGCCTGCCATCCTCTCCGCAGGCTTCCTCCATCGCGTAAATTCAGGACGATTCCGGGAATAAAAGGACAGTCTCCCGGCTCCCAGGTGCTATCCCACACTCGGAGCACAACTGTTTGGATGATGCTCATTTCTCAACGGCTCTTGCTTGTTGTATATTATTTGTTTGGTCTAGATTCCAAGTATAGATGCTTCCATTAGACTAATCTCATTCTCGGTCCTAACCACATGTTTTTGTTTTTAAGTCGAAACTCAGAAAATCACATTACTGGATTCCTGTAGCTGAAATGTTATGGTTATTAATCACAAACCCTGAAACCGAGTTTGAGTAAACAAAATCTACTTTGCGTTCTGTTTAAAAGTTTGCTACAATCTGTTTAGCATGTATGGGTATGTGTGCATGGGTTTTTTTAAGGGCATTCTCAGAACTTTTATTTTCATTGGAAAAATAACATTTCCTTCAAAATAATCCCTGGTGTGCCATACAGAAAACACTGTTACCCGGTCATGTGTCAGCTCCATGTGGAATGTTGTGTGCCCAGAAGTGGCTCAACAAATAATTCTTTTAAAAATGAATGAGGGAATGAGTAAATGAATAGATAAATGGGAAAAGAGGTAAAATCTCTCCAATCCTATTAGGGACACTTCAAAAGTTACCATGAAAAAAAATGAGGGGGAGGGGCAGTTGGACGGGGGCAGCTGGCGAGGGAGAGTAGTGTTCTAGATTAAAAGCAACTTCAAACCAGATGCAATAACTGGTATCTAAGGGTCTCTTGGTTTGGGGGAACTATAGCTTCCTGAGCTATGAATTTTCAGTAAAAATTATATCCATTCTATACTAGTCAGAAATTGGTGTTAAAATCGTAAGCATTATAAAACAATAGAATGTCTAGAGCTGGTAATAACATTGATATTAGTATCAATTGATGGAGTTCTAAAATAGCTTATTCATTCAAATAAACATACTTTAAAACATTGGCTAAATACTTGTGTTTTTAAATCTATAATAACTAGTTCTTTAATAGTTTTTACTTTAAACCCAAATGATATGCTTTTACAGAAACTGAAAGCTTTTTCCTTAGGTGGGTGCCAAGAACATCAGTTACTCGAATATTACTTCTGCATTCATCCTCGGGAACCCAAGCGCCACTGCATCGTCACCACTGCCCTCCGGCATTCCCTTTCCACCCGGTTTTTCACCCAGCATTTCACACCCAGGGTTTTCAGCTGGACATGTAAGCCCCACCGCCATCGTGAGTCACCTCACAAGCAGCAGTAAGACTGAAAAGAGGTTATTGTCCTGTACTTAACAGTTTTAAAAATAAACTGTAACACCTCTGAGGAAGCTAATTTTAGACAGTAAAGCTGCATGAAATCAGCCTTTGGAAGAGGCAGCAATTTATGTAAACCAAGAACTAAGAAAGCAACAACTATTTTAAGGCGATGGCTAAACTTTAGATATCCTCCAACAGACTCTTCAGGTAAGTTTAGAAACGCCGAGAGGTGAGTTATGTCTTCCAGGTAACTCGTTCCCTTGTGTACACACAGCAAGTTTCAATCTGTGGATTCCCCAAAGGGACGGAGTCATCGTCCTTTGTTCTACCCAAGCCCACAAGGCCCCCTGTGATCAGATGAGTTATTTCTATAATTACCAAATGCCTTTGAGTTCCAATAAGGAAATGACTGAGGAAATTAATAAAAGAAATACAAAGAATTACAACACACACGGAAAGTATTAGATGAGCTTCTTGGCCCCGCAGGCTCCCATACAATGCTCTGAAGAAATCAACTCGTTTTCTACTCTAAGTAAATTCAAATCAAATTAAGAAGGGCATTTCCTTCGAGTGAAGTAACTCTAACTTTTCATTTACGATGTGGCACTTAGAAGGCAACACAGGATAAGACCTCTTCAAGTTGTGAGTTTCCTGAAAGGATCTGTTTTCATTTCATTTCTTGCTGCATATCATTTCTTGCAAAAGTAATCATTTTGAAAACCTAGCAACATCTTAAGAAAAAATGTGAAGCACTTCGGTGTATTTTTCCCAGCTGCTGAAAAAATCTGATGAAAACACTTTCAATTACAACATTCATAAAATAATCTTGAAAATAAGTCTCTCAAATTGACTTGAAATTGACAAAAATAGACATTAGTACAAAAATCTACTAGTTGGCTTCATAGAAATACATTTTACAGTCAACTCTGCCGTAATATTCTACAAAATAGTGTCATTCTACCATATACCATATGGAGTTTTTTCACTATTCTTTCAGAAACCCTGTCTCACTTCGATGAGCACTTTTCTCACCTGAAAGGAAAGCAGACATGCAGACTCACTGACGCTGACCTAAGCTTCTGATCGCACAGCTCAGAGCTGCATGAGTGACTGCGCAGTCTGGACGACGTCCGTGAAAGCCTCGCAAGAGTTCTGGAAACGGCTCCTTCCTGCCAGCGTCCCCGCTGCGTCATCCGACCTTCTTCAGCTTCTGACCAGGAGGCCCCCCGCCCTGACACACCGGACATCTGCCCCAAGACCCTCGAAGACCGCCCTTTCCGCAGTACGAGTCCGTGTGGGTGGGCTCTCTTTTTCGTTTCTCAGACTTTCCCTTTGTCTTCTGTACCAAATGAGGGGGAAACTCAAGGTTCTTTTCTCCTGTCACCAAATATGCAAAGTCACTGCTATCAAAGCCAGAATGCGAACACTTACCGACCCCTCGCAGCCCTGTCATGGCCACACGCTTTCGGGGAATCACCCTGGGGTGGGACTTCACAGTGGGGACGTGCGAGTTTCAACTGTGGTAGTAGGTTTAGCAAGAACCCTTGAAATAACCATCTAATCCAAGACTGACTACATGTATTTGATTCTCACGTATGTCACTCAAGTTCAAAGAGTCAAAAATGCATCGGAAATCTGAAAAGTCACTCATCTCCGTGATTTAAGAATCAGCCAACACTAACAGCCCCCAGTTTTGCCATCGAGTAGATGGGCTCAGTGAACATGAAAACACAGTTTGGTGAGTGAGTATCAGTGGGTTCTTCTTTTTAAAAAGTGGTTTGAGTAGCTATCTGAGGAAATATTAATATGAAGAATCATTTAAAAGATGAGAACATGTGAACAAGAACCCGAATCAGATTTCACTTTGCCAAGTCTGATATGACGCATGAGCCCCAGGGTGTGCTCCTAACAGGGAAAGGTTCCCCCGAGGGAGGAGGGGGGGAGGAGGTGACGGGTCACCCTGCAGAGGACGAAAGACTGCCACGGGAGCTTTCTGAGACTGACTCTTCCTCACCCTCCCAAGTAGCCCAATCCGTTCATTCTGTTTGTGTTTTGGCACCAAGTTCTCCTCGCCCACGCAAGTTACAACCAACCCCCAAGGTGCATCCGTTGAGGAATCGGGCCTCTGAGGGAAGAATTCTTTCATCTGCCAAGGCAATGCTGATGAGCTATTGTTCACACCTCTTTCTGGATGGAGACCCGAGGAGCTGCCTTGGGCTTCCACGGAAGTGCGGTGTTCGTCGTGTGTGACGAAACGTCGAGGCGGTGTGAGAGGAGACATGAGTGACGCCGTGGGGACACCCACCCTGACCCGCTAACGTGCAGCACTTGGCTCCTTCGGAAATGATGAATAGTAAGAGGTTTTAAGGAGATGATGTGAGCACGGAATCGAGGTTTTGTTTAGCAAGGGACACAAAACACAGTTATACACACAGTCGTTATCTCCGTTTTCAAGATCTTTGCCAGAGACGCACAGCTGCAGTTTGAGATCTGGTTCATTCGTTTTTTTATTTCTTTTTTCTTTCTCTACTAGAAAAAAAAGCTACGACATTTATTTTCCTTTTACAAAAATATAGTGACCTTGCAGCGAGCGTACAGGCACCTCTAATGTTCATCCCTCCTTTCTCATCGCTTTCCCTTCGTCGCTCGCAGACCCTCCCCTACCCCGACGCTGCACCGATCAATCCGGCCGTGGGGCCTGAGGCAGACGTGGTAGGTATGGAAGATTTCATGGACGTTTCTTCCCCTTGTGCTGATTCCCAGTTCTCCGTGGAAACAATTCTTTTTATTTTTCCAACAATCGTTCATTGCTTTGTAATGATGTAAACATACTTGGCACTGAATGGAATTTTGCCCGAGGTTTATTATCTATGTTCAAAGTCTATCGGATGATCAACCTCAAAGGCCAGCAGATGACGTCACCAGTAAAGTATCCCAGAGTGGAGAATATCTCAATGTTTCTGAGTCAACACTCAGTAACGTTTTCTAAAGCACTCATAGTCTGAATATCTCCTATCACTGAAGTATCTGAATACAGCATTGCTCATTACAGAGAAAAGTATGTTTCCAGAAAAAGGTAAGCAAATAAGGTATAAATCTGCGGTAAAAGTACACTGATGTGTCTTTCTTTCTTTAGGGAATAAATATTTCCGGAAATCCGACCGAATGCAGAGCGCTCTGCTGAAAGCCACACGTCAGCGAGGCAGAAGGCGCGCAGGCTAGGGCGGAAGCGGGTGTGCGGCTGTGAGCATGTGAAACAGAGTCTGTTCCTGTATTGCTGTTTATTAATTATCACATCAGTTTCCATAAAGCTCAAAATCTACTTTTGCCTACTCTGTATACTGCAACACTCCAAAATTACAACAGAACTGATCATCTATAGCAGAAATGTGAAACTCATTCTCACCGGGGCCACATCAGCCTAGGGGTTGCCCTCAAAGGGACAAATGTAATGTTATGACTGTGCAAATGTAACTACTCCTTAACAGTTAAGCAAGAGCTCGGCGCTGCCGCTGGGTAGAAACAAGGTGCTGGGCAAGATAAAACAAGGTGGAGGGCTGGGTTCGGCCCACGGGCCTTGTGTTTGCCACCGTTTGCCACCTGTGCTCTACAGGGAGGGGGGATTAAAATAGATGAAAGGTTAATTATTAATATTAGGTAATATTATTTAGTAGATAACAATACACATTTGAGTCCAGATTATACCAATTGTAGACAGTGACTTTCAATTCTGAGATATTTTCTCATCTACGAAATGGGGATAAAAATAGTACCTTTCCCACGGGGTTTGTGTGGCACTGAGCAAGCCCTCAGGAAATGTGGCCTATTGTTATTAGGCGTGGATGAGTAATCCAGGTGAGATCATGAAAACCTGGGAGTGGCATGGAAGACCCAAGGGACAGAGCCGTCAAAGAGAATGTCAGTCAGAGGGAGGACTCCGACAGGCACTTGAAAGCTGGTCACGACACGAATGGGCAGAGGTGACTGGGGACTATGGCAGTGGGCCGGGACAGAGCCATCGGGAAGGGTGACAGGGCGAGTCTGCTGGACCAGTCTGACTAGAGTGGAAGATGTGGGTTGAATCCTACGAGAATGTAAATACAGGAAAAGAAAGTAGGTGCCAAATTATGAGGGACTTGGAACAAAAGGTAAAACAACCTGTACCTTATTGGTAAGAGGGAGTAACCAGGTGTGGCGGACTCTGCATGCTTCCCCAAAATATGTGCACACGTTCATGAAATTTAGCTTTTTGACAAGACACTCTCCGGAATAAAACCCGAGGGGACAGTTGGAGTGAGTGGCCCTGCAGAAGCGCGCAGATGATGGAGGCCATGCACCACAGGCCTGCCCTCTCACGCTTCATCTGCAGGTGGGTCTCCAGGTTCCAATGCAAAATGCAAAGTGGCTCATCTATTTTTACCTGCTGAGGTCTCTGCAGGCCAGGAGGGAACACAGTGGTAGACACAAATTACTTAGTGAGTCAACCGCCTGTCTAGTCTCGAACAAAATGTCTTCCACGTTACCTCACTCTGATTATAAGCCAGGTCCTCATCAGTTAATTAGATAAACATACCGTGTAAAGTTTCATAATACTGAGAAGTTATTTTAGGGCATACCAGAGATTCCCATATATTCTATTATCTTCTGACATATTAAAAATGAAAATAAGGGAAGATTTTAATTTTAAAATTCTGTAATTATGAAAAATGTCAAATTCAAAACCTAATACAGACTTCCATGTATTTCACTGCAGATTTAAAAATATATTCTTCTTGTCTGTGATTGAATATATTCTTGTCTGTGAAAAATATATTCTTCTTGTCTAAAAGGCATCAGAGCTTGGCATCGACGTCCTTCTTCAGACATCGTACTTAGATACATGAGTAATGTTTGGTTTTGCAAGAAATTCCTCCTTCCTCCTGGAACAAGCTTAGCAATAAATATGGAGAATGATCACGGATCCTCTCCGACCTGCGTTCACCGTTTTCTTTTTCTTCGGGATAGATGCCGTTCGAACCACACTGAAAAGTGTGAAAGGAGCATCTCTAAATCAGGTAGCGTCTTTTACCAAATAGCTTCAGTTTCTAGTCCCTTGCAGCTGGGAATTTTAACAGCAAAAGTTCGAACTGGCCAGAGACACAACTGTGGAGGAAATAGTTCTGGGTTTGGGTTCCTTTTTAATATCTCTAATCCCACGTGTAGGCCTCCGGAGGAACAAAGGTGACTTCATGCAAACAGCCTCATGCCCAGAAAGCAGGCTCCTGCCATCCTCTTGGTCAGTCCTACTGACGTCAGTCTTGTGAACTCACTGAAGTCCAGCTGATGAGCTACGTCATACTCATAGGATGCAAATGTGTGACGACAACATAAGGTCCACCTTGGAAGGCTATGGGGACTGAGGGACCTGTATTTTAAAAGGTGTATTTTCAGACAAATTGCATTAACCATTAGAAAAAGAAATTAATGGCTGACTCCCAAAACTAGAAAGGCACTTGGGGAAAGAGAGTTTCTAACACGGTTCCCTCAAATCGAGTCACGCATGGACCCAGTCACTTACCAGCAATTCTTGAGGATAAAGGAACCCTCTTCCTACCCCCAATCAAGCTCCATGTGAAGGGTTGACAATCCCCGATTCCTCACCTGTGCACACAGTTCAGTGACCTGCATAGGAAGGCCCTCATTCCTATCTAGTTCGGCACCACCACATTTAAATAAAATGCTACATGAGGCAACGACAGAGCCCCAGTTCCCAGGCTGGCTGCCTGCTGACGCAGTCAATGACCTGCTGCAATCCATCATGGGAAATGGGTGGAGTTGTGACTAATAAAAAATTGCTCATCCATGCAAGCTTATTTTAGTTCTTCTTCATCTTGATGGCCCAAATCTTTCTAAACCCCTGGCATGACTTGTGTGCAATTGTGCGGTGCAGTGCAGCACAGGTCAAATACCACCAACAGGCAAGGTGAGATGCGGTCCACACCCTCCTGCATGCACAGAAACCTCTGCTCCCAGATGCCTCTCCACCAGCCCAAAAGCCTGCCCTTGAACTTCAGCAGCACAGGAGTTTCGGAAGAGAGTTCACAGAATAGCTGTAACCTGGCAAAGGTCATTCCGGTGGCCCTAATCTTAAAATATTTGAAATCATTTTACTTGCAAAGATACACACACCCTTACTTTCACTGCAGCATTATTTACTGTGGCCAAGATGTGGAAACAACCCAAGGGTCCTTCAATAGATGACTGGATGAAGAAAATGCAGCACACACATACAATGGAACACTACTCAGCCACAAGAAAAGATGAGACACTACAATTTTCAACAACATGGACGGATCTTGAGACTATCACACTAAGCAACAAAGCAACATAAGCCAAGACTCATATGATTTCACTCATAGGTGAGATACAAAACTGAAAGCAACAAACAAATGAAACACACAAAAACTCATAGACACAGACAACAGCATGGTGGTTACAGAGGGAAGGGGGTGGAAGGAGGTAGAAAAGGGTAAAGGGGTCAAATATGTGGTGAGGGAACGATGTCTGACTTTGAGTGGTGAGCACGCAATGTGAAACACAGAGGATGTATCATGGGACTTTATACTTGAAACCTGTGATTTCATTAACCAATGTCACCCCAATAAATTTAATAAATGTTTCAAAAGGAGCATGCAAAACAAAAAATAGTTGGAATCAATATAAAAGATTATTAGACCGACAACTTCTTGAGTGCGATGACTATGTTTCATGATCCACTGGAACATGCAGAGTAATCTCGGATGTCTCATGCTCACTGAGCCAGTAAGTGAACAATGGAAGAGCCTGGGAAACCAGGGCTTGTTGAGAACTGTTAGACTACCGACAGCGTGAATTTTAAAGTGGTTTCGCATCAGGATCTCCTAAGCAATTGAGGTCTCCAAGGTAGCTCAATGGGCAAAACAGAGAAAGGGCCATGAATTGAATTTGGAGAAAAGATAAGCCAGGAACTTCCAGCCCCTCTCCTCTCACCCCCAGGTGCCCTGACGCATCCCCGGACCCTTTGGGGTTTCTCAGAGTGCAGGTGAAATGCAACCTCACCAAACTGTAAAGTCCACCAGGATAAAATCTACCAGGTTTATCATTGCTGTCCTGGCACATGCCATAATTTCTGGCTCCTAAGGAGTCCCAAGTCAGCATTTATAGAATGAATGCAGGTAAGATTCTAACATTTAAAGCAACTGCTCAAGGAAATGAGATCAATGTTTTAAAGACTCAGTATTGACTTATTCATCCTAGGATTTATATAAAAATTGCCTTAAAAATGTAAAAGTCTAAGGAAAAAAATCCTCAACATAAATTTGGATAAATATTATTTTACTGTAGTGCTCCCCCAGCACGAGGCTGTGGGTCTTCAAGCACAGAAAACATACAAACAAGCAAACGAACTCCGTGTCAGAAGCAGCTATTCCCTCATGCTGGGGGAGACCGGAAAACTGGATTCCCCTCCACACTCACACCTTCGGATGGAGCTGTGCGTGGGTTATTGTTCTTTCAGGGAGCTACCCTCTCTGCTCACTGGCTAGAGCTGCTGCAGTAAGTCTTTCCTCAGTTCCTGGCCCAGCTCTGTTCCAGTCTCACGTCGCCCTTGGTCTACTCAAAGTCAATCTTCAAGCTGCAGGTTATAGCCAAGCACCATACTTGTTTCCCTTACAGGTGCGGGTATACTTGGAAGGTGGCTCACGTGCAGAATCCTCCTAGAAACTCTTCAGTGGCATTTTGCCGAAGATGACAACCTATACTGTGTTTGCTGACTTACACTGTATTGAACTTACAAAGCAAATTTATCAAAGAAAACTCAGTTCTTTACAGCAGACAAAAACAATGTTTTCTACAGCAAGCTATGCAATTTAAAACCTTTTGAGAGGGGAACCTTTTAGAAATTTTCCTTGATTAGAAATAACACAAAAGGAGGCCCTAAAGTTTAATTAAATTTATTCACAGAAAAATGCAGAGTCTCAAAACCAACCAACACTTTCACCATTCGCAGTGCGTACTGATCAAGTTTAATGGCTGCTATAACAGCCTAAAATATTTTTGAAACCTAGGTAGATTGGGGAGGTGGAACAGGGTGAGTTCTGTTAGCGAACATCTCATTTAGACTCAAGGGTTACATAGTCGCGTTACCTTGCACTTTGATTTTGGATATCGCATGAGAGAGAGAGTGTAGGAGCCATGCAGACTTAGGTCGAGTTTGCTCATATGTCCCAAAAGCGTGAGCATGTTCTAAGATTGACACACTCATTTAAAAAATCAAAAATTCTAGGAATTCAAAGTATTCTCTTGAAAGATGGGTACTGGCAATTCAGACAATTTCTCAGGTCAGCTCAAGAAACACACCTGCAAAAACCTGAAGATAATTGATCCTCAAACCCTGTGTCTCATCTCTGACACTGTGGCATTTTTTCCACCGAAAAGCTCTGAAATTCTCCACAATCTATTGTTTGACTGGAGTCTACACATTCGAGCAATGAAAGAAAATTCACCTTTTTATCAGCATCTTGTCTATCCACATACCCAGCTGTAGCCTGAATTTCTGCATTTCCTTGAACAAACTGGTACTTTCATTTTTCTCTATTGCTTAAAGTTTACTGTGCTCAAACTTCTGGTCATGCTATACAAAGGTACAATTTAAGAACCACACATATCTATCAAATTGACTCTCAAATCTTTCGAGTGAAAACATCTTTTGATCTGAAAATAATCAACTCAATGAGCATCTTCAGTAACTTTCTCTCCCCTTTCCATTTGATACCATATTCTATTTCAAGTTCTTTCAAGTATGTCAGAAACTATTAAAGATGAGAGAAGAGAGAGCCATACTTGATTACTTCTCCCTCTGTGCTATTACCTTGGCTTGCAAAGTGTATTGCACAAACTCTGATGATATATAATAAGGTGAATGCTGTGCACAAAAGGAATTGTTTTTAAACTTCAATAAATGATTAAATTCCTTTTCATTACAGATGCCTTAACTGTGGCAAATGAACTCAGCTTTTATTGCTTCTAAGATGATGGAAATTTTCTCTCTTGATCTTGGCAGTAGTTAAAATGGTAAAAAGTTATATTTGTGGAGACAGTGATAAGGCTTCACACTGAGATTTGACTTTTTTACTGTATGTTAATTATGCCTCACTAAGAATTTGTTCAAATCCTAGAATGGCTCAATCCTTGCAAAATCAACCTGGGTCTCAGATTTCACATACATAAAATAGTGATAATAATTCTACCTACATCTCATAGCCATATAATTTTTTATCACGTGAAGAGCTTTTTTTTCTGTACAACAAAAATTATGCCAATACCAGGTGTCACTGAATTTGAACAAAGCTGAAAAAATTTCATTCCCAGTTGCTTGGAAATTTCTGCATCATTACTATGTCCCCTCACCTCCTTCCTCCTTTCTTCCCAGGGTAAAATACACACTGCTCCAACCCACTCCCATACCTAGGCAGCCAAGAAGCTTGACCTCAGTCCTGTCGTAGCCCTGAGGTTTGAGGCTGCTGGGTTCCGGTGCTGGTGTCAGCCTCTGAATACTAGGCAGGGCACTGGGAACATTCTGGTTTGCCATTTCAGAAAGCAGGCACGGCCCTCCTGAGCCTACTTTTAATTACAATGTGGACCTGTAATAGGAAACCCCTTTTATTTCCAAGTCTGTGTGCCCTAAATGATTCACTGGGTCTTTTTTTCTCGTGTTCTCATCTGTTTGTCCAAAAGGGAAAGAGAATGAACCATGAGCTGGAAGCTACCCTGGTAACAAAGCCTCTCCCCTTTATTTTGAAACCAGGAACCACTGGGAAAGCAGGTGCATGCTGACTGCAAAGAATTTTGTTTTAGGCTTTAATAGAAAGAGAGCTGCAGTCACATTCCGATAACTAAGATTAACAACTTCTTTCCCAGAAAATGCTTTCCTTGCTCGTCCAATTTCCCTCCGCGACACTCAAACTAAAATTTCAATATAATAGAACCAGATTTAAGGACAATTATGCGGTGCTTTCTTCACAGAGAGCCAACATTTTAAAACAAGTTCATTTGTAACATATGCTACTCTTTGAGTAAGATCCATGTGTCTTCCCACTGCCGGAGAAATCTTTACAGCACAACTTTCACATTGGATGCTTTAACGATAGTTTCAAAATGGCTTTCCTAGTCATCGGTTTAATGTTATGAACTGGCCATATTTTTGGCACACTGCCCAACACCATGACAGTTTTCAGCAAATTACACTGAGCTGCTCTCGAAACCGAAGCCGGAGAGCCAATAACCTTTTTGCATAGATGTATCAGCTCATGAAAGAAGAACCTTTAAAATAATTTCAATCAACCTATTTCCTAACACATGGTATATTCAAAATACCTTTAAAAGCTATGTAAATCATTTTTATCTTTCCTTGGCTATTGATTCTATGGACAAGAAATGGTATGAGGTATGCATAAATTAAAATTAATATTAGGTAATATCTCCTGATTCTTTACTATGGCAGACTCTGCTATGTTCACTCACAGACTCCACATTAAATTAACTCCCTCACTCATCAGAAAAGTGCTATAGATTTGTGTTATCATTAGCCCTGCTCTATAGAAGCAGAAATTGAGACTTAGGGAGTCTAAATAAGTTGCCCAAAGTTACATAGCCAGTCATTTTCATTCAGGCACTATGGTTTAAAAACTCTCACATGGACTGTTCAGTTTGACATGTTCATCTCATGCTCAAGTACAGGTTATTTACATAAATTTCAAATTCTTTCTTCAGCCTTTGTCTGTGACAGTGGGGCATGGTGTCAGCTGTAGGCATGAGCTGAACACATGTGCCCAGTTAAGGTACAAATCAGACTTGCAGTCACCCAAGCGATAGCTAAGGCCATCAGATAGTCTCAGTAGAATACAACCCTTTCAGTGATCTGGAAGACTGAAATGTTTCGGGAAAGCAGAAGGACTGACCTTCTTCACGCCCTGCAGAGAGCTGCTCAGCCAGGACACTGCTTCCCGAGTTACTCGTTCCTTACCCCCCTAGAGGACTTCCACACCCACCCCTCACTCCCGAACCTCTAGCAGCTCCCTCCCAGGCTCGCTGTCAGCCTCCTGCTTCAGAACAGCCCGCAGGAGTCTATGCCCACACATCCCCGCTTCTCCCCAGGTACCGCCTGGAAACGCCTGTACGGTGCGCACAGCATTCCCATCCGCCATCTCTCCCCCTTTCACTGGATCTCTGGATTTCCACATCCGCACACCAACACTGCTACTTCTCACTGCCCAAGATAAATGACTTTGATCCCCTCTTTTTCTCCCAACTATAGATCTATTTCTTTGTTCCACTTTACCCACTTTACAGCAAATCCCTAAAAATGTTGCCTATCATCAACATCTTCAATTTCTCCCCTCTCATTCTATCTTAGATCTCTACAAATTTTATCCCCACCACTCCTCCAAACACCGCTCCAACTCTAGACTGCTGAAAACTCAGTACTTGAATCCACTTGTCGCTTCTTTGTCTTCGTGTTACTGTACTGAACTGCGGGGTGTGACACAAGTGATAGCTCCTCCTCCTTGAAATCTCTCCTCTCCCTTGCTGCCCAGGACCCCGGCTCCCTGGCTTTCTTCCTCCTTCATAACCAGATTCCCTCCCCTGCCCTCCTGCCTCTCAGCCTCGGCGTGCCTTCCTGTCTCCACTCACTCACTCGGTGATGGCTTTGAATGCCGTCCTCATGATGTCAACCCCCAAACATTTCCCTCCCTCCAAACCTCTCTCCAAATGTTTATATCCAACTTCCTACTGAACGGCTTCGCTTGGACGTCTAAAAGGCATTCTATATCCAATGTGCTTAACCACTTCCAAAGTCTCACCCCTGCCTCCACAAGCACTATCATATTGTTACATATTGTATATAGATATAGCATATTGGATATTGCATATACATATATCCAATATGCATATTGCATATATCCAATATCCAATATGCTGAAGCATCTCTATTGAAGTCAACTTCATCCTTCCAACTGCTCAAGCCAAAAAGCAGAAATCATTCTGGAGGCCTGGTCGTGCCTCAGACCCCACACCTGACCTGTGCTTACCTCCACCCGACTGCCGAAGCCCTGAAGCTTAGAGAGGCTGAGTGCCTGCCGAGAACCGAACCCAGTCTTCTTCAGCTCGAAAGCCTGGGGCCAACAGTTAGCTCGTCTCCTTCAGTCGAAGGAGCAGCCCAGCCAGCCACGAGAGTAGGAAAGGTTGTCTGGGATATGCAAATGTTCCCAAGACTTTCTGAGGTGACTGAGTTGTAACTCTTACATATTGTCTGTGATGCCTTAGAGTTTCTCGGCGATAAAAGGCATTTGTTCTACAGTTTTCTCATCACACTGACATTAGGACAGTGCATCAGAGATGTAACTGGGGCTCCTTCTGATCCGTATCTCTGCATAAAATCAGGCACGAAACCTTCCTCACCGCACTGTCTAGAATTCAGATGAGCAGACTTCACAATGCTCTTCCCAGAAATGACAGTCACAAACATCCTCTGGTCATCCTCACTCTGACCCCAGCCCTTGTCATATGACTTTCCAAGACAGGCAATTGACCTCATATTTATGAAGCTGCCAGAAAACACCAATGGTCCCATTCCGTTCTTTGCTCCCTCGTAGTTCTCTAACGCAAGCATTGTCGGAGTGTCTCAGAAATGCTGTCTGTCTAAACTGTTTTGATTCCTTGCCTTCAGTGTTTTTATAGCACATACTCTACGTGATATCAGGACCTACCGTTCTCAGAACAGGGCTTACAGAAGCACTTAGCTCACTGAGCATAAACATCATTCTAAAGCATTGAAATGACTCAGTTTCTTTAATAGAGCCTAATTCCAGAGTATTTGGTGGCTTCTCTGAAGTTATTTGGGTTTAAACTCCAATATTTAGCTTCATGATCCTGAGGCTTTTGGGAGTTAGTGGCTTACACCATTTGGGGATGGCAGTAGGATACCGGCAGAATACGTTTAAAGAACAGTTTGGTGGCTCAGAATTCTTCAAACATGATGTATTACAAAGATTGGTGATATATTTATGATGATTTTTAAATAATTGAACAATTTCTCCATTCCTCCATTGAAAGAAACTGCCTTCTCCACTCCTTCGTAGCTCCTCTTTGGCATACTGAGTGACCAGCGTTACTACTCATGAAGTAAAATAAGGGTGACTTAAACACACCCATTGCAGTACCTTGACATCTGGTTACTGAGATGGCTGTGAAGGGGCGAATGGTCAGGGAGCGCCGACAGTGGAAACGCTGGACAAAGGGGTGATTCACGTCCCTGGAGGGTGGAGCAAGACAACGCAAGATTTCACCACGCTGCTCGGAACACATGCGATTTAAAACCAATGAACTGCTTATTTCTGGAAACTCCCGTTTAATATTCCTGAGCCTTGGCTGACTGTGGGTAATGGAAACTGCAGAATGCAAAACTAAGATGAGGGTGCACTACTTAATTTAGAAAGTGGAATGCATGGAAGGAGTCTAAATTAATATCATGGGGCAACAAAGTCTAGAACTTGAAGACAATCACCCCAGCACCGCTTCAAGTGTGGGTGGGACTCTACGCCTGTCAGAGGAAAAGGTCCGTTCAAATTCTCGCAGAATGTGAGGCCCCAGCAGCTCTTCATTTTGATGTTCGATGTTATAGGAACACTCCTCATCTTGATAAAGACTCGGGTGCTCAGGCTGCTGACTGGAGCCCAGTGGAAGGGCCTGGCCTCTCATGGGGAGGGTCTGGCTGCAGGCACTGCATGTGTCTGACTTGGCCACACGGGCATGCAGGCATGTTTCAGGATCAATGAGTGGATGGTAACAATAAAATAAACTGCTGTAACATTGAGACGCCAGAGCAACAGGGACTTGGGACTAATGTAGCTGAGACTAACCCTGGGCACAGGGATTCTGCTTCTCCCTGGACTCTGAGGAGCTACCACCCCACTGGAAGAGACATCACTCCTTCAGTGAGTAAGGACGGCGTCTGATCTCCTGTTCTCACAGCAACACCATACGGCAGCGAACACACTCTCCAGGAAGAGAAATGCAAGACTGGATGCAACAAGAATATCATTTTGATACTGAACCACGAGTCACAGCAAAACCATGCTTCTATCACAGCAACTTAAATCTCCAACTTCAGAAAGAAAAAGGTAATGTTTCCCTTATAAGCCCCCCCCCAAAGACAATAGCTATTGTTTAAAATAATTTCTTCTTATAAAAGGAACTGTTATACACTCAGTAAAAAAGTAAAGTTTTCTAAATTAAATGTCAAATGGAAGGATAATGGTCATCTTACCTACAAACAGTATTTGTGTCACATTCTCATGATCACAGGGTAAGTTGCAGACCATCTATACAGAAACCATGAATCAACTTCCTTACATGGAAACATGCTAAGAAAAGAGTAGTGATGTTTCAAGGGTTTTCTCACTGGGCAGAAGGGCAGACAGGGTGAATTCTAAGGCATTTCTAATTTTAAACGTATGTGGCGGACACTAAATGTATTACTTATGTATCTCATGCATTTGTTTCTTAGAAGGTTTCTCCCAAAGGGGAGACAGGAATACTGCCTACTTTTCACTTTGGTTACAGGATGCCTTATAAACACCACACATCACCACCGGGCCAAGTACTAGCTTTAGGAAATAGTTCCTATGAGGGGAAATAAAGAATGAGTTATTTAATCTTTTTCTTACTACTTGTGACTTTGGAAAAGTTGCCTCTTTCTACCACATTTTTTAAATTGTCTTTCTTCTTCAAACCAAAGTTACCTGGAAATGCTCATTAGTCTAGACACAGCGTCATGAACGCAGGATCACAGTGCCATGTGCATGTCATTTTTAAAACACTGATTCCCTAGATGTGTGACGAGAAGAAAATGGATATAAAGGTTCCAGCAGATGTGAACTCAGAAAGGGAAAGGCCACAGAATCAACGGGCACCTTCAACCGGTGGGCATTCATTATTTGTGCTTATATGTCCCTACCACGCTTTAAAATAACAATAACAACAACAATAATAATAATAATATAGTAAAACCACCAAAATAAAATTAAGTGTTTGACCCCACAAGTGTTACATAATTTTATTCCTTCATCTCAGTCATGATAATATAACACGTGTGGGACAAGCCTGCTAGGCTCACCAAATATCCATGAACTTTTTGATTATTCCAGTCCCGCTAGAGACAGGTGTGCCATATTACTAGCCCTTAAAAAAAATGTTGGGCAGAAGTAATGTGGGCCCCTTCCAGGCTGAGGCATTGAAAAGACCCAGAGGCATGCTACGAAGATTTTTATCCTCTGCCTCAAAGAAGGAGGGAAACTGGTGTCGAGATGACCAAGTCCAGAGAGAACCTTGAAATCCTGCCCACGGTTGCTGCCCCAAACACCTGCAGGGCCTGCTGAGGCTTTTAAATGCTGATTGGTGGAGATTTCCGGGCCGGTTTGCTAGGGAAGCATAGTCTAGCCTCTCTGACCAGCACAGCACCTGGAATCTTTCTCCCCTCTTTGAATTCCACAGCATTTGCAATTCATTTACTGCAGAGGCACTTGCCTCTGAGAAAGCCTTGGGCATTGCTAATTAGACAAGGTCTTTGCTGGGTTAGACCAGTGTGTTCTTGAGACCTCTCATTCACTGCCTCAGAGAAAGCATTAAATAAAAGACTTGAGTCTTAAAAAAAAGCTGCACATCACAGACTAGTATATAACTTCACAAACATAAAAGACACACTGACAATGTGCGTCTGCAGGAAACAAAACAAGAGGACTGATGCATTTCCCTACTTTTTCTCCGTCAGCTGTATTGAAGACACTTACATGTCATTTGTTCATTCGAGAGCAATACACATGTATACCAGAAATCAGTTTCTTCACATAAAAAATATGTAATAAGGCAAAAGCATCTTAGCTTTTGCATATTGCATCTTGCACATTAAAAGCTACAGCGCTCAGTGCCAAGAAGGACGCTGGGTAAGGCAGAATCGCTTCAACTACCATCAGCGGAAC
This sequence comes from Tonatia bakeri, assembly GCA_004024845.1. NCBI lineage: Eukaryota > Metazoa > Chordata > Mammalia > Chiroptera > Phyllostomidae > Tonatia > Tonatia bakeri. The sequence continues at coordinate 90,895 of PVIA01000393.1, forward strand.
AGGAGGAACGTTAGCATACCTCTGGCTGGCATCTAGGACCTCCGGGCTAGGTCTGTAGATGCAGACGTGTAAGTTAATTACCAATATGTCTCACTTAGCGGAGTGAGTCAGCATGTTCGAAACCCAAGGCGTTCAGCTCTGCACTGCATCAGGGACAGTGGGACACACACGTCGGTCTCCCTGGACAACCAAACGCACATGTGCTTGTCCGCTGTCTTGATGTATTCCTAGAGAAACAGGCACCCTGCTGAAAACAGCACTGAGGCCCAGTAAACATCTGGAACACCTATATTCCAATACACAAAACTACATTCTCCAGCTCAGCACCCTTCCATGAGATAAATCCCTAAAGATTTTAATTGGATATGTATTTCTGCACAGAAGGGTCGTGCTCGCCTAGGACAGCAGGAGTGATTTTCGGGATGGGGTGGGGAGGGAGACAGTGATGTGAGAGGAACCATATGAAAATCACCAGGAGGATTTTCAGACTAGCTCCTGCCCCACCCCTCTCGCCTCAGGAGGGGTCTGCTGAACTCCGGGGGTCGAAGGACCAGGAGGGTCTGGGGACGAGAGGGCAGTGACAGGTACCTCAGTGGTCTGGCTCCATGCCCACCCATGCCTTCCCCCACTGGGCACTCCTGGAATGCAGAAAAGCGTGTTTCTGTTCTGTAAGATTTTTTTAAAGGTGGACGCCTGGGAGCAAAAACAAAATATTCAGCAGAAGAGTCGAAATGTCCCCGATGGAGACTGAACCTTATGCTTCCTGAGCATTCTCCTTCACAATTCTGTGATCCCGGGAAAGAACAGCTCGTTCCGGCTTCCTCGCCGGACTCCCACAGTCTGGGTTCGAGAGTGTCTCACCGCACTGAACGGCACTGCTGGGACTGTGCTGAAAATCTGTCCACGCCATCCTTGAGTATGAATGCGAATGCAGAATTTAATATTGCTGTCTAAATATAATGCGGTTTGCCCCCCAGCAAATTTTCTTCACAAAATGTTACTCATTCATTGCCACAGATGAATATGTGCCTATGGTATGTTGTGCAGTATTGACGTTTGTCAGAAATGCTGAGCCAAGTTTACTTGATTCAACTGTATTATTTGCCTCTCAGGCTTCAGATCCTACAGGGAGAACTTCAGAAATATCTTGAACGATAACCGCCCTTCATCTGTACACTGTAGAGGCAGAGCCAACTGGGAGTATCGTCACCAGCCTCCTTCCTATCCTCCCCACCCCCCCCAGGCTCCATGCTGCAGGCTCTGTTGCCCTCCCGTCCAAATCTCACCATGGGACACCCGGATTAAAACCCTATTGCCACTCACTGGAAACGTCTACACTTCCAAGTTTTGCAAAAGAACGTGCCCAAGCTTTCACCACCATTCACACAGCTTGCCATGGTGTATCACAATTCTCTGGTCTTAATGAGCTCCTCGGAGTTTTGAAAATTATTCCTAAATACCTCGAGCCTTTTTGTGTGATTTCCCACGTGCCGTTCACTCTGCCTCTGAAAGCCTTTGCCCACCTTCTTCAGTAACAAATCCATCCATTCATTCATTCTCCTAGTTGCCTTTCAAGAACCGACTCAAATTATGCTCTCTCTTCGATGTGTTCTAGTTATCTGTTGCTCTGTAATTAGTCACTCAGAGTCCCCCCCCCCAAAAGAAGGACTCTCATGCTGCCAAGATGCTGGCAGGGGCTGCTGTTGCCTGAAGGCCAGACTTGGCTGGAGGAGCCACTTCCAAGATGGCACACCCACAGGGTGGTGGCAGGGCAGCCCAGCTCCTCATAGCACAGACCTCTCCGTGGGGCTGCTGAAGTGTGCCAGTAACTCAGCAGCTGGCCTAGAGTGAGTCACCTGAGAGAGAGAAAGCAAGGAGGAAACAACAGTGTCTTTCAGGGACACGTGATCTATTCTGCCCCATTCTGTTCACCAGCAGCAAACCACTAAGTACTGATAACACTCAAGAGTAGCCCCACTTTCTGCAGGGAGGATTAGCGAGGAATGTGCAGACATGCTTTAAACCATCACGAAAGGCTTCCAGAGTTGTCCCATCTTCAGTGGCAGCTCTGAATGATGTGTTCAGCATCCTCTCCCAATTTGGGGGAGACAGAAGCTTGGGACAACCTCACTGGACCACACAAGTAACCCTAGGGCCAGGGTATCCAAAGATGAGAAAGAAAAAAAACAGAGGGGTTGCCACAGATTGTGAAATACAGATTTAGAGTCATATTCATTTTATAGTAAACAGTACGAGCGTTTTTTTAACTCTTCTCTAGGTCAGTTCACTTATATGGTCTCGAAAATAGATATTAAATCCAAACACATTCATTGCTTAAACTCCTACAAGGCTCTTAATGCCAATACACGCTGGGTAAACCATAGCCAATATCACTGACTACCTATGGGGGACCTCAGTTGAGAGCTAGTTCTTTAAAAGGGTAAGAGGGGTACCTCTGCTCCTACCCATTAAGTCCTAATTTCAGACTTTAACCATCAAAAACCACATCACTGTGAGTTCTTAAGAGTCTCACTGCTTTCTCTCGGAACCCCACCGTGACAACCCCAGGTGCTGCAGTGCCACCAGATCACCAGTCACAACGCTTGAAGATGAGGACATGCTCTGAAAATTGTGTCACTGTGCGAACACCACAGTGTGCACTTACACAAACCTGGAGGGTTTAGCCTACTGCACGCCTGGGCTGTAGGGGGCAGCCTGGCGCTCCCGGGCTGCACGCCTGCGCGGCAGGCCACGCACAAACAGGAGGTCAATCCTGCCCCAGGGAAGATGACGCCATCGGGAGAGCCAATCAGAGGAGCTTCATGAAGATGCTGACGTAACCGGGCGTTGCTTTTCAACACACGTTTGTACCAGCGGAAGGAGAACACCCTGAAATAACGGGGAAGGCCTGCAGTGAACACATCCCCTCGCTGACACAGGCATTTATCTCCACCGCCGCGTATTACGGACTGCGCCCAGTTGTATGTGCTACACTTTTACATGACTGTCACATGTCAGTCACATGAAGTTAAATAAACCAGAACACATGACCAAAACCTCATCAGTGTTTCCATAAAATAACTTACATATGCGATGTTCCTGCACGTGAGCCATGTTCAGTCCTATTCAGTGGAATGGAATGTTTTATCGTATGTGTTTTTCTTAACAAAGTAGGAACTTTCACCCCAAGCAAACTCTCCGGGACTGACAACCTGTTGATCGGGCCTCAGAAAATCACTGCTATTTTTCTGTTTTCAAGTCAGGCATGGTATTTCGACAGGTTTTTATCATACCTTAGAATTAGGTACCACCGCCTTCAGAGACATTTTCCTCTTCATCCTGAATCTTTCCTTAATTTGTCCTCAAATGACCAGTCAGAAAAAATCAGAAAAATTCGATGTGCCAAGATCACAAAAATGTCATTCCGATAAGCACAAGGACATGTGTCTAAAAAAAGCTCTGATTTATTTCAGGAGCTTTCTGAGGGGTTCAGAAGCTAAATTTTTCAGTCCACAAATTTGGTTTAAATATAAAGTGGGTGATGGGATAACATCAGTCCAAACTTTAGGACTTTTCCACTTCAAGTAACTGCATACAATAAAATCACGTATCACCGAAATTACCTGTCGCCAACCTTCCTGAGGAACCCACTATTTTCTAAATATCTAAATGTAAAGAATAATTAAGGGCAACTCACAAAAATGTTGATCTTCCCTAGTAACCCACAAAAAAAATCCATGACCCTAAACTATGGCTGCAAGTAAAATATGTCATTGATTTCGAGCTTAAGAAGTGATCAGTAGGTAATCAATCAGCTATCAATCAGCCTAAGATTAAGTCTCCTCCAGCTTATATTATTTTAAACTTATTTTTTAAGTAAATGCTTAGGATTAAGTATAATTTTTCCCAAAGAGAAAAGTATGAAACTTGTACTTATGTGATTTATCATAGTTAACAAACCAATATTTTTTAAATTATGATAAAATATATTGTTGAAAAATGAAAAAATCAGATAAGATTTTAAAAGCTGCTCTAGATAAACAGGGTCATTAGTCTGGGTAATTCCACTTTTGTTAATTATTTTTGCAATTGTCTAATTATAGACACATGACTATTCCATTTAACTTGTCGACTGATTTTCCCAGTGTGTCTACATAGATTTTCTATAATTTCTTCATTTATAAAATAGAGATGCATTGATCTTCCTCATACAGAGAATGTAAAATGGAATTCAAGCATCTATTCTGAAGATTTTTTATGCAAAATAAGTGAAAATTAACCCTCTGAAATGGTGTATTGAGCACACGATTGGTCTTTAGTAAACTGTTATGTAACTTTCTTCCTTCTTTTCTTTGTGGCTTACTTAGTCTCCCTTTTTATTCCAGGGAGTGGAAAAAGCTCTGAACCAAGAGTCCAGAAAATTATCCCTGTCTTGGACAGCCACATCCAAACTACTCGACTCTGGATGACTCCCGTAGCCTCACATCTAGAACACAGACTGAGGCTGTTTCCCCTTTGCTCCTTCACACAGATGCGTCGCCATGGAAAGAAAATGCAGGTGAAAACACCCTCGAACTGTGACATCCTGGTTTAAAGTAAGATGCTGTTAGTGACTAGAAAGTACAAGCTGAAGAGACCATTTGGGCCTGTAATGACTTGTCACCGCCTCCACCATTTATAAATCTGGCATAGCCCTTGGCTTTGAAGGACTCTACGTGGCTGCTTTTGTTTCTCTAACCTCAGGAGCGCGTATCAGTCAAACATCACTGGCATTATGTTCCAGGAGCCCGACTCTGACTCCATGAAAGCCCGGGGGACCTGAAAGGATAAAAATCTGGCCTCGTTAATGCCTGTGCTCAATTATATAATAGCACAAATGCCAAAAGTTTACAAAGTGTGTTTCAGAAGAGCAGACACAGGGGCAGAACTGACACGCCCCTTGTCAGTGTGCTCTCCTCCAGGCTGCAGGCGCACTCTCCGGCCCTCATTTACCGACAACCTTCCCACTGACATCGACGTCATGAAATTCTGCACCTTCGGCAAATTTTGTAGGCTTTGTGTTGCATTTGCTTTGCCCATTAGTGATCACTAGGCACTAAGACTAACATTAAATGGGGGTGGGGTTTAGAATGGAGGGCACATTGGTTTGCGATACCTCTGGATATTTTCCTATTCTGATGGCTCCTGCATCTCTGTGCACGAACGGCAGAGACGAGGGTAATGAGTCATCAGGCTGCAAGGACGCCCTATTCCTATCCCCAGAGCTCGCTAGGAGAACAAAGCTGGACTTCTGCTGGGCACACAGTGAGCTTCAGTAAATGTTACTTATTCTGTATTTTTAAAGATAGAAAGCAGTACGCAGAGACAAGGACAGATGAGGGCAGTCACTGGTAATAGAAAGACATCTACAGAGGAAGCAAATAAGAGCTGCTGAGTCACCAGCAGGACAGGCAAGTAGAATGAATCCCCGGCTCCACTGCAGCCCTGCTCAGAGATCCCTGGCTCTGCCTTCCACAGGAGCGAGCATCGTGACATCGTGACAATACACCGTGGTCACCTGAGTAACCTGAGCCTGTCTCGCCCCGAAATAGCCAGATGTACCAGTGGAAGCTACTGGTTGGATTTCAGTCAACCAGACTTGCCCCTGGGAGTTACTGACAAGAGAAACATTCACCGAATGAAAGAGCCCTTTTCCGATGTAACTGAGTCTCTAAACTGTTCTCTTCCTCCTTCAGTTTCAATAGAATCACAAAAGATACTTTCTTTAACCTTCATGTGAAGGGAGGGGGAGGATGAAGGAAGAAAGAAGTATTTTGGGTAATACACGGCTTGTATAGTTCTCCGCAGTTCACAGAGAATTTTTTCTCACATTCACAGGAGGAGAGAGTATAAAGACAGCAGCTCTGGAAATGGAACCCAGGAATTGTCGTGTGTTTTATAAGATCCCTAGATGACTAGCCAATCCTCTTATTTTACATTTTTCAAGTCCTAAATGGGAATCAAATTCCAGTTCAACCTTCCTAGGAACATCTGCATGTCATCTGAAGTCATGGGTGTTAAAAAGCTCGTCAGCCATATACATATAGAAGTCTCTTGGTTTATTACATAAATTACTAATACCATCCATGGGCTTTTCATTAGTTAACTAATTCATTATTTCATTCAGCAATGATCTATTGAGCGTGTAACAACCACATACCAAGCTAGGTATAAGACACTGGACTTCACGAGCTCAACTCTCAAGACCAACCTTTTACACTGTAACTACACACACAACCAGGGTAGCCATGAGGAGGCCTGGTAATGACAATGTGAACTGTACTCTGCAGTGGAAAGATGGCAGACTTGCAATTCAAGTCCAGACTCTGCCAGACTTGCCTGCTATTGACTAGGAGCAGTTTCTTCATGCCTCCAGGCATCTGTAAAATGGGAATAATCTCACCATTTCACAGAGGTGCAGGGATAAGACACGGCAATGATATATGCAAAGTGCCTGGTCAGTGTTTGGTACATATAATAGATGTACCAAATTAATAAAACCTATTGGTGTTATTATTAAAAGAAGCAGGACCAGCCCTGGCTGGTGTGGTTCAGTGGATTGAGTGCCAGCCTGCAAACCAAAGGGTCGCTGGTTCGATTCCCAGTCAGGACACATGCCTGGGTTGTGGGCCAGGTCCCCAGTAGGGATGCGCTAGAGGCAACTGCACATTGATGTTTCTATCCCTCTCTTTCTCCCTCACTTCCTCTCTCTTTAAAAATAAATAAATGAAATATTTTTTAAAAAGGAAACAGGACCAGACTTTTTTTCTAAGGAAGATTCTTGGAAACCCTAGTATCCTATATTACCAATATCCCCATTTTTCAAGTTATAAAAAAATGAAGCTCACAGAAGTTAAATTCCTCATTCATATAACAACCTTGGTCAGCACTTCCTTTGTGCCAGGCCGGGGCTGCTCTCTGCGGACACAGGATAAAGGGGTCGGTGTCTACACTCACGTGCCCATGGCCCCCAGAGGAACACGCAAGGGTGCCCAGTGCCCCGAAAGAGGGAAGTACAAGGTTGCAGCAGCACCAGCGGGAGCTCACCCAGGAATTTCCACTTTATTTCATGTCATTCAGACGCAGGGCAGAGCAGACATCCAGCAGATTCCCCAGATCGGGTGTCATTGCTGAGTCATTAGCAACCTGGCCTTGGATTAAACCAAATCCTTGCTTCCCAGACCAGTGGATGTCCCACTAGGCCACAGCTTCTCTGGTTGGTTCCTCGAACAAGTATTTGCCTGGCCCTTGCTTTATCAAAAAGTCTGTCCTGGGTGGCAGTAAAGGTGAGGAACCCCAGTTCTCACTTCCTGAAAGCAGGGGAAATGAAGCAGACATACAGACAATCAACTCAAAACACAAGTGGCAACAAAGAGTTTAACATTCAGAACCAAACGTCAGCTTTCACCTAGTTCTCAGACATTCTGTGTGGGTGCTAGAGATTCCTCACATTCCTTGTGGTCACAGGCCAACGAGGCCACAGATGTGAATTCCAACCACGCAGCAAAGCTCCGTGGGTCTCACTCACCACCTAATCTGCAGATTATAATATAATTTCTTTGCTTCTGCCTAACACAAGTAAAAAGGAGCTCCTCTTACCGCTTGCAGGTGCCAAGAATTCCATATTTCACCATGCACAGCGTTTCTGTTTTACTTTAAACTGCTGACTGGTGGAACCTATTTGAAACATTTTATTTAAGGTGTCTATATCTTTATTATTAAAATTTTTCTTTAGTTTTCTTTTGAGTGACGATTTCATCAGATCTGGAGACCAGAATTATGCTTGCTTTCACAAAACAGACTCAGAGGCCCAGCGATCACTGTAGGAGATAGTGTTATTTATAGCCACAGATTTTAACTAATCAAACACCTACCTTATGCAAGTAGAGAGGGCACTAACGTTTCTGCCCTTCTGGAGTAAAGAGACCAAATTCTGAGCAAGTTTAACCTCACTCAGTAAGAACTTTAAGGACTGGAATCAACTTTAATGAAAACCAGGCTCAAAAACAAACTATCGGGGGAAAAAAAACTGGAGGTCATTAATAAAAAGATGAAAATCTCTAATTCTTTGCTTGGACTTCAAATACAGACTTTTAGAAAAGAGAAATCTAAACAGAGCAAGTTGACACTAAAATAAATACTCAGTCTTCAGAGGACACATCAAGACACATCCAATTTCAAGTAGCTACAAGCAAAACATTCTTCAGAGCACTTCAGAAAAGGGAAGAGCAAGTTGGCACAAGGTGAAAAAGATGGTTCAGGTGAAAATCCCCACCTTTGGTAAGTCTGCAACTGCTTTCACAGGAAGCTAAAGAATGGAAGGAAGAGTGAGCAAAGTTAAAAATCAGGGAAAAAATAGTTAAAATGAAATGAGATTCTGCTGAGTACTTAACAAGTTCTAAGTGGTTAAGAAAGTCACATTGTTGCTAAAGATGAGAGTTCAGCCTGTTGTATGTGAAGATGACAACATAGTAGAACCTTGAACTTGGATATTACAAACACATCAGAAAATGGAGACTTCTAAGAAGATGCAGGCAGAGGTTCTGAAGAAACCAGCTGACTGTGCTGGTGTAAACACGGCCAAGCTAGGCTGGGCTGGGACAGGCGGCTCTGCCGGCCCTCCTTGGGTTCACTGCACGCCTCTTAAGGAATATGAAGCCAAATGCACGCTCAGTTACCCAAAACAGCAAATGATCCATGCACCGGAAGATTGGAAGACTCTGAATGAGAAACCTTCACAACAATCAGAAAGGGGGGACATGCAATTAGAAAAGAACAGGCACAAGCCGCCCTGAGAAAAAGAAACAAATTTTCACCAAACATCTAATGGAGAGAGAATTCACCCTGTAGAGACAGCAGAGCGGTCTTCCAAAGTTGATGAAAAGATACGCAGGTAAAGAGCCGGGCATTTCCAAGATATTTTTTGAGGAAAAACATAAAACTGACATCCCTGGTGTTTCCAGTGGTTCACTTAAAAGCACCCTGGGGGAAGTCCTAATGGATGAATGGACCCCCAGGAAAGGAGGCTGACCCCTGGGCAGTGAAGGCCCAGCACCCAGGGTCCAGTGAGTGCCTGGTGCAGTTCTCCCAGGGTGAGGACCACAGACAGGAGAGCCAGCCACCAGCCCACCGCTGTTCCAAACTCGGTGCGCCCTCCACAGAACCGAGACAGAGCCTATCCTGATGCTCCCAGGACTGAACTGGTCCTGAACCGGCAGGCATTCACTCCAACCCTCCCACCCGAAAGGAGCCATCACCACCTCAGAGCAGCACCAGAGAACAGGGCATTCCTGACAAAAACACTAACTTTCTTGTCAGCTCTGGGTATGCCGATCATATTCTAAGAAAGATGGTAATTATGATTTTTTAGATCTCAGATCATATTGGGGTGAAGAGTGGAGTACTGAATCATGTATACGTTCATTCTGTTAAAAGACTATTTCACCAACTAAAGTTAAATTAGATGATGATGGCGACGACAAAGAAGAAAAGACAGGAAGAAATAATGAAGAAAAGGAAAGAAAGAGAGCAAAAGAGATAAAACAGAAAAACAAGACAGGTATCATTCTCTCTCAAGTATGGTCAACAATCGTGATGCGTAAATTTTCACTTTTCCTAATTAGTCACCATACCCTTTGCCGCACGGCATTTAATTTCCTAGTTTTATTTTAAACTTACTGCCAATTTCAGATTTCATCAGATAAGCAACAGGTTTGCCGCTTTTACAAACTTAGGAACTAAGGTATCTTATGGACCAAAATAAGCAAAACACAAAAGTAATGCACAGAATTATCTTTTTGTGGGTTTTTAAAGCATATATCTTGTGTCCGAAATCTCTAAAGCACATGTATGAAAGTTATTATGTTACATATCTTTAGCTATTAGGACTAATTTTTGATTAATAAGGGAAATGGAGAAGTATGGCAAGGGAGACTTTTGCCTTTCATATATTCTCCCTTTGGCATTACTAGAAACTTGTGTTTTTTGTTTGTCACCTTCTGCAATTTGAATTCTTTTTCAAGACACAAAGTTCAAGAACCACCCTGAGAACCTCCACCACTAACATGTTCAGAGAGTCCGACCAGCAGAGGGCATGACGGATTCAACACGGAGAAACCTGAGCCCGTTCATTGGCCCGCTCGCGCAAGCTGCGGCTCTGTTGCGCAATATTTACAATCGACTGCACGTTTCCTCCTCCACCGCAGCACGGAAAATGCGTGTGACTTCGGCATGGACCAGCCCCATTCACCTAAAAGCCAGTGGCAACAACAACAACAAACTAAACAAAGGGAACTCCTCAAACACTGCAGCTTTCACTTTAAACATGTCTGCCTGTCTATACAGAACAGTACGATGTCAACTTTTTGAGAATACATTGAGATGATTGATCTTTTCTAGCTTGAAAATCTGAAAGTTTAAAAGTTTAAATGTCAAATAGTTTCCTTATTTTCCTTATGTGTTTATTCTCCAGGAGTATATATTAAGTATCTGTTAAGTAGCTATCCATAAGCTTGATACTCTAAAATTCTCTTGCTGCCTTAATAGTTCTTACACATTTATAACCTAATTAACTAAGTTAATCCTTTAATGATTTTTCTACTTAAGCATCTGTGCTTCAGATATTTCCTTTTTCACACCTACAAATTAGTAACGAATTTTGCACAGTATTGTAGGAGTTGTATAGGCCAGTCATACAATATACAATGAGATTGGCAAGGAAGACACATTTGTCTCCATAGAGATGAGAAACCGGGGCTCCAGGAGGTATGGTGGGACTGTCCCAGCATTTCTGAGCCCTTGGTGTTTAAACCGAGACTCTAATCAGAGCCCTGACAGGAGTCCAGCTCACTCTCTCACACCTCGTTGCCAGAACTCCTGGTCTTTCCACCCTGAGAAAGTTCTACCATCCAATGTTCTAAGTGTAAAATATATTGAGGTTTTGACTGGCGAGAAAAAGCAAGCGCCTGCATATTACACATATTTAATAAACGAGGCAGTGAATCATCAGAAAGTGAAAGGGGATGTAGGAAGTGTTAAGCAATGTTCTTTTCGAGATGAAGAGCAAGTGCTTGACAAAAAATGACGTTCTTACATTTCACGATGTTTTAAAATATTTTTTATCGAAATCGCAATGATTTTCCTTTCCATAATAAATTGCATGGCTTTTCTCTTCAGGAATAATTGCAGATTTTACCCTCCAAGTCAAACTTGGAGCTGCAACTACTGGCAACACACCATAAGAATATTAATTCCCATTTTCTTTTTGCCGTTCTCATGCAAAGTGGGGAGAATATTTGCAGCCTAGCCATACCTTGCTGTTAATCTTACTGTCTGCTTAGATGCTTGATGGAAAAACCACTTGAATATTCGACTGATCAGTTCTAATACCATTACCTGAAATCAAAGCATGTTGTAGTTGAGGTTATCTATTTGGTCTTACCAATCAAACCATTTAAAGACTCCTACAGCTGAGATGACTTTTGAAGAATTATCATATCAAACTTAATCAAGAAAATTGTTAACTCCTCCTCTCCCCCACCTCTCCCCTTTTGCCAGTTGTTAGGTGTTCTGGTACATTCCAAGTCAACCAGGAATGACTCATGAGGAACTCCTGCATCCTTGCGCTAATCTCCAACTAGAAAAATTCTGGTGCGTTGCAGCACGAGGTCTCCGTGTTTTCCTCTCTCGGCTGTCATGAAGTCTGGGATTTCTCTGATTTCGGCTCTGGGAAGAGAGGCAGCCAAGGATTGCTGAGGAATAAGCCTGAGCCCCCAGGTGCAGACGCGGTCACGTGACCATCGGTGATCAAAAATGCACATCCAGTTAGAGCACTGTCTGATTAAGTCACCTTTTCCTGTTCATTCCCCAGAGTGAATGCAAATTCTTCAACCTACAGCGCAGGTCACACCACCTGCCTCAGGACTGTCACTGTGCCTCCGGTTCACTGTGTCCCTCCCCTAATTATATGGAGTCCCAGAGAAACAGCTGGGAGTTTCCCTGGGGAGGGGGCAATCTTAATTCCAAAGAAAGCTATTGCGCTGTGGTTGGCAGCGAGCAGCCTTTCCCTGCGGGGAATCGACACTCCCTTTGGGGTCCGAGATCGCACGCTGGGGCGGAGAAGAGATGACCTGCGCCCCCGTCCGGCCGGCAGCCAACTTCGCAGGCACAGCCCTCGGTTCAGCCCGGCCGCCACCCGGAGGCCAGGGATCCGTCTGCTCCCACACCGGCCCCGGCCAGCCACCGCGTTCCGCCCGAGTGCGCACGACACCCGGGCGGCAGACGTCAGCAGTGCCCTCGCTTCCAGACCCTGAGGGGCGACCGTGACCGCTGCGGGCCGGAGCCGACCCCGCCCCCGGCCCCTCCGCAGCCGGCCAATCCGCGCCCCCTGGAGGCGATACGAAGTCGTGAGCCCCGCCCCCGCGCCTCCGCCTGTTATAAATAGGGCTGTGAGCTCCCCGCCGCACAGAGCGGCAGCCTCGGCAGCAAGACGATAATGCAAAGTGCCATGTTCCTGGCTGTCCAGCACGACTGCGGATCCATGGACACGAGCGCAGGCAACGGCCCCAAGAGCGAGGAGAAGCGGGAGAACATGAAGCGGACCCTGTAAGTACGGCCTTTTTCTCTCCGCCGCCACCAGGGTGGAACTCGCTCTCCGGGTTTGCTGCAAACGCGGTGCCTCGGCTCGGCTTTGACAATGGGAAACTATTTTTCCTGCGCCTCTGCAGGAAAAAATAATGTGGAAAGGATTAATTGGCTAAGTAAGGTCAAATCCTTGTGGTCTGTGTTCTGTTGCGTGAGCGAAGGACTATCAGGAAGAGTTTGGGAACTGAAGAAAATTCTTGATACCGAGGTGGTGACAGAGTAATGTTGGCTTTTTGTCTCCCTGCGCCTCAGCGCGGCCCCTTTATTCGTACGCTGCCTTTTAAGTTCTGATGAGCTTACATACACAGCTGCAGGGATGGAGATATTTTTGCTGGTTCTGGATATATTTGTTTTAATCCACTTTGTTTTTTTTTTCTTTTTTAATTTTGTAATTGAGTTCATCATCTGCTTAAAATGAGTGTTGTTGCCGGGGGTGCGTGGGTCAGGCACACACACCCTCTTTGCACACAGCTCTGGCTGGTCCAGAACCTTCTTCTCTGGGACTGGAAGGAACATAAAGCATCACTGGCTCAAGCCAGTTCCACTGTCAGTTCAAATGTGGAATGTCTCTGGATAGTAATTAACGTTGCAGAAAAACGGCTGCCTTTTTCAAGTGAGAAATTCCATCTGCCTTTTGAACTATGCAAACTAAATTCCTTGCAATATCCTAGTAATTTTTGTATTCTTTCCCTTAGATATAGAACTAGTAGTTATGTTCAGATGAATAGAACAAACTGTTTCAACACATAAGTGCAGGGATTAAATGAGTAAGATTGACTTGAAGAGTTCTTGTTTTCTCTTATTGGTTTGTCTGTATTTCATTGGGTGACTTGGGTAAAAATGCCATCTGCTGCAGTAGCAATTTCAACTATTGCCACTTAGTGAATCTTTTATTTATTTTATTTTTTCTTTTTAGGTTAAAAGATTGGAAGACCCGTTTGAGCTACTTCTTGCAACATTCCTCCTCTCCTGGGAAGCCCAAAACTGGCAAGAAGAACAAACAGCAGACCTTCGTCAGGTAAGCTGAAAATCTTGCTCTTGCAAACATGAGCGGCTAGCTGCCGAGCTGGAAAGGGGAAGTGGACTCCTGAAGCGCGTGAACCAACATGTGGGACTTCTCTTGCAGGCCTTCTCCTGAGGAAGCACAGCTGTGGTCCGAAGCATTTGATGAGCTGCTAGCCAGTAAATGTAAGTTAACCTCTTGAATTGGATCCCTTTCAAGCATCGCAAGGGTCTAGAGAGGCGTCCACACAGCAGAAGGGCAGGCTGCCTGATGCAGTTTGACTTTACAGTCACTGTAATATAAGGCCTATTTTTCTCCTTTATTTCCCAGTAGTTAAACATGGAAATACATGGTTTATTCATTCCAGGTGAGGATGAAAAATTCACCTAAAAAATGTGTGGTGGCAGTTGCTGTTTGCTAAAGTTGACTCAGCTTTTCTGCTGCATACAGTGTTTCCAAGAGGCTTAGCTCCCAGAGAATTTAGGGCCCCCTATAAGTAATTTGCATTGAAAGCAGAGTTAAGTATTTATATCTTTGGAACAGTGTGCCAACTTAAGCAGTTTGCCTACTGGCAACTTAGTTTTTAAAAAGCTAGATTTTGAGGATTACAAATTTGAGTGAAATGTGGGATATTGCTCTAATCTAGAAATAATAAAATATAGTTGCAGAGAATTGAGAGTTCTAGGAAAAAATAGAGGGGATTATTTGTTCCCTAAATTCACAGTCTGAATGCTTTCCTTTCAGATGGTCTTGCTGCATTCAGGGCTTTTCTAAAATCTGAATTCTGTGAAGAAAATATTGAATTCTGGCTGGCCTGTGAAGACTTCAAAAAAACCAAGTCACCCCAAAAGCTGTCCTCGAAAGCAAAGAAAATATATAACGACTTCATTGAGAAAGAGGCTCCAAAAGAGGTGAGGGGGGAAGAAAAAGATCCCTATTTTAGCGCATTTTGAACATTCTCAGCACCAAAGTGAAACAAGGGAATTAAAGAAGAGTCTAATTAAAAGGAGTGATGGGGAAGAGGCAGGAATATTTTCTCTCTGATACTAGCTTTTAAATGACTTAGGTTTCTTCAGTGATTTGGCTGATAAAACTAATCACACATTACAGTTTTGGGTTTTTGTTTTCAAATATTAAATAAATAGATTGAAATCTCTAACTCTGAATATGGAATAAACCATTTTTGTTTGTTTCATTTCAGATAAACATAGACTTTCAAACTAAAACCTTAATTGCCCAGAACATCCAAGAGGCTACAAGTGGCTGCTTTGCAACCGCCCAGAAAAGGGTCTACAGCCTGATGGAGAACAACTCGTACCCCCGTTTCCTAGAGTCGGCATTCTACCAGGACCTGTGTAAAAGGCCGCAGATCACCACAGAGCCCCATACTACATGAGCTGACAACGGGAACCCGGAGGTGGAGGACCTTTCATTTTGTTCCTAAGGGGGAAGGCTGTGACCTGCCCCTGGAGACTGACCTTGAATTCAGCCTGGGTGTTCGGGAGATGTCACTCAGAACTGTTGACTCAAAGCTGGGTAGTGACTGGGAAGCTGGCGGACGTCTCGGAGCAGCCTGGGCTGCCACGGCCTCGGCGACTGTGCAGAACGCCAGGGGAGAGTGGTCTGGCTGCGGAGCGTGTCCCGCCGGCAAAGCAGCCACTTGAGACTGAAAGAGATGATAGAGAACTATTGGTCCAAAGGCATTTTTAAAGTCAATAGCTCTGGGATCATGTGGCCTTAGCTAGCTGGCTGTACATCCTTCCCGAAATCAGTCCATGTTACCACACAATGGTTCTAGTTTTAGTTTTAGTTTGTTTTAGTACTAAGTAACAGTAAAATGTTTGCCACATGCAAGCATATCAAAGTTCTTCTGACTACAGATCCTCGATCCCATTGTGTTGTAACGCTAAAACTGAAATGGTCTGTTTTAATTGTTAAGTGGTGTGTCACGGAGTGAGTGCTGTTGTGCAGAGGAGACAGTGTCATTATGAGTGCCAAAAACTGTCCTGAAGGCAGCTAAACTTTGAAGTGGTCTTTGCGTACTTTTAATAAATTTATTTTGATAAGTAATATCATTGAATGCTGGGCCCAGAAGCAGTTGTGTTCTGTTGGGTCACTGGAAACATGGCAGGCCCCAGGGCGCACACATCTCCTTTCTGGTAAAGAAGGGGTCATGATCCTCAGAACTGACAAAGGACAGTTTTGGGAAAACGTGGTCCTGTTTCTGCAATGCTTTTGCAAGTCAGGAAGTGTGATTACATCCTCAGAAGCACCCTGGGGTCAAGCTTTCCAAAATAGTCTTGCAAAAATCGAACTTGTTATTAATGAAAACAGAAGAACATTGACCATAAGCTCTTGGTGTGTTTCTATGAAGGACCACCCAAACGTGAGAACAAAAATAAAGTAATAGACACAAAGGGCCAAACTTACTGACGTACCTACGCTTCTCAAATGAAAGACAGGCTAAGCAAGGTGACTGCGGGCTGGCCCCTCTGATCTCCCTGGGCTCCGGGTTCGCCCACAGGGTGCCGGCATGACCTTCCAAAACACACACCAGAAACTATTGCCCTCCACGACGCATCAGCACAAAACCAGGGTTTTCCCGACTGCCCCGCCACCTCTGGGCCAAGAGAGAATCTGCTCATGCTCCTTTAAGGATGGAGGCAAAAGCAGCACACTTGTTTCTTAGACTTAATCTGGAAATGTCCTTTTTCCTAGTTGGGAGAGGGAAGCCTTGGATCTATTTTTTGAACTGGCTAGTTAGAAAGGGAATACTCTTCTCCAGCGCATTTTTTTTTCAGCCTTCTTGATTGTTATTTTAAAAAGCAGGAGGGAGTAGCAAGGCAAAAAATAAAAGAGAGGGGAAAACATAAAGTAAAAGAGAAGGGGAGACCTCATCTTGGATTCAGAAACCTGAGCCCAGGTAATGGCAGGTTGGCCTTGTGACCCTGGAGTCTTCACCTTCCCTGCGTCCTCAACCCACCCGTTCCTGCCTAGCCCACTGGTTCCTGGAGGGATAAGGGACATTAAAAAAAAAATCCTGACTTGCCAGAAGAAAAATTTACCTGCCATGTTTAAATACTGTTTTCCCTGTGCCTATTAATTTTCACCCTAATTAGACTCTCTGGCACCAACAGGCACGGGCCCTGTGATGTCATCTTGTTCGTTCCTGTGTCCCCAGCAGCCAGAACAATATATAGTAGGCACTCCATAAATAGTGGCAGGGTCATTGAAAGACATATTTCTTTGGAGAAAAATATGTCAGGCCCACACAAGCCTTAATTTGGAAAGGTTTTGGCCAATAAGGAAACTCAGGAGTCATGCCATATACCCCAGCTGTCACCAAGCCCTATGTCTTTTACTTCCAGCCTCCAGCCAGCTTTCTGTTGCCGCCCTGATCCCAGACGCTACCGTCTGATGCGTGGGTGGCTCCAGTGGTCTCAGCTCACCTCCCCTCACGAATCCCCCCCAATATGCCCTCTGCTTTTCAACTCTAGGGATTCTTTCAAGACATAAAGCTGCTCTTGTCTCCTACTGCTTATAAAGCCTGGTCAGGTTTCCCAAGCAATTAGAATGAAGGCACTATCCCTAGCAGGGTCTAACTCCTACACAACTTGACCCCTCCTTCTGTTCCAACCTTGTCCCCAGCTCCCTCTGCTAGCCACACTGGCCTGCTTCCAACCCCTTGCAGGTACCAAGCCAACTGGTTTCACGGGGCCTTTGCACATCATAGTCCCTGGGTACAGAATGCTACTTTAGCTCTTACTCATCATTCATATATCACTGCACTTGTCACTTCCTCAGGGAGGCCCTCCCTGACCTTCTCACCTGCGTCAGATCCCCTTGGAGACACTCATATCACCAGCTTCTCTCGTTTAGAGCTCACGATAGAGCTCTTGTGAATTTGTAGGATGATTTGATAATGCTTGTTGATGCCAGTATTTGAATGAAGACTGTCTTTCTCTGCTTGCTGCTAACTCCCGACCCTCAGCACGGAGCCTGCACAAAGAACTGTCGAATGGATGAATAAACATGCAAAGATCTGACAAACAAGTGCTGGTGAAACAAGAAGTATCTGCCGACACACAGGAAACAGGACAGGCTGTCGAAAGCCCCACTGCCACCAATACACAAAGACATCTGCAGAGCTTTTCCCTTTGGCAAAAAAATACCTCTTACTAGGCATCTTCTCTGTAACTTTTGACCTTTAATAGAAGGAGAAGGCAGATTACGGTCACACAAAAAAACAAAAACAGAATTTCTGACTTTTTCAAGGCTGCTAAATCACAGGCTTAATTCAGGTGGTATTTTCCAATGTTCTCCAGCGGAACAAACTGAAATAGATTCAAGATTAGAAACTGCATACCTCCACAAATAAATATTACTTGATGTTCCAGTTTCTCAGGGATCCACAGTCCTTTCGTTCTGATAGTATTTCCTTTTTCGTATGCTGTAAGCCCAGGAGCATTTCAAAATTCTGGGATTTCATACCATCCCACTGCCATCTGAGCACCGGGTAGCAGTGAATGTCAATGGGAGGCTGAAAGTGATCACCCCAAACTTCCTGGGAGACAGGCCTTTGGTAGAGGGTTGGTTGATTTGTGTGTTTTAACACAACAGGATGGTTGTCCTGCTGTGGGGATGGAGAGTAAAGAGAATTTGTCTCCATCATGGGAGAGGTTCTCAGGGGGAGCACGGTGCATCTGCCCAGGGGAGAGTCTCAGGAGTGCCCTCTCTGTGCCGGGCACTCTCCTGGTCTAACTTTGTTGTGCTGCATTAGCCCGAAATTGCAGGCAAAGAAGGAATTAGTCTGACTTTATACAGAGTGTCGCCACTATTAAATGATGAACTTTGACACGTACATGGATTCCCAGGGTCTGGGTTCCCAGGGCTTTAGAAAAACACTTTCTATGTTTTTGTCAGTGGCAAGGAGATGGAATGTATCTCATTTTTGGCATCCTAGTGAAGGAGCGGCATGGAGTTACTTTAGGTAACAACCACCCAGAAGAGCTTGTCTGGGGACCTGAAGGAAAACAAGGAGTCACCGGCAGTGGTAAGAAGTGCATTCCAGCCTAAGGAAGAGCATTAAAAAAAGACCTGGTGTTGACCACCTTGGGCCCATGACCCAGTGTGATCAGCCTACAGAGGACAGCGGAGGATAAGGGCCCAAATGGCCACAGACCAGGACCTGCTGATAGAGGGCCCTGACCACTGGCAGTTGGGGTTCCAATCTGAGGCAGTGGGACACCAATCTCAACAAAAATGTGCAACAACGTCCTTGGCAGCAACATGAAGGATGAAGTGGAGGCAGGAAGATGAGTTAGGAGACTGCAGTAATGGCCCCAATGAGAATGTCGTGCGCCTACACCAGGACACAAATAATTCATTGTCACTTACCAGCAGATTGTACGTCACCTACTCTCTGCAGAACACTGCACTAAACCACACATGGAGCAAACAGAAAGGCCTGTGAGCCATATTCTGTCCTCCAAGAGGCCACAATTAAGTGGCTAGTGTGCAAATGTGACAGCGTAAGGTAGGCTGTGACTGGTGATTAATTAGCAAGAGAAGGACACAAAGACCTTTAGCTGGAATGAATCAAGAATCACAGCAAAGTGGCATTTTTCATGAGGCTGAAAGAACAAGTAGATTTAATAAGGACAGAGAGAGAGGATCCATGGTGGAAAAACAGTTTAATCAAAGTAAAAGGGGCAAAGCAAGATGACGTCTTGCATTGTGCTGTGATGTATTTGATGGAATGTATACTTAACAGCTATTCCTTGATTCACTTTTGGGGCAAATATTTCTCTGGGCAAGGAAGATACATGAAAAGCAGAAGAAAGGCTCATCTACTGAGAAAGAAATGAACAGAAAGGCTGGAAGGTCAACATCACGACTAAAGGCTGCATTTTATTTTTCTCAAAGACAGATCTCTGTGAAATCATCAACCAGCCTCATCACCGAGCTGTACGAAACCTTCCTCCGGGGTACCCCTGCATCTTTCTCCCTCTCATTTATGACAGCCCGGTGCTGACTCACCACTGTCCACCTCTCAGCCACATCTGCGCACGCCCCAGAGCCTGCGTCCTGCTTCCAACTCACGCTCCAGTCTGACTTCTCTCCCGTCACTCTTACAACCAGACGAAGCAGGGAAGTCTCTGGCGTCTCCCGCATCAAAGGAAACTTCTAGGCCTGAGGCTAAAAATTCTCCACAACTAGTGCTTTTCCTGCCCATTCAGTTATTTCTCATCACCGACCAAAAATATTCATTGCTGGACTTCCTTATTGTTCCTGGGATACATCATCCCTCTCTTATTATTAAATCCAATTGTTTCCGTTCTTTACGACTGAACTTTCTTCTCTCAAATTCTACTCTTTTCAAGCTCATACCACGTTTCACCTCTACAAAACATTGCCAAATGTGTACCAGTTTTATCTTCCAACTAAACGGTCAATAACTGGACCGTTTGGCTTGTTCTACTCAGTTTTCAGGATAACAAGTAAGGATCCATACATGGAAGATACTCAGAACCTAATGATCATTTATTAACCAGTTAGCTCGCTGATTATTGACTGATTCACATATATTAAGTAAAAATGCACACAATGACATAAATGACTTCATTTAAATTTACTAAGCTCATTTGCAAAAAATAAATTTTTTTTGAGGAGTCTACATAGTTTTTCATTTTGGCTCTACATTTTTGCCTTGCAGCTTTAGGGAAAAAAAAAAACAACTGAACTATGTGGTTCTTGGATAAGATCCTAATTTTAGGCCTCCTCGAGTCCCAAGTTAATCTGATATTTATATGGTTTAAAAAGTGCAGTGACCTATATGGAAACTTCCCTTAGGAGTGAGGCTGTGTGTTTATTTAGCTGGTGTATATCTTAAACATGTACAGACGTCATACCAAAATCAAAATAATGAAAAAGAGAAATCGGCCAAAAAGCAGAGTGAGGAGGAACTACTTGCTGCTGTCTGCTTTGAGGCAAGAAGGGACAAGATTCTTTTTTTTTTTTTTTTGGCCATTTCCAATCTCATAAGCCTCTGCCCACTTCCATTCCAAATCAATCTCTCTGAGATGCAACCACACAGGACAGCTACAACTTGTGCATTTTGAAACTGCAATTTTGAAAGAACCAAGAAAAATACATAGTTTCTGTGAGCCATGATGAAGTCTGAGAAAGACCAGACACAAAGCTTTGGTTTGAAAAGCAGGTGGTACTTAGCAGACCTTTGCCCTGCTTGCGGGGAAGTTTACAATATGAAATCTCCGTCTGGCACAAAGCGGCGCATTCTCGGAGAGAGTGATATCTTACAGAGGTGGCCGCTAAGCCTGGTAACCTACATGTCTGGCTTAAAGTTCTGCTTCTTTCTAATGTCTTCCAATTTCTGTTTTCAGGTTCCAGAGTTTGTCAAATCCTGTAACTTTCTATAAACATGCTACTAAGATGATTAACATTTTAATAGAAGCTAATATGAAATTTTAGAAATAGTTTTAGTTGTCGTACAATTACTTTTAGGAAAAATGTCAATCCTCCAACCTCTACTGAAGATGGCAGTGTTAGTAAAGTGTCCCTGGACTGTGACACTTCCTTTTTTTAATCCAGAGAATGTGGAAAGAACCCAGAAACGGCACTGGACACGAAATCAGCAGTGTCGTCCTATAATATTCCACAAAT
This sequence comes from Tonatia bakeri, assembly GCA_004024845.1. NCBI lineage: Eukaryota > Metazoa > Chordata > Mammalia > Chiroptera > Phyllostomidae > Tonatia > Tonatia bakeri. Next base: position 112,262 of record PVIA01000393.1, read on the forward strand.
GTAATGTGAAACATTATAGGCACATTAAAACAGGTAAAAAAAGTAAAATCAATTTTAACAATATATTTTATATAACCCAGGATATTGAGAATATTAGCATTTCAATGTGTAATCCATGTAATGAATTAGGAAAGTGATATTCTATTTTTTAAATATTAGTAAGGCTTCAAACCCTGGCGTGTGGTGTGTGTTTTGCTGTAGCCACTTTTCAAGAGCTCGGCAACCACACGTAGCCAGAGGCTACTGTTTGGGAGAGCAGAGCCGTGAAGGCTACGTCTGACATGATGGATGATAAATCAGAATAAATTTATACTTTCTGTGTTATGTTTTTAATCCCCAAAATACATATCATAGCCAGCAGTTCTCCAAATTCTTTACCACCATGTTGCCTTTTTAGGAAAAGCGTCTTCTACTTGCTATATAAAGGCAGTCAAGTCACAACGCCTGAGTTCAAACCCCACCCCCATCTCTTCCTGGCTAAGTCACCAAACGCAGACCTATCATGAAAGCTTTTCACCTCCCAGCCCCCACCTATAAAACAGAGTAATAATAGATCCCTTACACTTTTTTTGCTTTTTCCCAAAAATAAATGGATTGATCCATGTGAAGTGTTTATAATAGTGCTCGGCAGTGATGTTTAATAGCAATGTTATTTATTTGTTAACTATTAACGCTCCTTTGTACAATTTTCTAGACACAATGAAGGTCAATGTTGTTGACCTCTATTTTCAGCTGATATGAAAATCCTGACTTGGAAATAACAGTTTCTCGGGGAACTGACCCCTTTGCTCCTTAGCATTAGAACCGGAACGAGAGTCAGAGTTAGAACTGGAACGAGAGCACTGTGTTCATGCACCAAGCGATATCTGAGCCCACCGGCCCGACCAGCCTCGAACGAGACACAGCACCCGAGCTGTCAGGGCGGTGTCCCCTTCAGTGGGCTGCCCCCGCACACCTGCCTCCTGAGGATGGTGATGTCTCCAAGTTGTGGAGACCCCAACCCAGCTGACAGTCCAGCCTTGTCAACAGCCCCCATCACTGTCACAAGACAGTCGAACAAGCAGAGCCGTGGAGATGGAAAGAGGACTTCTCTGCCCACAGGGAAAGCGGCTCCTTCTCAGGTCTCATCGGGTCAGCATGCAGGGGTCCAGAAAACGCACGCACTGCCGCACCAAGCCTGGGTCTCTGGCAGATCACTGGCAAAGTGCATGGAATCACCGGGCTCGGACTCCAGTCTTGAGCGCAGGAGTCACGGTCATGTCTGGGGAAGATCTGGGTTACTGAAGGAGGCTGGGGCTTTGTCAGTAAGGAGGAAGTGGAACTCCGCGGGCAGCCGACATGATCCATCCCACAAGCTAAGAGGGAACTGAGTTGTGCAGCTGTTCTGAAGGCACTGCAGAGGCAGCCGTGACCTGGCAATTACGTTCCGAGATGGCACAACGGCCCAGCTCCCTTCCGCAGAGAACGCGTTGGCGCTGCTCCAGTCCCTGCATCCTCTCCAGCCCCACCAGCGTGTCACAGGGAGAAGGGAAACTGTGATGAAGGTGACTCAAGTCTGGGGACCACCAGCAGAACTTCAGAGAACACCACCTGTCACTCACAATGAAGTGGGCCATTCTTCCCACCACTTTGGGTGTGGGCTTTCTGTTCCCCAGAACAGCCTGCTTTTAATTGTGCTACTTTGGAAATCCCCCCTTCAATGGCCTGGAATACCCAGAGGCACGCCTCCCACACAGAAAGGGAAGGAAGCCATTGTCACCTGGCAGCAGGTGGCAAAGGAAGGAGAAGGGACCGGAGAGGGACTGCCCAACCACCGTCAGATTGCACATAAGTGTGCATCTGTCTTTTCATACACTATAGATTCCTCAACGGAAATAAGGAAATATTTCCAATGTGTGGCACAGGCTAGGGCCTATAGCAGACACCTAATAAATCTGGTTAAATGAGCAAATAAGCAAACCTATGCCATAGAGGGATTATATATATTAGAATTTACCAAAAGACCTCAAGCTTGTATATTTTTATTTGAATTGGGGAAAAAATTCTTAAACTACTTAAGACAAATTTTAGTCATTTCTTGGACATGCATTCCTAATTTCTTCTTATCCATCTACTACTGCACACTCGAACTTGGGCAATAAAATGAACATATACTTTCTCCATTTCACAGCCCATCTGGTGTGATGTCATGCTTGTTACCACCTTATAAATACACTAGGAAGTGGCACAAGACTTCCTCTATTTCCCCACTCCATGCCAAGGGTCAGTTCAAGGTGAACCCATGCTGGGTAACAGTCTGGGTAGCATCGCCTTAGAAACAAGAGTGATTCAGATAAACCCCAGAGTGGTCTGCTAATGACTAATGGTAGTACCTTCACTTAACTAGAGTCTGGAAACACAAAAAGATAAAAAACTGGAGTGCAGTCTCATAAATCTTCCACCCAAGTAGCCCTCCTCAACAGCCACCTCTTCTTGAAAGCAAATGACAATATAAAGAAACCATGCCTGCATCTCAGTGTTAAACAGCCACCCCACCAAGTCAAAGAAATACGACAAACAGCACCCAGGACTGAAAGGAAATGACTAAGTAAGAGTTGGGAAATGGTTCTCAGCATCAGGAATGACAACGTGTACTGCAGGGTGGCATTCCACGCCTCCTCTCTGGGCAGGGCGAGCACGCCAGCCTGTGAGCTGTCAGGAAAGGTAAACCCAGGTGGGTCTTAACAAGGCCAATGACAAAGAATGCTGGGCAGTGAATCTGACAGCCAGTGCTGTGAGCGACCCAACAGGAACTCCTCATCAGTGAGGTAGGAGTCACTGAAGGATTAATGGGTTCGGGTCTGGAAGGGAGCACCTTCTGCATAGCCCAGATAGAGAAAGGAATTAAAAGAAAAGAGTGCATTTGTAAGGCACATAAATTGATCCCTGCACTTAAACAGAAATATTGTATTGTTTGAATTAAAAACAAAACAAATATCTGAAGAAAATTAAAAGTGTTGGTGAAATAAAAAACATGTTGGATATAGTGTAAGCACAACACATTCAAGACATTGGTATTTATTTTGTAACAGATAATGTTTCAAACTTGTCTCATTTTGTGGCTGTAAAATTAACACTGCAGATTTATAAATGCCAAGTTGCACAAAATAATGGCAAAGGTAGAGTCAATTAAGTTGACTGCATTTGTGGACCTTCTAAATGATTTTATTTCATTTTCAGACAGGTTCATGCTCTCTCTGTGTTTGCAGGTCAGACCAGAAGACCAGGGAAGGAAGCCTGGCCACTCCAGCCTCTTATGCAGCCAAGCCTAGAAGGAAACATGAAAACTTTGCTTGACTGTTCAGCTGGTGCCTGAGTAGAACAGAAAATGTGGTCCGAGAAGCCCCTTAAACTAAAAGGGTTGGAGTGCCTTTCCCCTTTAAGCCGTTCTGAGTCATGTAGTGACAGCTCTCCTTACTGTATCACAAGGTTTCTACATCATATTACAAGATAAAAGGAAAGAACCAAAAAGCAATTCCCCTTATCTTTTACTAGATTTTCAAACTTTCCTATTTCAGTTCCGTCCGGTTGGGCTCAGTTTGCAGAATGATTATTGTATTTTGCCATGTACAATGCCATGTCCTGCAAACTTTCGAGAAGGAAATCTTTAGTTTTAATTTTTTAATTCAGTTATTTATTTATTTATTTCTATTTAGAGACTGGTTTTTGTATCTTATAAAGGAATTTTAGCATTTATTTTTGAACATTATGGTATAAGAAATTTTATGTAATAAATAATTACAAAATAAAAGAACAGATACAAGGTACAAGAAGTTTTACGCACCAGTAACAGATTAGTACCACCCATATCCAATGTGCATCCTTACTTTTCCCTCAAAAATTTGGGCCAAAGAAATGCCCATTATACATGGCAAAATACAGTAATCACTTTAATCATTCATGTGAAAAGCTGCTAGAAGAGGAACTATAAATGATGGCACCTACAGTCTTAGTAAGTGTAGTGTACACTATAATACACAGTACTAAGAGTATACACTAGTAATTATGCTACCAATGCCAAGTTATGGTAAACGATGAATACTTGAAATTATACTGATGCCAAATAGTAATTCAGTTGATTCTCTTTTTAACTAAAACATTGCTCAAGAGCACAAATGATTCTTTGTTTCATAGATCCTAGAGAACCCAAAAGCCCAGTGGTTCTGGATTCCAGTGCCAACTTGATTATTTAATACCTTAGAATTGTAGAATACCTGTTCAGCTTACCAAATGTTTTCAGAACCCTGTAACCTTACAATAGGTAGCAATGTATAAAACAGGTCTTCTACATAGGAAGAGTGATCCCCTGGTCTCAGTATTTCACAAGGGAGGGATAATCAGAGAGGTGCGGTGACTTGCCAGTGTCCCTTTGCTCATCTGGGACAGAACCAAACCCATTTCCAGCTGACTCAACTAGGTAAGGCCATATTGTAAAGACCCCTAATTGAGGGCCCATGAGTTTAAGGGACACTTAGGGCTACAGTGCCCAAGTTGAAAGTCAAACCCTCTTGCCACTGCCCTCTCTTCTTCACCCACTGTGGAATTCTGATTTACAATTGTGGATTGTTTGTTTACATATTGTTTACAGACAATAAAAATGATTTAGATTTTTCTCTAAATTTAATAATCAAACTACTTCTGGCCACCGAAGTAATTTTAACAGGAGACATAAACACATGTGTTTATCAGCAGGCATTTGAAAATGTCCATGTAGAACCAGGCTGGTGAGACTCTGCAGCCCTCAGTGAGCACGTGCAAGTCCATGTGTGAGACTAAGTGGGGTCCCCTGGTGCGGAGAGAGGACAGAAGAAGCCAAGTATGTGCCAGAGACACTACGCAGCCCAGTGAAGGACAGAGAAGCAGTTAACCAAACTACCAGTACCGTCAAGGAAGAATGCCGTTCTAGAAGCAACGGGGAAAACGAGTTTTGAAAACAAAACACCCAGGTCAAACAATTCAAAATGCTAGAGAAATGTCAGCTTAGAGTTAGGAGGTCATTGGACCCGGAGGGTCCCAAAACATCTGGTAAAGATTCTGGGCTGTAGTGTTAAAGAATTGTGGAGATTTTTAAAAACGGTTTTTGGGCAAGAGAATGACAAAATGGAATTGTTCCCAACGAGTCTGCTCTGGGCACTTCATGAAGGGTAGATGGCAAGGAGAAGAAGTTACGAGAGAGTATGACTGTGCAGATAAGAAGAAATAAGAACTGAAACGAGCATGGTATCAGTAGGGACAGAAATGTAAAAGGAGATGCCATCAATATTTTGGAAGAAATAAAAGTGTGTGTGTGTATATATACATGTCTACACACATATACCGTATTTTTTGGACTCTAAGATGCACTGTCCCCCCCCCCAAATTTGGGAGGAGTAATGGTTGTTAATGCTGCTGTTGAGTTCTGTTTACATTTACATTGGTGAAATATTATGTTATTTATGTTATTAAATATTTTACATTTTTTTCTTCAAATTTTTTTCCCTATTTTCCTCCTCTAAAACCTAGGTGGGTCTTATGGTCCAAAAAATGTGGTATATATGTGTGTGTGTATATATTTATATCTATAGATAAAACAATTTTAGCGTTTGAAGAATTTAAGTGAGGGGGAAATTAATTCTTACTCATTTAAAATATCAGTTAACAATCCAAGTTTATCTGCTAAGAGGAGATTCTTTGACAAGATGACTGCTGATATCAGCGAAGTTTTGTTTAAGAAGCATGGGACATGATACTTTTAAACTAACTAGAAGCCAGGAAACAATTTTTTTAGAAGAGATAGTATTGGTTTTAAAAATTATGCATTAACTTCCAATAGGGAGATCAGTAATTAAGCTGAGGTAAAGTTAGTCACTTAAATAGGCATCTGGTCAAACCAGTAATGATGACTTCTTTTCATTTCCAAACAGTAAAATTATTTTAAATGGCTTTATAGATGTCGTTGTTTAAACACTGTGGCTAAGACTCCAGTTTTCAACGACCACTGGCCAGCGATCTCGGAAGCCGTATCTCAAAATCTCCCCTAAAATGTCCATGAAGATCTCAGGAGAAAAATGCAAAACACCGAAACCTGTGAGCGACAGGCTATCTCTCCCAGATTCCAAGAGGAAATTCTGCCGACCCCAATGGGCCCTAGAGCGGATTATGGAATCACAATCTTTTGAAGGCACCGAATTTACAACCTGGAAAAGAACAAAACTGCCTGCCTATAAGGAAAGACAGATTTTAATCCTTTCCCCAGGGCCTGCCTTCAGGCATGAAAACCAGGAGCTGTTTCTGGATGCTACTAGGGTACTGCTCTCCCGCAGGTCACCTCCCTTGTAAGCCCAGGCAGAGACTGCAACCTCCTCCACACACACCCTCCCACCTTTGCAACAAAAGAAAGTCAGAGGGAATGCGAGGGGGTGGACTGGAAGCACTGTATCCTGGGAGGACAGTCCCAACCAGGTGGGCACCATGGAGGAGGCAGGCAGAGTCCTCGCAGCAGGGCACTCCCTGCATGCAGCGAAGTCTGACTTGGTGAATTCCCTCAAGATGCCGGAAATGGCCCTTCCTGGTGTGGTTCAGTGTACTGAGTACAGGCCTGGGAACCAAAAGGTCGGAAGTTCAATTCCCAGTCAGGGCAAAGGCCTGTGTTGTGGGCCAGGTCCTCAGTAGGGGGCATGCGAAAGGCAACCGCACACTGATGTTTTCTCCCTCCGTTTTGCCTTCTCTTCCCTTCCCTCTGATGCTGGAAATTGGGCCGTGAGCTCAAACACATCGAGATACCATCAATGTGTAGCTCCAGAAAGGAGAACCTTGTTCACAAATGAACAGGGTGGGGACAAGACACACACCCTTAGCCACCTCCAAGGTGGAAGCATCTGACTTCCTCGGCCACTCTCCAGACTCTGGCCTCATGGTCTCTCTCCTTCTCAGTCTCTTCTGAGCAGCTCTGCCTAACAGGGGTGTATCTGAGAAGGAGCCTTAATGAAAAACACTCAGGAGTTCAAGTTGACATAAGTTGACAGTTGATGCAGTTCCCAAAAAACCTATGCAAGGGATAGGCCATGTTAGTGGGGCAGCGCATTCAGGATGAGGGAGGGGACAGACCCGCCCCACTGTGGACCTGCCGTAGCAGGAGCATCCCTGCAGCTTGGGACTGTAGGCCATGAAAAGGGCTGTCCTCCTGTGGTTCTGCCCCAGGTACTCAGTCTACCACCTCCCTGGACTCTCTCAGCTCTGTTGCCACATGGGGTTATGAAGGGACTGTCCTATACAAGGTCACCTGGTCAAGGGAGGGGGCAATTTAGTCACAGGACTTAGGGGAGGGAGGAAGACAGGCAGTGCCTGCGGACTTCTTATCTAGCCCAGGGGGAGTGTCTCTTTGTAAACATCACGAATGAGGTGTCTGCCAGCAGGCAGCCCTGCCTCTCATGCACTCCCAGGGCTCCGAGTGACCAGTGACACCTCCCTTAAGGACTCTGCCATGACCGATGGCAGGAGAATGTGTGAGAAGCTTCTGAGAAAGTTCTACCTCAGTTCTGAGACAAAGAGGAGGAAATGCCTTCTTTGTGTGGATGTGACTGGGAAAGTGGGTGACCCTGACCGCTACAAGCAGAGGAACCGACTTCTGGATGACACTGCCCCTGTGGGCCAAGGAGCAGGATTCCACATGTGTGACATTGCTGAAACAGCCGGGCCCTGCTTCACTTTCCTGACATCTGCATTTCTGTTATTACAGGAAAGAGCATTGCATTTTAAGATTCTTTTGTAAAACTTGACCTTTCAGTTTCAAGGGTCGTAGATCACAGCACTTAAGAAGTTACTGTCTAGAACGTGCCTTCTAAATGCCATTATATGAGCAAGGAAAGTGATTACTTTTCTCTAAGTCCCTTCGTGGCATCTGAAAAGAAAATATTCCTTAAATCTGCTCTTTCAACTAGTCATACTAAAGCTATGTTAAATATTTGTGGTTGCAATATACCAGAAGGGCCCTGTGACAAAGGAGCAAACAGTCTAAGAAGTAAGTAAGACATTTTGTCCAGATTTACTCCTGTCCCAAGGACAGATAAGACGGCTAACACATGCAGTCATGCAGCTTGGAAATCTAAAGACAGCTCTTATATTAAAGGCCACAGCTCCAAAACGTAAGAGAGAAGCTGGTAAGTAGATCCCTTAGGCCTGCGTTTCAGCCACAGTTATCAGGTGGTTCAAGCTGAGCATCAATAAAGATTTGGGTGCAGCGGCTGTAGTCGTTTTATTGGTTTTATCATGAGAAGTTTAAAGAGGGATTGATATTTCCAGTAAAACAAACAAACAAACAAAAATCTTCCTTGGTTGGTTAGCATGAGAAAGGAAGGGGAAGATGAGAACAAGAAGTTAAAGGAGGAAACGGAGGTTCACCCAACTCTACAGAGAGCAAACAAGAGTCTGGGCACCCCAGTAGAGGAGCAGCAGCCCCGTGCTCAGTGCGGGGAAAGGCCACGGAAGTCCCTTTTGTGTCTCCTCCAAGACCACCTCACTGAAAATCACGCGCAATCACACAGTGCCTGATCATCTTCTCGACTAGAAGGACAGTTTCATTCTAAGTTATCAAAAACGTGTGTCACCCTTTCCACGACAAAGGCTCTCTAAGTCCAAGGCTGTAACTTAACAATTTGTGGAGCTGGTGGTTTGCTTCCGGAGGCACAATTTTATCTACAGCAGGCCTTGTCACAAAGTGTTCCGATCCTCAGTCAAAGCCTGAAAACCTGAAACTTTCAGGTGAACATAACCACCAAGAAGACCGCGTTCTAGAAAGTCACAGTTCTGAGGTTGCTTCGATGCCTAAGCACAGAAAGCCATATGAGGACAGCGCAATGAAGAGGGCACATTTCATTCTCCTGTCGCGTCTCTAACGTCCTGTTCCTCGTTTGTCTCTGTGATCTGTCAAACCGGAGCTTCACTATGGAGGGAGGAGCAACACTTATCGGATCAGCATGTCACAGAGAACAGCCCAGAGGTGACTAAACCCATCAATCCAGACCCTGCAAATCAGGCGGCTTCTCAGCCCCCAAGGTGTTAGCAAAAAAATAAACCTGGGGGAAATATTCTGAAGGCATTGTTGATTGTGACACTTTTGTTTAGAAACAGCAAGTCTGACTCAAATGACTCAAACAAAACAAAACAAAAAAAAAAGAAAAAATTCGTGTGCGCTCTCGGGGGTCGCTGCAGTCGTGACTGGACCGGGAGAGCAGAGCCCCCACGTCTCTGCGTCCCTGCGCTCTCCAGCTCTGCCGCCTCCGCAGGTCTACGCTGTCCTCCGCCCGCTCCTTCCCGGAGGGCCCGCTGCGGAGCTGGTCCAGACGTCCCACGCCCCTACCGCGCTGTTTGGGAGAAAAGGGGACATCTCCCGTCACTCCACTTAGTGAGAAGTGGAGGGGGGGCGGGTACTCGTCCCAGGGCCTCTCACGCAGCATCTCCCCGCCCACTGGAGTGGGAGTCAGGGAGTCATAGGCCCGCCGTTAAATCAGTCACTGTAAACAAGACCAAGAGTTTTGCTGATTGGCAGGGAGGGCCCCTCTCTGGGCCTAAGGGTGACGTCAATCTTCACCTGTGTACCCCACCAGGGTGGTTAAAATTTTTTTCTAATCCCCCAAAATAAATTCGAGGTGTCGATAATAAAAGGGAAAGCAGGTAGACAGGAGGAAAGGAAAAATTAAATCGGGGGAAGTGAACAATGCATGCCCACTACAATTAGGATTTTTTTTTAACAGCAGAAACCAATTTTAACTAGCCTACACAGAAAATGGAACTTTATTATAAGGATTTCCACCCCCTGCCCACAGAAAACCCTTTGGTTTAAAGACATAAATGCTAAGAGGCTCCGAGGGGTCTAGGACCCAGGGTGCAAAGTCATTGAAATTTTCTTTGTCTTTATTTCTCCTTCATTTGTATACCGTTTCGTGTGTGTACGCGCT
>PVIA01000393.1:122335-462818 GCA_004024845.1 Tonatia bakeri
GGGGGGGGGGGGGGGGGGGGGGGGGGGGGGGGGGGGGACTGGTTTCCTCTGTCCCTAAATCCACCTGGCAGGTAACCTTCATCTTCCAGGTGTCAGTTCTAGAATTCTGGGGAAGAGCCTCTAGTAGAGGCCGGATCAGGTAGCCCTCCCTGGTCACGAGGCAGAGTTCTTTCGTGAAAGGACTCCCGTGGTCCTCTTGTGTGACTTATGAATGGTCGGATCCTGAGGCAGTTCCCGCCAAAGGAATGTCTGAGACCGCCCAGTAAGTGTCCAGTGATACCCACTACAATGGATGCTGCACTACACTGGCCACATGAAATACTTACAGACTGTGTTCTAAAACTGAAAATGTACATAAAAAGCAGCAAACTATCAAACCTGGGACCTAACAGGAAGAAGAGCAGGATCCTGTTCTTCCCCATCACTTGGCTGAATCCTCTCTGAGCATCCTGTGTTCCAGAAGCACCTGCCCGGTGCCTAGCAGCACTTCACCCAACAAACGCACTCACGACTACTCAATGGATGGATTAAAGGACGGTGAGTCTGAGGTTATCTGATTTCCTCATTCATAGACCATTTGAGTTAATACTTCATATTGAAGAACTGTTTGAGAAATTATAGAAAAGGGTAAAGACTGAAGACACCATTTCTCCTCTCATGACTTAGACTTAAACAGAAAGATATTCAAGATGTACTTAATGAAAAAAAAATACAATCTCTTAATAGGTTTTTCCTTAATCTCTATTTTAGTATTATGCTGTTTTTTCCAAAAAAGTATAAAATATAAAAAATCATAAAAATCATTCAATTTTAACTTAAATTACCTGATATTTTACCAAAAACCCCTTATATATACATCATTTTATTAACACAATTTTTTCTAACTTGTTTTCTACATGTGTGTCTAACTTAATGCTTATGCGATGTATCATAACTTGAACTGTGAAGAATTCAACTATATAAAAATGCCTACATATTAGTCATCAGCTTATTTGCATGATAAAATCAATCCTATCATTTACTATGCTGTTAATTAGAGCTTTTTAGAGGCTAATACTTCTGCATTTATAAAACAGAGTGATATCACTCTATAACATCTAGATTAGGGCCTTAGGTATCTATTGAAATGTGTTCAAATTAGACCTACAGTGTATCTAATTATGTCCTCATTCTCTGTAAATTGCTAATTCAAGGAATATATAAATCATATTTTAAACCACACATGTCCTTTGTCAATCAGAAGTCCAAAAACATTTATGACAGTCAGAACCCATACAAATTTCTGTTCTATATATAAGAGAGTACCAAGAAGTAAAATCTGTGGAAAGTTTTCAAAGCTTATGAGCTATCTGATGAAATAAGATATTTGTGGAGATCTAATTTAAAGTACTGTAAGATATGTGACAAGACAGCTAAATGAAAATGACAACTAATTCAAAATTATTCTGACAAAATCATGTATTTTATTCAGATCTCCTTATATCACTGATTTCCCCTTTTGGTCAAACAGACTGAAAAAGACACAATATGTAAACCACAGAACTACATAGTTGATGTTAATGCTGGTGCATCACTCACAGGAGGTTCCTCTTGATGTATAACCAGAACCCGTCTCCCTATGCTCTCATTACTTACACTTCTAAACACATTATACAACAGAGAAACACTCATGAGCAGAAACCTGAGAAGGAATTCTTCAGTTGGCTTTGAACAATTGTAGTTAATTTTGTTTTTTTAATGAGCACATTCTGTTCTAGTCTTATTTATGTTTAGGGGAGATTTTTTTTTACTGCAACTCCTCAAAGATTATTTTTATTTATTTTGTTTAACTTGCCAGTGACACATAGTTTTGAGGAGGGGTGGACTGAGTTATTCTGGAACAATGTTCAACTGAAACAGAGTGATCAATATTCATATGCCCAATACTTACTTACACATCTGAAAGATTTTCAAAGTTTTTTTCCTCTTGTGTCAGAGAACAAGGTAGGGATTTCTTTTAATGTGATAAACACCGTTGCTAAAGGGAGAGATCGCTAGATTGCTGAGCATCAATCAAACAATCAATATATAGTTTAATGCTAAGAAGAGCTTTTCTCATCCCCTGACTCCTCAGGTATTTTTACTTATTGTCAGAGTTGCGTGTTTGAACACGTCTTCTTATTAGCACCCACTATTAGAGATTATAAGTCTTGGCTCTTTCTTTTTTCTTTCTTTTTTTTTTTACAAAGCATGCCATAATTCAAATGCCCTAATCATTGTTCAGAAGCAAGGATGCAAACAAAGTTATTCACTCTTAAAATGCCTTGCCCTGAACAGTGGCACAGTTGGCTGGAGCATCGTCCGATGCACTGAAAGGCTGTGGTTCAATCCCCAGTCAGGGTGAGTGCAGGAGGCAACCAATCAATGTCTCTCTCTCACACCGAGGCTTCTCTCTCCCCCTGCCCACCCCCTGCCGGCTTGCCTCCCCCTTCCTCTCTCTACAAATCAATAAGCATGTCCTCAAGAGCGGATTAAAAATAACAATAATAAATAAAAGGTCATAAATCCACATCTTGCAAAAGGTGATATTCCTTACCAATAAATATGTACAAATCATTTCTAGAATAAGTTCTCTTTAGTCATAGCTTGATATAAAAGTATACACCAAAAACTAGAGAAGGGTAATAATAATAAAATTCCTCAATCTGTAGCATGGATTAGCTGTTCTTCAAGAGGAGGAATATTCCAGAAGGACTCCACTCTACGATGTGGTTGGTGATGAGCAAAACACCAGCAGAGCAATCAGACACTGTAATGGATATAACAATGTGTCACAATGACAGTGTGAAATTGCAGTGAGTGCAAACCCCAAGGAGGAATCACAGAAGAGATTTAGGAAAATTATTAGAGTTGAAAAATGAAAATTAGTCCTATGTTTAGGTCCCAAATAATGATTTCTGGTTAATCAGAGAAGGAAAACTCTTTAGAATATCACTGCTTCATAAAAGATGTCTTTAAAATATTCAATTTCCACCCTGGCTGGTGTGGCTCAGTGGATTGAGCATGGGCTACAAACCAAAGGGTCACCAGTTCGATTCCCAGTCGGGGCACATGCCTGGGTTGCAGACCAGGTCCTCAGTGGGGGCGATCGATGTAAGAGGCAACCACACATTGATGTTTCTCTCCCTCTCTTTCTTTCTCCCTTCCCCTCTCTCTAAAATAAATAAATAAATTTTAAAATAAAATATTCCATTTCCTTTGTTTCTTCCCCATTCACCAAACTTCTAAGAAATATTTTTTACGAGGGGAAATTTCCAGGAAGAGACTACCGTGGGCAGACTCTACTTTTATATCTGAAGTGAGTGTGTTTAGCACAAATCAGTTAAGAGCTTCTGAGACTGAAAGTCCAGATGAAAAATATCAATTGGCAATACTTGAGGCAGAATGCCAGCCCTCCATCTCCCTTACCGCCTCAGTTCCACTTCTAAGTATGGATCGGTTATATACTTCACAAGCAGCACTCACGCACAAAGTCTCCAGCGGGATGTGATGCCGACAGAAGCACACCTAGAGGCTCTGTTTTTCACACTAGAGGCTCAGCTGCATAGCAAGTCCAAACAACTTAGAACTTTAAAAGTTCCACTTATGAAAAAAATGTAAAATTATGAATTCTCAGAAGGGAACACATATTGACCACCTTCTGTGTGTGAGGCATATAAAAATAAGACAGAAAGGTGACAGTCAGTTTGCAAAACTAAGACACGGGAATAAAACATTGACGCAAAGGAATGCGTGAAGCCAGACTGAAGGGCATATGAGTAGACCAGGGACTGAGGACAACTGTCAGACAAAGCTGCAGTCTGAGCACAGCTTGGAAAAGGAGAGGAAAAACGGGTCAGGAACCCTAATTCCCCGGTAGGAATCAAGGATGCACAAAGCATGCTCGTAAGTTAACATTCTGGACTTCAAACACTCTGTGGGAGATGAGTTTTAAAAAGTAAGGCTGGGTATTTTAAAAGCCATTGGATAAAAAAATACCAAATTTAGTCCTTGTCCAACTGTATTTGAGGACAGGAAACATGTCTTCTTTATTTTTGTAGTTTCCCGCTAGCTTAGCCCACTGCCTCTTAGAAGTTAGATACCGTGTACATGTATGTGTGTGCATAATTGAGCTGACTTCTGTTGAAAATGTTAAACAGTTAGTATTTTTATAGAGACGTGACGTGAGAAAATAATTTCTTAAAAAGATTTACTTTGCTAAGCAAGATACAGTGGATAGGGGAAAGGCGGACGACTGGGAGACCAATATGAATTAGGAAAGCTGTTTTAGTAGAAGTTAGGCACGTCTTACAGGTTTATTTTTAAAGGCAAGATGGTACTTAAGGTCAGCGCACACTACGACGTGCACATGTTAATTAACCCTGCACATGACCGTGGGAACACAAGTTGTCCTAAACAAATGTGCTGATTGCGAGATTTGAAATTAGCATCAGCAATAGCATCTAAGTTGATGTAAACATTTCTACCAAATTTAGAAAGTGTTGGCACATATATCCACTAACTCTCATGGCAAGACGTCCCTGGAAGAAGAGAAGCAAAAATACTTTCAAGTTTTCTGTGGCAAGGATCTCTTGAAATCTAAGTCATCACTCTTGCCAGCTCATAAAAGGCCAAAACCCTTTTAAAATAACGTTTTGATGGGAATTTAAGTTAAATATGCAAATTACATGGGAAACTGAGACAAATGTGCAAATTGGTTCCAAATATCTGGTCTGCAAAAAGAAGAAAGAGAAAAAGGAAGAAATATTTGTGGAGACTGAAGTGGGTATTGTTGCTATTGTTTACTTAAATATCCAATTGTGCCAATGAGTTTCGTACACGGCCCGGCTTTAGAATAAGAGCCGCTGGGGAGGTGTACTGTCCATAGCTTCGCTCTGTTCCTGGGAGAGACACGGGGCCCCGGCACAGACATCGCAATCCTCACGGTGCAAGTACAGCTGAGCTCCCAGTGGAAGCCAGACGCCACTCGATCGCCCACGGGACAGGAGACTCAAGGAGCTGCACGCCGCCCCTAGGAGGACGAGGAGCCGAAGGGCACCTTATCACCCCTGAATCACGGGAAGCCTGCGCTCAGACCAGATTTTCCCCTTTGGTGCCACTTTAAATAGACAATTAGGAGGTGCTTGGGAGGAGCTAAGACGGAGGCAGGGCCTGGGAGCACCAGGAGTCACGCAGTGAGTCAGCCCGCAGCAATCTGTTTCTGTTGCAACGTGCAGCATAACTTACAGCTGCACAGAATTCTTCCAAAGAGGAAGTTGATTTTGCTGATAGGTAGAATTGGCAGTATGCACAGAAGACAGGAACAGTTGGCCACCTCCTTACTGGCCTTCAGGGACACCAAGAATCCCAACACACTTTCCTCTATGATGCAAACTGCTCCAGCAAACTGAGGCTTTGCGATTTCAGCAGGCTAATGTCACTAAGCAAATGCATCACCTAAATAGAAATGCTTAGAAGTCACGAGACCCCTAAAACACCGATTACTCCATGTACTGATTTGTCAAATACTTTCAGTGCCTACCATTCTAGGTTCGGGGAGCAAAGAGAAGGATAAACTTTCATGGAACTTGCACACTAGTGAGGTGAGAGACAATGATCAAGTACATAAAACGTCAGTGGGTGATGGGTATAAATGAAGGAAAACAAACAGGGTGACGGTGATGAGGGAGCATATAATTCTGTGCTGGACGGTTAGGGAAGCCATCTCAGAGGGGCGGACACTGGAGACCGAAGGAGCTGCAGGAATGAGATGTGGGATACATCTGGGGGGGAGCGATGCGGGGGACCCGCAGACGCAGGGGCCCGAAGGCAGGAGAATGCCTGGCGTGCTCTACACGCAGCGACTTGCCTGGCATGGCTGGAGTGGGGATGGAGGGGGAAAGGTGGATCACTAAGGCGCCGGAGCTTCAGAGCGAGGTCAGACAGGTGTCAGGCCATGGTAAGTACTTTAGCATCTACTTTCAACAGACAGCCGTCAGATGATTTTCAGTGAGGGATGATAGGCCATTTTCTTCACTGGGGCAGCTGTGTAGGAAACTGGTGGAGTGGGTAAGTTTGGGGTTTTTTAAATTATAGTTGATATACAATATTATATCAGTTTCAGGGGTACAGCAGTGATTCAATATTTACATGACTTACAAAATGTTCACCATAATAAGTCTAGTTGCCATCTGTCACCATGCATAGTTATTACATTATTTTTTTACTATAATCCCTATGCCATATTTTACAGCTCATGACTTTTTTTTAAATTACAGTGGATATACGATATTATGTTAGTTTTAGGTGTACAACACAGTGATTCAACATGAGTACAGTTTTGAACATGTTGCATTTCAGATGCCTGTTCGACACCCGAACGGGAAAAAAATGAAGGAGCCAGTTGTGTGTATGGAGTTCCAGAGAAAGGCCGACGGTGGAAGTATAAAGTTGGGAATCATCAATGTTCGGACTGTATTTAAAGCTACAGGATTGGATGGGCTTCCATGGGGAGTGGCTGTGGAGAAGGAAGGGGGTTCTAACACAGAGGCAAACTCTGGAGTTTGGGAACATGAGGGGGAACGGGCAAAGGGAGACTGAGAAAAAGTGGCCTGGAGTTCACGCACAGGAAAGTGCTTCCAGAAAGGAAGGAGCAGCTCTCCGCGCTGCCAAGTGGTCCAGGAGGTGAGAACCGAGAACAGAGCACTGAGTTCGACAATGTGTAGGTCATTAATGACGCTGACAAACGAAGCTCCTGCAGAGAGGTGGAGGAGAAATTTCAACTGGAGTCTGTGCAGAAATGGAGGGGAAGAACCAGAGACACAGAGTGTAAACACCTCTCTAAGAGCGTAACTGTGAAAAGCAGAAGAGTGGGTGGTGACTGGAGGGAGACGTGGGGAGTCACGGGCGGGGCTGTGCAACGAAAGTGGTTTCAGCATGCTTGTTCTTGGTGGGGATCTAATGAGGAGGGTGTGGGAGATACAGGGAGACATTATAGGGGCCACATGCTTTACAACGTGGGAGGGTGGGGCCCAGAGAGTGATTAAGGATGGTGGTTGCTTTAGATAAGAGCTCTGGGTGGGGTTCTTCATTTATTAATTGATCCAATAGGCAGGCTCTTCGAGAACTGATGATAAAGTTTCATTGACCACTTAGAGTGTGTACCAGGCACTAATCACTTCACACAGGTGTGTCTCATCCTCCAAACATCTCTATGAATTAATTGGGCCCACAATTCGTACATTTACTTAATCATTGAGCAAATATTTACTGAGAGCCTACTGTGTCCCAAGCACTGTACTTACTACCTGTTGGGGAATAAAAACATAAACAATAAAATCACCAGGTAAGAGTTGTGGAATGTTCACGAAACACCAGACTTTTTGCTAATACATCCACGTTCATCAATCATCTCATATGCTCTGTTCACATCTTGCAGATCAGAAAACCGAGGCTGAGAGAGGTTAAATAACACCTAAGACAACACAAACGATTCACAGACTCAAACTGTGTGATTCCACCATGTTACCTACATAAACCCTGCCCTCTGTACTATAAAGAATGATCCTTTATGTCTGCATTACTGACATGAACAAAAACCAGGTGAACAACAAAAAAGTGAATAAATAAATAAGAAAAGAATTGCAATGTTCCAAGTACAAGAAAATGACTCGGTGCCAAAGGAGAGAATAATGGAGCATTGGGAGTAGGGACAAGCTATAAAAAAAAAGTTGTCAAGGAAAGCTACTTACTAGGGAAAGAACATTTTGGCTGCAACTTCAGGGATGAGAAATATTGGATGAGGATGGGAGAAACTTGTAGGTCAAGGCAAGAGCAGTAAGTGAAAGGCCCTGAGGCAGGAAAGAGCTGTGCATGCTGAAGAAACCAAAATAGAATCGACGTTTCTGGAATATAATACAAAAATGTGAGAGTGAGTTGAAATACATCGAGGAGCTGGGGAGGGCTCCAATTGTGCAGGGTCCTGAAGGCCCAGAAGAATTTAACTTCCTAACTTTAACAGCATGTCCCTGAAATGTTTTAAGCAGGAGAGGACCTACGAGGTTCACAGTTAAAGATAACACATGTGCAGTGCACAGATGAATCGGAAACATTGGCGGGCCAGAGGAAGCAGGGAGGCCGGCTGGCAGGCTGGCGAGCTACAGCCCGGGAGAGAAGTAACGGTGATGACTGGACACAGAGAGACGTGCCAGGATCGGAGAAGCAGGCTGGCGAAGGCAGTTATAGGGTTTGGGGATCAAACGGATGCCGGGGGTAGAGGGAAGGGTGGGGGTGACTCCCGCTTTTTGACTGCAGCAGCTGAGTTGGTGGTGAATCCATTTATTGAGATGGGAAAACTTAAGGGCTGGGCAAGAGACAGGTTTGGGAAGCATCAAGAATTCTCTTGTGTGGACACTTGGTTTGATATATGTAAGAACTTAATTTTGAAGTCTAGTGGAGAGCTCTGGGCTACAGACCTGGAGAGTCAGAGACATAAAGAGGATATTCGAAGTCAAGGATACAAACGAGATTACCTAGGAGGAGTCTAGTGAGGTGAGGCAGAGAGAAAGGGAAGGGGAAAGGGTCCAGGAAAAGCCCGAAGGAGCCTCCATGTTTTACATCTGGATAAAGAATGAGAAGCTGTGAGGAAAAATGTTGGGACAACCATCCAGTCTCATCAGAGGAAGATCCGGCAAATGTGGCGCGCAGGGAGACAGTCGAGGACGGGGTCACAAGAAAGGAACTGGTAGATTGTAGCAAATGCTGGTGAGAACTGAGAAAAATAATGACAGAGAGGCATCTGCTGAATTCGGCAACAGGGAGGTTACTGACGAATGTGACAAGTGTCTCAGGAAGGAATAGCACCATGTGGGAGGGAAAGATGTGATTAGGACAAGGCCGAGAAACGGGGAGGGCTTTTCAACACAGGCATGTTAACAGATAAACGAAGGCACACTGAAGAGATTTTAAAGTATATTTGATCAACAAAATCTGTCTGGATGGGGCTTCGACAACAAGAAGTGTTAAGAGCAGTTCAAGGACAGGGCTCAGGAGAGACTGGCAGACAGAAGGCAGTGCAGAGCAAGGCCTCCACTGGCGACAGTGTAAGCATTCGCCTCTTTGGGAAAAGCCTCGCTGGCTGTGACTGGTCATCCTTGGGCTTTGATTTCCTAACCTTGATGCATTTACGGGCAGAGGTTCTGGGTTGGATGTAGGCGACAAAGGTGTGAGAACCAACCTCCGTGTAACCGCCTCCTTGTTTAATTAATTTACCAGGAGGTAGGAAAGCCTATTAGTGGGTTGACAGAAATGCCCGGGCAGAGAAGAGCTGCTGTTGTAGGTAACAGTGAAAGAGAAGATTGTGTGGGTTCCTAGAGAGAGCAGAACAATGGTGTTAATGACCCAAACGAAGACAAGAGCCATGGATGTCAGACGGGCACATGCTCCTCACTGTGAGAGGACAATTGGAAAACGCATGCAGGTTGGCTGCAAATCTGATCGTGGGAAGGGAGACAAGGAAACTTCGGTCTGTGCCTCCCTCCTAACACGATCACGGCTCGGGTGTTCTAGCAAAGAGAAGAAAGAGGGTAGCCCTTCTTTTATTTTTCTAATTTTTTAAAAAAATTATAGGTTGATTTTAGACGAGGTGGGGGGAAGGAGGGAGATTCGATTTGTTGTTCCTCTTATAGAAGCATTCACTGGTTGCTTCCTGTGTGCGCCCTGATTGAGGATGAAACCCACAACCTTGGCGTGTCGGGATGATGCTCCAACAGACTGAGCGAGCCGGCCGAGCAGAACACAGGTTTTCTCACTCTGAAAAAAGGTGAAGCAGGCAGGATTCCTGCCCTCTGGTGAGTGGGAGTAGACTGGAATCCACCTTTCTCCTCGCCATTCCATGCCATTAATTCGAATCCTGAATATTTAACCATTCTGGGCTTTAAACTTCTTATCAGCGACAGTTGCTCATATCAAATCTGGGAACTGTTTCGGGTAACTAGTTTCTCCAAAGGACCAGTTTTGAAAACACCTTTCGCTCCTCTCGTGATCCCTCCATCTCACCCTCTCCCTCCTCCGCTGGTCCTTAAGAGTTGTTGCCAGGACAACACCAAAGCTGTTCTCTTTCCCTCGTTTTCCAGTCAGGAAGTAGCGTGCCCCCATCACAGTTCTCAGGTGAAAGGACTGTGTCTAAGACAGTATTTGACATATGCCATGTGTTCCCAGAGTTCCCTCTATCACAGTCACAAAAAAAAAAAAAGTTTTGAGTTATAAAAAGTCAAACAGCTCAACCTGATTCTGTTTGAAAATCCACATGAAAATCCCAAGAACTTCAGGACCAGCATTTTTGTTATTCTAATTTGCGCCCAACCCTCATTATCAGCACTCCTGGCTCATTCCAGGCCATTATCTTTCATCTCCCATTTTGCTCAGTCAGTTCCGCCCACTCCTCATCATTCTCCTCAGTAATCCTGTCCAAAAACCCTCAATTTGCCACTTTCGCTGCTATTACAGTGGCTGATGCAGCACTTCCTCCCTTTTATGGAAAAGAAATGAGAGTGCAAATGAGCTCTGCTCCGAGCATCCCTCGCACAGCCAGGGCTGGGCTCTATCTAATACAGGTGCTGTGTCCTTTCAGAGAATTCAGACACTGCCTCAAACCTCATTAAAATGGAAATGCTTATTATAATTTGAGAGCTCTTGCTGGGTTGTTCATTACTCTGCTCACTGAAAGCATTTACTTTCTGGTGGTAGGACTAAAATAAATGCTGTTGAAGGAGAAGCCTTGTGTATGCCCAGAACTAGACCAGGGACAAAGAGGCCGGAAATCAGAAAAGACTTTAGACCTGCAGGGAGTTCTTGGTCCTAGATGTTAAAGCAGCTGAATGAAGGCTAGGGCTGCCAGTGTTTAGTCCGCCTGGGGGAAGGGAGGGCAAAGATACTGTCTACATTTGGGCATAGGGAACATAGTCAATAATACTGCAACAACTATGTACGGTACCAGGTGGGTACTGGAAATATCAGGGGGAACGCTTCGTAATGTGCAGGAATGTCTAACCACTACACTGTATACCTGAAACTAACACAAAATAAGACTGAATGTTGCCCTGGTTGGTGTGGCTCAGTGGATTGAGCGTTGGCCTGTGAACTGAGAAGTCACCAGTTTGATTCCTGGTCAGGGCACGTGCATGGGTTGCAGGCCAGGTCAACTGGGGGGCCAGGTCCCCAGTTGGGAGTGTGTAAGAGGCAACAGGTCGATGTTTCTCTCCTTCTCCCTCCCTGCCCTCTCTCTAAAAATAAACAAATAAAATATTTTTTTAAAAAAGACCAAATGTAACCTATAAGTGAAAAAATATTGTCAAGATTTTGGAAATTATAGCCCAAAACTTGGAAGTGGGGGTTCAGTACAGTCGCAGGCTGGGAAGACCTGCAGCCCAGGAGGGGCAGGCTACACCACGCAGTCCAGACTCGCAGCAGGCCAGACCACCCGGGTGTGTGGGAGTGCACGCCGCGATGTCCACACCACAAAATCACCTAATGACATGTTTCAGAACATGTCCCGGTGGCTGAGGGGTATGCGACTGCAGGAGAGTTTCAGGGTGCAAGCAAAGTTCGGATTAAACAAGTGGTCACTAGCTCAGGCTAATTTGTAAAGTTGCTGGACATTATTAAAGGAACTCAACCATGTTAAATAGAAAAAAAGTCTAAGCACTGAGAAATTTCTGGTTTTAACTTTAGCTTTCTTCCCCTAAACTATGTTTCATTTTCCTGCTACAGACCTTAGAAACATATGCTATTAGTTATTTTCTCTCATAGTAATTTTTTTCTGAATAGCTTGTCAATAAAGGGAATGAACCAGAATGCAATCATTTCTCAACCGCCCAAGTGACATTTAAACATTTATAAGGCACACAAACATGTTCAATACTGCCTTGCATATTGAGTGATAAAATAATCAAAGGATCTGTAAACAGTGAACTATGAAATTTTATACCATAATTCCCTGGAGTCTGATACTAATGTATTTAAGCCTCTAAACAGCGTAACCCAAGATTAACAAAGAGTATACACCTAACACTTGTTCAATGCATCAATGAATAAACCAAGAAATACTTATAAAATTCAAATTTTAAGTGAATTTTGAGACAAAATTACAATATTCCATTAAGCATATTTCAACTCACTAGTATATCAAATAGATTACCCTAGAAGTAATAAAGTTTCCTATATGAATTACATGGAATATAAATATGATTAAAGTAAGACAATAACCACATTATTCCTTTACTAACAATGGTTAGTTATGTAATTAACTTTTATTTTACCCCACGCCTTCAGTAATTAAAAGTGAAACATCTTTCCGGTATTCTAACAGACCTGGAAACGAAGAGCCGTCCCTGCGTTATTACTGAGGTGGGGAGCGGGGATCAGAGACTGATATACAATGCGTTAGGTGAGGCAGAGCCACCTGTCAGGAAGATGAGGCATCTGCTAGAAATAAGAAACTGGCATCTGCTGTTCCAGACAGGAAGCGCAGACGGGGGGCCGTTTGTGGAGTAAGATGTGATTGATGGAGCGCTTCCCTTCCGTCGAACTTGCTTTCATTTCCATGACCAACATGGCAAACCAATGTATCAATACACCCTCTCAGCTGCTGAAAGCAGTAATTTGCCAAAATGAAAAACTCTTTTTAATCTTTACTTTTACTCATTAATCACGGGTTTTTGAAGCTCTTACATACGTACAGAGCCAGACTAGACAAAAAAATGTACATCAGCACACAGTGCCACGGCCTGTTCAGCTCAGAAACAGGGCTTGGTGTTGTCCAGTTGGCATTTAGGATTAAATATGAGAGATTAGAGGAAAATTTTAAGAAAGGAATCATGCCACGTAGACTAAACTAAAAATTGATGAAGAACACAGTTTAGTTCCTTATAAAGCACACTGCAATGCTGGTAATGATTCTAGCTAGGTGCTTTCAAATTCTGCTTCCATACTCCCACAGCTTCCTTAACCCCCCACTTCCCAATGTGCCACACGGTTCGGTTTGCTGTTTGAGTCGGTGTGACAGCGGAGCTGCTCGGTAAAGGGTACACGAGAAGTCGGATCCCTGCCTCACGAGCCCACAACTCCACCCTGCTGCTGCCGAGCCTTTTCCTGCAATGATCCAGGTTAGGCAGAGCACCTAGGTCTCCCCCAGCCCTCTGCCCCTCCCATCTCCTGCCCTTCCAGTCTGCAGAAGCAGTGTGCAAGACAGAAGATGCAGTTACTAGTGACTATTGTACTTTACAACCCAGGCTCATGAACCATATGGGGAAGGAGGCAGGAACCTCTGCCCCTCATTTGCTCTGCATCTCAGTATCTCGGTGTTTCTCTGCTCCCCTGCCCCACCCTCCACTCCCCACCCTGCCAAAAAAAAGTCTAATCCTTCCTTCCAGGGTGCTGAAGGGATTAAACAAGATAATAGGGTAGGGTTGGTGCTCAGTGAATGATAGTGATGATAAATTAACTAACTATTCAAGAGAAAAGGGAAGAAACCCTAAACATCCCAGACCCCAAAGGTAGGCCTGTTCAGAGTTCTGACTTGGACTATGCCCACTCAAACAAGGGCTATGTAAGTTTTCTCCCTACAGCCCGGCACGCACCCTGCATACAGCTGTGGAGTTGGTGCATGGGAAAACCACTGGTCTAATGAAAAACACAACAGTCAGGTGAAAGTAAGGTGCTGTCAAGGATCTAACTCTGATATCTGAGCAAGTTATTTAACTTCGTCTCACTTTCGTTTACCTGCTAGCTGGGACCAGTGATGTTGGCCTCTGCTTAGCCACGAGCACAGTCAAGAGGGAGCCTGAGATGCAAGCGCACCTGCTACAGCACAAATGCAAACTGAGACATTCGAATAGCCACGTGTTTTTTCTTTCTACAAGGATGTTATTAAGTATAATAGGAGTGATGATCCCCACCTTTCATGGGCTTACTGTGAGAACTGGAAATAATACAGGCATGAAATAGGAGAGCAATAAATCGCGGCTATTATTTTCATCAGTATGATTACTGAGGGACTTTAATTTCTGACCCCTATAAAAAGAATATGACAGATCAGCTGTGCAAACAACATACACGTTCCTTGAAATTAATAGCTGTTCACGTCTCCACTTTCAGGAGCCCACTGTGTCCTTGTTTGCTGAATGAGTATGCCATGTGCAATGCAAGTGAGTCAGGCCTCTCCAGCCTTCCTCGGGATGTGATAAAATGTGGTATAATGCTAATTAGTGCCACCACTGCTCTTTAAGACTCATACTGATGTATTTCATCAGAATTGCATTACAAAATAAATAGGATGTTTCTTTTTATCACCACACCTTCAGAGTCATCCACGGTACATAAGACAGCCAGCCACTAAGAGACTCCCATAGAAAATATGAACCTGTCTACAGGCTCATCATCTGGTCAGTCTGACCCTGGGCGATCCTTGTGACATTCCTCCAGCTTTGTTCTTGACATGTGAAGCACATTACGCTCATCTAACGCGTTTTCGTCATGTTATTAGCTCATTTGGTCTTCACCCTGCCCCTCTGAGAGGCACACGTAGGTATCCTGGTCTCTGTTTTACAGCCTGAAAACTGGCGTGCCACGTGGTTAGGGGGCTTCGGCAGGGCCGGTGACTGAGAGAGAACTCACGTCCAAGTTCCTGGGCTGAGCTTCCTTCCAGCGCACTTTGTGGTCGTCATGCATCTCCAGTGTTCCAGGAAATCACGTATCTAAACGATCTACCATTTTTTAAATGACCACAAACAATGCATTTAGATGGATGTAATGCACATTTTTTTCTATGGAGTTGATCCAGTCTTGCTATCAGTAATACATAAAATGAAAATAATGACATCTCAGAAGAAAAACGTCCATTATCAGTCAAGATAAAAACTAACAAGTCAGACAACTGAACCTCTCGAGCTTCAGGGAGAACGTCTGGGTTCTGGGCTAATTCTAGCTCGAAATATTTGTGTGACTTTGGATAAATTCCTTATCTCTCTGGAGTTCCAGTTTTATTGTCTATAAAATAAGGGAGTTGGACTAAATGTAGCTGGCGGATGTTGAAATTACCATAATTACAAATCAGCAGTTGACTACACGGAGTTAGTTATCTCTTTAGCAATAATTTACTAGCATAAAAAACTGATAAGCATAAAGATCAGAGAGCTAATAAATAAAATAAGCCAGTCAGAGAAAGACAAGTACCAGATGATTTTACTCATGTGGAATCTAATGAACAAAATAAACTAACAAACAAAATAGAGACAGACTCACAGATAGAGAGCAGGCTGACAGCTGTCAGAGGGGAGGGAGGTTAGGGGGTTGGGTGAGAAAGGTGAAGAAATTAAGCAAAACAACACAAAACTCAAGGGCACAGACAGCAGTGTGGGGGAGACCAGAGGGAAGCGGGTGGGGGAAGGCAGAAGTGGGTAAAGGGGGAGATCAACGGAGATGGAGGGAGACTTGATTCGGGGTGGTGAACACACAATACAATATACCGATCATGTGTTACAGCATCACATACCTGAAACTATATAATTTCATTAACCAATATCACCCCAATAAACTTGATAAAAAAGATTAGAAAACAAAGACCAATCACATTTATAGCACTCTATATAACACTATAGAATACTGTTATACATTAACTATAACAGTGGCTATTCTCATGAATAAGCCACAGTAGAATCGATAGTTGCACCGACCAGGGTCTCGGAGCCCTGGCAAGGCTGCAGTCAAGGATTACAGTATCTACTTACAGGGCTACCGGAAAAGCCCTGTCTCTGCAGTTTTCTCATCCTGTGCTCAGCTCACCCTGTGGGTCGGGCAGTGGGGAGAAGCAGCCTCGTTCACGTCAACCCGTGCCTCGAAGAGATCTCAGCAGTGCGGGCAGAGCCAGCCAGTCTGACTCCTCACTTCAGGAAGAGGGTCCCTGGGATACAGGCAAGGCTGGCTTTTGTCACTTCCCACACAAGTCCTCAAAATGCATTTTTATAATTAGTTTTTCCTCTTAAAAACTTTCCTAAAAATTTATTTAAATCTGGTTTTTTTACCTGACCTCTGTCCCATAAATTGCTTTTTATCCCCTTATTACAATTGCCATTTAAAGTAATCAAAATTGCTTAGGAGAAATATTTCCACTTTTTGTAATTTTATAAATATGGAGTAAATATATCTGTTTATCTTGAATTTTGATGAATGCTCGTTTTAACACTTTACCCAGCTTGACAGAAATCAATTATGATATTCCTCAGAAGTTCCTTGAGAAAGATGATTAAATGAATAATAATAGATCCTTAATGCTTCCCTAGAGAAAGAAAGATGATTTCAGATAGCCAGAAAGTAACCTTCGAACAGATCTAGAGAAGGGATCTGTTTTCGTGTAATGAATTCTAATGTTTCTTTGGATAGAAACATTACAACAGTGTAACTTTCTTTCCATGTAATGACATTAAACTTAAAGTGATTCATAACACCCTTTAAACTAAAACAATCATAATTTTAAAAGTTTGCAAAAATAAGGACCAGGATGGGCATTCTTTTCCACTGTCAAATTATGCAATCATTCTCTCCCACGAACAGTTCTCCAGGACTGGCTCAATGATTCACATGGCATCAGGGAGGGGAGGGGACAGAGAAAAGTCCTGTCTTTAGGTGGTTCACATTCTTAGCAGAGGTCAAAGGGCATACAGACAGAGTTATCTCTTATTGACTACAAAAACATGCAAGGAGAAAAAGAAGTGAAAAATGCAGACAGAAGAGGAAAAGGGAAGTCACAGTTAATGACTGAAGTTCACAGTCCATGACCTCGTCCAGGCCACACTGGTACAGAGTACAAATCCGAACCACCTTTGCCACTCTGGGTCCCCGTCATGCCACCACCTTGGTAGTTCACCAAATCGAGAACTCATACACCGTTGCCACAACCATCTGCTCTATATTCCAGTCCTTGGGGAACTGGCAGTTTTGATCAATTAACTTAACCACACCTGCAGTAACTTAGGTGTCACACCTCCCCAGTATCGATCAGCCTGTGAGCAGCACTTCTCTGCGTCATTATTAATTTTGGTTGTGACAGAGTGTCTTCATTTGGCTTCTCTCAGAAACTGACGCTGAGATGTAGGGTCAGGTGCGAACAGTTATTGTGGGGTGACACCAGAAAGCAGTGGAGGAGCAGGGAAGGGAAATGTAAGCCAAGACGGGGGTGCGGGGGGGCATGGTATTAGGTAATTTACCACTGAGGGTAAATAGTGTGAAATCTGGATGGGGGGGGCCTCGGCATCTGTGGGACACAGGCCTCAAAACAGAGCAGGAGGTGGGGGGTTTACACACCCACGACCACCGGGGGCTGCTCCCTGCCGTTGGGGCATGGGTTCTCCAGCACTTTTGTCTCAGAAAGCCTCAAGGAAATGCAGGGGCTGCCAGGTGGGAGTTGGGCTGGTGTCCCCTGAAGTTAAAGGGGACAGATGGCAGCGTTGGCAGTATTTGCTGCGGAGAGGGAGCACAATTTGAAAACACCTGGAAAGAAAGAGTTACTTCAGCCATCCGTCACCCTCCTTTTGACCCCACTTACATACTAATACTAACTCTGCCTATGACTTTCTTTAGGTGTATTTTACAACGCTGAAGACAACACGCATATATGTTATAGTCTATGGTCACATAATAAGTTATCATCTATTGTCATATGTCTACAGGTTCAAAAATTTCACTTTAAAGATGACATAATATTCTTTCTTGCAGATATAGTTTTCAGAAGTATCTCTGATACTTCTCAAGTTCTCAGGGTAGATAAGGAAATGAATTTGAACATTTGGAAGAATGAACCAACATACATGCAACTACGTACTAAGCTCAAAGCTAGAAATAGTTTGCTGAGAGAGAGAGAGACGCAGAGAGGGGGGTTAACTGAAGGCCTTCAGAGAAGGGCCCCAGATGGGGAACACCTGATGTTGGCTTTGCAGGACAGATGGACAAATGGGGAGCAGAGGAGGAGCCAGGCAGGAGGCGGAGCCCGTGGAAGGCACTGAGGGGTGGGTGCACAGGGTCCGGGGCTATGGGCGAAAGAAGAGCTTCAACAGTTCATCCCCTATTTGCTCCTGTGGGGCCGTTTACCACTGCCCTCTCTATGTCGATACTGCAGTGAACAGTCCTGCTTCCAGCTGTTTGTCTGCTTGGAAGATTCCTCAAACACGAACCGCTGAAGCTGGAGTTACCCAGTCCAAAGGAAGGCTCATTTTTCAGCTCTCTCTTAAGTGTGGAATGTGGGTGACGAAATTTCTGCAAACTGATTCAGTGGCCTCAATGCAGGGCAAAACCTGCAGAATTTTTTTTTCTTCTTTTTTCTCCCCTTGCCCCTTTCTTCCATTTAGGTGTTTTGCCTTTTCCTTGCAAGCTTCTGCAGTGCGGTCCAGCTGCAGGGTCACCGGCTTGGTGATTCCATTCAGGCTGGCAGTGCCAAACGAAGCGGAACACCAGGGTTCAGACCAAATCACCTTGTCTTATAATAGCACTCATTTTAAAATGCTTCTTTTTCAAAGAAGAAAAATCCCTTTAGAAACCTGAGAGGAAATTGCTGCCCTTTATCTGAAAAACTTAAATAACTTTCAAGACCATTTTAGTTACTTATGCTTTCTATTTCTAAAGCATTTTAACCAATTTTTTTATGAAGTAAGCTTCAAGGGTTTTTTTTTTTCTATTCATCAAATCTTTAAATTAAAAGGTGTTTGGCAAGATAAAGAAAAAAGTCTCCTCAACCCATTTTAAGTAGTTTTTATATAAATACAAGAAAGCAGCTTGAAGCAAATTACTTTTTAAAATTATACAAGCCAGATACAAAAATGCTGACAATATCTATTTAGAGAGGAGTAAACATTTAAAGCAATATTCAGTAAAGCGATAGTGTAAATCTATTTGAACTTTTAGTCAAATACTGAAAGAATATTATATTAACCCATATACTTCTTCATTGAACTCAAGACTTGGTACACGTGATTTAGTGTATTAGTCATGTCACAGACACAAAGAAATAAAATTAAGTATATAATTCTGATTCACAAAATTCTTGGCTTTTACGGTCAGTAGCTTTGTTTATTTTTTTGTTTCAACTTTTCTTGAAGTCATTATTGCTTCAGATAAAATCGCTTCAGACCACTTCCCAAGAAATTGCATAATGCCTCTCACTCCTTTGATTTTTTTAAAAATAGTATTTCTATTCACAGTCAGAAAAACATAGCATAGGAAATCTCTCCACACAGGTTCTAGTCCAGTTTCTAAGAATAAAACTAAACTATCTTTTAGGCCATCTGGTCCTCACTCGAATAACGTTATTCACCAAGAAAAGGTTGGAGGCATTAACTTCTAAATCTCCCTCCCTTATTTAAACAAAGTCGTTGAGACAGAGCATCACCTTCCGCACTCCTGCTCACCCAGACCCCCCCACCCCGCAGCAGCCTATATCCTACATGTCAAACTAGCCCAAATGACACAATCCAGGGGCCTCCCGATTGTTGCCACTGTCTGACAAGTAACCCTCAGAAGGATGCTCGAAGTTATTAATGACCTGATGCCGTCAGCGCCACGTTAGAAAGACCAGGAGACACTCACAACCCTGCTCCCTCCTGGGCCATGTTCTCTGAGCCTCCACCTCAACACTGCTGTTCTGCTTCCTTTTCCCTTTCCTTTGTCCCTAAGATTAAGATCAAAGGCACAGTTCAGGTCACTTGTGCTCTAGGCACTCCGGGTACAAAGACAAGTGAGAAGACCCTGGTCAGGGCTCGCAGGTGCTTTGCCAATAGCGGATGAAACATACAAAGATAATTTCAATCTGATGTGACATGTAAAGACATATCCTGCGGGGAGGGAATGGAAAGCCGATTTCTTTTAGGTTTTTTTTTCTTTTTCTGAAAATGGTTATCTTTGGTAAACACCCTCAGAAAAGATAAGTTCCCCTCTTACTCGAACTGGAACGTCTTACCTTTCCTCATCAAACTGTATTTGTCCTACTTTAAAAAGAACATGGGGAGTTTGCTGCAGAATTCGGGAAGATTTGCCAGCCCTGTGCTCATGAAGCCACTGCTATATCAGGTGGATGAGAAGATCTGACGTCACCCCTGCAAACAAAGGAGGCAGCACCTGGCCCCTCACCCATTTACAGGTGAGCAAACGGAGGCTGGAGCGGTCAAGTGGCTTGTCCAAGGCCACCAGCCAGTGAGGGCCAGAGAGACCTCAAAGCTTGGTCTCCTGACACACCCGTTCTCCCTTCGCTCCCGTGAGGAGCCCTGCCCAGCCCCCACTGCACACTGGCTGCACAGGGCGCTACAGGGAGGTGGAGCCTGCGTGGGACAGGCTCTCTGCTCCTGCTCCTTCATTCAGCTCAGTGCCAATTGTCAGCTGCACTCTGTGGCAGATGAAGGGTTATTTGGGAGAGACCCTGTTTATTCAAAGGGATGAGATGAACAAAACTGAGACGTCTGAATTAATATGAAGTACACAAATGACGTGGTTCCTCAAGGTAATGCAATGAATGAGGCATCTCGTACGGTAGACGCTAATGAATAATCACACTCTATCAGAACAGTAGCTCGGCTGAGTGAGGATAAGTGACCTGAACTGTGCCTTTGATCTTAATCTTAGGGACAAAGGAAAGGGAAAAGGAAACAGCTTTCTAAATGGAGATTAAGGAAAAGGCTAAGACCATTGACCAAAAAAGGGGGGTGGGAGATTTATCTTGTGGACCCCCTCTTTCGAAGTCTTACCCCTATAAAACCTGACGAAAATGGCATTGTAACTAGGATTCCTATTGAAATGCCTTTAGGTTTAAAAAATACGTATACAAAGAGTAATCTGCAAATACATCATTGTGATAGGGGACTCAGAAAGTTGGAAAATTTTAGTTCAAGTAACAGCTAATAAGCTTAGTAATCAATTGGGTAAAAGCTACCGTTCCAGGAACAGAAGGTATGACCCACTCTGACTCCAGGAGTCCATAAGCAGTTCCACCTTTGTGCCTCAGGAGGACTGCCAGCAATTCAAGACAAAGTCGTAGCCACCGTGCTCCAGAGTGAGATGACCACCGCCCAGGACACAGCTAAAGACCACCATCTGGGGCGCAGCTAAAGACCACTGCCCAGGGTGAGAATGCTGTAGTTTCCTAATCCAATTAACTGACTTCCCCCGGAATTCCAAACCCCTTACCTACACTTTGTTCTCCTTATAAAAAGGGCCATTTTAAAATGGAATTTAAGACTGTCTGAAAGGGTAAAAACCTTCTCAGATCACTGGCCATCTGGATAAAGCGCCCATAAAGATTCGACCCCCATCTCTGCTCACTGGGTCTGGTCTGTGACAGGCAGCAGGAACACCGGCTCTTCCAGTTTCAATGGTAGCATTTACTGAACCACTCCTGGGTGTGACTGGGGGTTCACCTGTCAGACAGAATTGGTGTGAGGGTCTCAGTAATGACTTTTTCAATTCCGAGAAACTGGATGCCAACCAGAAATCCCCAAGGAAGGAAAGGTGTGTTGGCTGCTCCTTGTACCTCTGGCTGTTGGATCCCAGAAGAAATGTGCCCTCTGGTGCCGTGCTGTTCAACAAGGAGACTCAAGCAGACCAGACCTTCTAGGGTGCTCGGATTTCTACGGATCTCAGATACCACAAATCTGGGCACTGCCACTTCTCATCCTGTTTCAGCCTAAATCTTCTTTGGACACTATGACTGGTCACTTCACCATTACACACGTCGCCTAGTCGAGCTGGGATTAAACGGTGGCAACACGAAGTGCAGACACCCTGGTCAGAGTCTTGGTGACTGACACTAGTCAGGCCCACAGGCCCCTTCACATACAGGGGCAGTCAGTGTCGGCTACACCTCTGCGACATAAGGAAATGGCCTACATGAGCAGCAAGAGCCGCAGATGTGTGTTATCTTGAGCAAGTCCCTCCTCGGCCAGTCGCTGCCAGGCAGGACGTTTCCACACCCAGCTTCTTTTCCAAGGGCACTTGAACTAAAGCAAGATTGTACTTGGAAATAGTCAAAGCTAATCTTCCCACCGTGCAACTGGGGAAGTGTATGACAATATTAATCTCATTTTTAAAAATGCCTTCGGGCGAAGGCCTTCATTTCCCAAGGAGCCACAATACAGAACGTCAGGTGGTTGCAGGCCACTTTGGGGAGGAATGAACCATATCACTCCAGGCTGCAACCAAAGCCACCCACAATTGCAGGGATCTCTTTTGGAAAGTTCACGCCCAGAAACAGGTTTTCAGAAATAGGGTGCAGAGATCCACATAGCCTACAAATATGCCAAGGGCCATTCTACAAGGTACCCCAAGTACGATTCACATATTTGGGCTGTAAACCATGTACAGAGAGGTTATGGCAAAATTTCCACTTTATCTTCACTGAAATCTATGCTGAAAACAAGAACCGGACAAGTACACATTCTTTGCTTGTTTTGGGCACTTGGAGGATTTGAGTTATTT
Source organism: Tonatia bakeri (assembly GCA_004024845.1). Taxonomy (NCBI): domain Eukaryota; kingdom Metazoa; phylum Chordata; class Mammalia; order Chiroptera; family Phyllostomidae; genus Tonatia; species Tonatia bakeri. The sequence continues at coordinate 144,863 of PVIA01000393.1, forward strand.
TAATGTTTTGTTTAGACTCACGCTGGGAGCCTCTCATGAGATCAGCCATTAGTCAAGTTTGGGGCAGAAACGTGCTGCATCAGGCCCTCTTCCCCAGTGTTTAGTTCCTCAGATTGGGTACATTCTGTGCATGTAAACGCTGTGCAACGTGATGGGCAGGCTCCGGTAGCCGACCACAAAGCTGATTGGGTAACTCACCACAGTTCGAGGCCACAGGGAGGATGTTCAGTGGTGCCTGACCCCTCCCTTTCCCTGTCTCTGACCCTTTCTCTACCTTATGACGAGAGGTCACTGTAAAGAATTTAGGCTACAACAGGTGTGGTCAGGCACACTGCATTGCCTTCTTTAATATTCTAAACAGTCCCGATGGGTTGATGAGATAGGAGTGTTCCCAGTCACACAGTCCAACGCAGGCACACTCCCTTGTTCAACAGTCTGTGGGAAGGCTGCATGAAACACCACTATTAACTTCAGCTGTGAAATTCAACGTGGAGTGCAGGATTCGTATAATGCAGTGAAGTCAAATAGGCTGGGTAGAAATTCTGAATTCAATCTCTTTCTTACTGGCTGTGACTTCAGCAAGGCACTCGAACTCTCAAACTTCCCTTGCCTCAGCAGCAGTGCAATCCAATTCAAGAGACATTTAGGAAGCAGCACAGCTCCCCCTGTGCCAGGCATGGGGTGGGGCTGGAGGTGCGTGCCATCAGTGTGCACCAGCCCTGGCAGGTCCGGGGGGGGGCAGGGTTCTCGTGTCAAGTTCACAGGGCTCAGGGCCAGTCATGTCCGGGCACCACAACTCTCCAGCGCCCATGGCGGTTTCGTTTGGCTGCTGCAAACCCTTGGTGGCCCATGAGGCAGAGGACTCACGTGGCCGTTTCGCAGCCCTCAGGAGAGGCTGGTGGCTCTCCTGCTGTGGATGGCCCCAAGCAGCCCGTGGAACCCAACCAGACCACCCAGGAGGAACCTCGCCAGCAGCTCTTGCCAAGTTTGGAAACACTGAGACCTGGGCTCCGCCCCCACAAACCACACTGCTTTCCATTTTGAGCAGAAGACAGGCAAAGAGAGACCCGAGAGGAACTTGGGAAGTAAACAGACGGCATGGGTGGCATGATCTTCCCTTTTGGGAGCTGAAGAAGGAAGCACAGGAGATCCCCCAGAGAGAGAAGGAGAAGTGGGGAAGGCAGCATTTCCTACTGGTGGGCAAGGGCCCTGGGACCTTCTCGGCCACTGGCCCACCGTGCTTCCTGTTTGTCCAAACAGAGGGTCAGGCGAGATACCGCTCGCCTTCCTGAAAACCTTGGCATGCCCCGAACTAGGCCACTGTTGGCCCCACCAACTCACAGCGAAGGGTGGCTCCAGCACACCCCCCTTGCAAATGAAACTCCCAGATGGCCATGTGTGTAGGTCTGCTGGAGAGAAGACCACCAGCAGTAAAAGCACCAGTCTGGCCAGAGGGGAAGCTGCTACCCCCAGAACTAGAAAACCCAGCGTTTTCTCCCCCTGCCTTCTTCAACACGCCTTCCTTTGTGTCTTCTCCCACCAGGTGTGTGAAAGGACCCTGCAGCCTGATTGACTCTCAGGGGAGGGGCCTGAAGACCTCTTGGGCTTGCAGACTGCAAACCAGGGCCCAGCCGCTTCAGGGCAGATAGGGCGGCTGGCTCCACACTCTGCTGATAGAAAGTCACGTGATATGCATCCAGCTCCCCCACCCCCGGTGCAGACGATATAGCTTTCTGGCTGGGGTGACCGGATTTTGGCAATATTTTTACTGTCCTCATAGGTGCTCTGTGACCAAAGACCTTTCTGACTGAAGAGGCCAAGGACCCAGTGAATGAGCAGCTGTCCCACGCACACCTGAAAGCCAGTGACAGAGCACAATCCACCCCTGCAGGTAGGATTAACCGTGCCCTCCCAAGAGGCAAGAAGTAAAACAAGCAGGGGAGAGCCAGACAGTGCCCCGGGTTCAAACCCTAGCTTGGCCTCTGCAGGCCTTGGACTAGATTTCTTTGCCTGCCTACGCTTTGATTTCCTGGCCTCCCCACCTCTCAGGAGTGTCAGGACAGTAACAGAGGGAGTCAGCAGGGATCTTCACAAATATTCTGGTTTTGTTTTCTTTCCTTCCAGTCACATGACAAGATGGTACTTCCCCTCCTTACCTGTTTCCCCACAAAATAAAAGGTGTGGCCACGTGACCTAGTTTGCTAGGGAAACATTACCTCCAAGCAGAAGCCCCAGGCTGTTCTCTGTAGACTGCGCTTTCTCTGTGCCTGGAGACCAGCAACCTTTGAGAGAGCGGCTCAGCCTGAGTCCCAGAGTCCCCAGATGACCTGCAACGGTCCTACTAGCATGATTTTGTTGCTTTTGGCCACTGTCCTTTGGGTGCAATTGTGACAGCAGCATAATCTAACCCATGCATTCCTAACAGCAGTAACAGTGCTGAAAACGGGTGTTCGGGGTTGTGAGAATTATACCACAGTCCACGGCACTCCACAGGGCCATGGTGCATGAACACACAGCATAACTGTGGCATTAATATTTGATGAGGGGAGGGGTTCTGCAGGCATTTAGGGGAAAAAATCTAAAAAACTTTACAAGCACTGAATGTTGTTCCAACTCACAGAGTAGCTTGAGGCTGAAAGCCCTGGCATAGAGTGAGCTACTGCCTTTGCCTTAAGAGAGACTTAAAGAGGGTCCCTACACAACACACTGTCTAGACAGCTTATTTCTTCCCATTTGTCATCTTTTTCCCTAGCGCCATGAAGGGGAAGTGTTTTCTTTACTTTGCTCATTACTAAGCCCCTAGTGCCTAAGATAGCACTGACACATTTAGCCCATTTAGCATTTGTTGAATCAATGAATAAATGATTGAGACAGAAATGACCCCAGTCCTCTGAGGTCCAAGCCTAGTGGACAGCCAGTTACATGCAGAAGCCAACAGAACAGGCCACGCCTGGGAGGCAGAGGAGGCTCCTGGGAAGAACCGGGCTATAGAGTGTGACCTGAAAAATGAGACGTTAGACAAACAAAAAGCAAAAAACAAAAGGGATGGGATGAAATGAACTCAGTTAAAAGACAAAAGACTATTTCAGGCCAAAGGAATAGGACAGAGATTATACCCTGGCGGCCGATGACCCGGATTTCATCAGCAGAGACATATTCAGCCAAGCAGTTAGTGGGCGCACATCGAGAAGTGAGCAACTATATCACAATGTGTAATTAGAGTTTCTCTGTAAAAATTCAGAAGCAGCCGACACAGGGCTGCCAGCTGAGACAGACGAGAGCGAGCACGCGATGAGGCCCCAAAATGCGCCTGGCTAAAACATGAAGTGCGGCACGAACAGTGAGGGTGGAGTGACGTCCATCCCGAAGGGCCTGGAATGTCATTTTAAGGCATTTGAACTTGATCCTAAGGGCAAGAAAGAGCCACTGAGGTGCTTCAAGCATGTGAGGTGAATCACTCCTCTCTGTGGTCAAGGGAGATCATTCTGGTTGATGTGTGAGGAGTGGCCTGGTGTCGTGCAAGTGCAGAGGTTGAGTGACCAACGATAAGGTAATCACAGAAATCCAGACAAGACAGGATGCTGGCCGAGATGAGTGAGGGGTGGTAACGGGAACGGGAGGTTCCAGGGGCATCCGTTCTCCCTCCATCGCTAGTGACTCCCCCCCGCATCTGTCCATGGTGCCAGAAAGCCCAGTGAGACATCTACCCAGCTTCCTCCACAGAGCCTTTTTGGTTTTACAGAACCAGCCCTGGACTGTCTTCTTGCACACTGTTAGGTAAGAAAAATAAATCTGTTTCTTATCGATATGCATTTAATACAAAACATCGGGCAGGAGACAGGATTTAGCCAACACAGGATGGGTATTTACCTTGTAGAATTGTTGTAGAGATTTGGTCTCCCTACACTGTCCAACAACACTGGAGACAGGCAACAAATATTAATTTTATCATTCTCTCTCTTCCTGTCCCCCATTAGGAGCAAACAGCCTTAGTCAGAAACCAAAGATTCTGGTCTTCCTTTCACATTTATGTAGAAACTAGCATGTGAAAAGCTTGCACATGGTACACAGCAAGCATTCCCTGCACGTGTAGCTGATCCACCAGCAATTTTAACCAACATTTAAACACTACCTACACATAGGAAAAGCAGTGGTTGTAGCAAATGTTTTCAGACACACTCAAAATTCCAAATGAATTACTCAGGCTGGGGCAGCTATCAAAGGTAATTGTACCAGGAGATTTTTAATTCTCTTTTATTTAGCTCATCTAGCAAGGGGTTGATTGGTTTGACTTAGAGTCACGGTGAAAGCAGAAAGAAACTTTATTTGGAAGACTTTATTTCAATTAGATAATACTTTGGGTACCACCTGATATTTGAAGAACATGTCACAAGTAGAAAGGAAACATAACAAAAGCACTGAGGAACAGCCAAACAATAAACTCTTTAACTTCTCTTTCAGTGTGGGTATTTTATGCGAAGAGGGAGAAGGATTAGGTAAATTTGTTCCCATCTTCTCAGTGTCTGTGCAGAACACAGTGAAAGTAAAGCCAAAATTGGCTAAAAAGCAGCTCTAAGTACGATCTCAACTCTGTTGGGAAAACCACCAGATGCCGATGTGCATACAAAGGCCAGCTGCGCAAGAGGACCGGACGTGACCCTCCATTATCACGGAGGGACTTACTGGGTTGCTGAACTGCCTGTGACGGTATGTGTTGCTTTTATAACCAGGAAAAAAGGTGCTTCTCAGAAAGCTTTTTATGCAACGTTCCTGTGACCTCACAGAGGTGTCTACATGGCTTTGACCAGCCTGGCGAGTCCGTAGGGTGGCCCCTCTGGTCGCTGACAGCTGTCTCCTCTTCACAGGGGCACAAAGAAGGGGGGAAATACGACGTGCGGATGAGCCCATACTGTCCAGGGGACAAAACAGTTCCGTGACAGAAAGCGCCCAACAGCAGTGACTTTGAACGTGTGTACTGATACACCAATGAGTGCTTTGAGTTTGAATGTGTAAAATTATTTTGACAAGTGAAAAGCCATCACATACAATCAAATGATCATCCTGTAAAGAGGCCTGGGAACGGGATCTTCGCTTGGTCCCTCCACATTGAACAGTACACGGAAGCACTTTAGTAACTGGGGAAATTGGATGAGTAACTCTCAATGGAATAAGTGATTCTGTTCAGTGAAATCTGCCCCCTTGCAGCTAACTAATTATATTTACCAGAGAAAAGTACATCATCTACAGAAATAAATCAAACTCTAAAAGGAAATGTGATCTTCTAACATATCTAGTAAGCTGTATTTCACTTTTTGTTGTTGTTGTTGTTCTTTGGGCACAAAGATTTGACAACTTATCCAAAGAATAAAACTTTCCATTCAGTGGGAAGAAACTCAACAAATATTAACAGATGAGCAAAATACTGGGTTAAAGAAAAGGGGCTCAGTCAGTTTTCTTTACCTGGATAACAGAACACGAATGAAAGAAAAGATACTGGGTTGAGAACCTCAGCAGGAAAGCAAATTAGGCTGGTTGGGTTGGTCGGACATTTGTCAGAAGTTTGCTTCTCACCTCTCAACGGGAAGCCATTCCAGGAAAGAGCCAAGAAAGCAGACAGCTGTGTGACAACCACGCGGGGGAGGTCCGGACGAGGGACGTCAGGAGGACAGGACAGTACGTGGGAGCTACAAAGGCGGAGCTGAGCAAAACCCAGGATGATCGAGTGAAAGGAGGCTTAGAAAGAACAACTGTCAAAGACGCCATCAGACTTCACCACCAGGAGGTAGAAGAGAAGGCCCATTTGGGTGACACATGACGAGCTGTAACATCTGAAGAGAAATGGGGAAGAGGCCATATGTCCTCGTGTGACTCTGTGGCCGGTTCCCAGACACACTCAGTGTAAGCAGGACGATGTATCACTGAGCCTTCCGGCTCTGCTTGGCAAAACTGATGGGAACCTGGTCTCCAGCTGTGGCCTGCTGTCCTTTCCTGCAACAGTACGGTGGATTTTGCTGTACACACGAAAGAGGGAAACCCTAAAAATGCAAGCACACAGACTCTGTAGGTGAAGGGACTGAGGAGCAGTGATCGGCGGTTACCACATGGTCACGGCATCGTGAAGTACAGCATTGGGAACACAGCCAACAACACCGTAACAATCATGTATGCTGCCGGGTGGGTACTGGAAATGCTGGGGGTTCACTTTATAATGTGTATGACTGTCTAACCACTGTGCTGCACAGCTGAAACAAATCCGAAATAATGCTGAATGTCAACTGTGATTAAAAATACAGTAAATAGTTCCCTTCAAAGTAAAACACACTACTAATTTGAAAAGCAGAAATGTACTCCTAAGGATTAAACAATCTTGACTGGTAACAGTAATTTCCTTCAAAGGGGTCTTGAAGAATGAGCAGGATTTTTAGTGCCTGGTTCAAAAGCATTAACTTTTCCTAGCTGAGTGAAGAGACACACAGCCCCAGAAGCTTGCAAACACACGGCTGAAACAGACGGCCCATGGCTGGGGGCATCAGGAGGTGATGCTGGCAGGTGTCGAGGCCACATCACAGGTGAGCTCTAAATTCTGTGCCAAGGAGGTTGGATGTTATTCTTCAGAATTGGGGAGCCGCTGAAGATTTTTGCTTCACTGTGCCTCCAATTCCTGTCTTATAAGTCTTTTGGGAGCTTATAGACAAAAGCTGAACCACTTAAGAGATTATTTAAATAGTGCAGATGACAAAGGACAAGTGAACAGTGTGGGAAGGCCCGAAAAGAGGACCCCAAGTTCAGTCATGGACCGTAGGGTCAGAAGCCAGAGACACTGGAGATGATTCCGTCTCACCTGCAAGCCTGCCTGCGTTGTCCCTATGAGAGTGAGGAACTGCCTCAGTGTACTCAGGCTGCGGCAATACAATGTCCTACACGGGGTGCTCGCACAGCCGACACTCACCCCTCACAGTTCTGCAGGCTTGGAAGTCCAAGATTCAGTCCCAGGGAGGCCCCTCTGTCTTCTCGCTGTGTCTTCATGCAGCAGAGGGAAGGGGGAGCCAGCTCTCGGCTTCAGCAACGACTATCAGCATTTACCCTATTCTGAACCCGGGCACTGAAATCACCCCCAGATCCTCAACTGTGATCTCCAAGGCACCCGTGACCTGTCTCCTGCCTCTTTCCTGCTTTCATTGATCACTCCCTGTCACTCTTATTAACTCAGGAATATTGAGATACCTCTGATCAAGGGTACATCACAGTACATTAAGGTTCCCTAGTCTCACTCATGCTATTCCTGGTCTGGAATGCTCTTAATACCCAACTTGTTCTTCTTATCTGTGAAGGTTTGGTTCAGCCGTCACCTCTTCGTAGGACTTCGCTGGGACCTATGTCCCTGGCTTCATCGGGATGCTGTGCTGGGACACAGTATGTCCCAGGGTGGCCACAGATCCATCTGCCTGCTTTTCCCATCAGGCCGTCCGTCCTCTGGTGCAGGCACCTGCGTCACTCTGCTTTCCACCTCCAATGCCTTCCCGACCGACCGTGTGGCAACAACCATGCGCAGCAAAGAAAAACCCCCAAGTCTGCCCACTTTGTTCACTGACTTCTCAATACTCAAGAAAGGATCCACGGGTGATTAATATGCAACACAATGCCCCAGAAAGGTCTGCTCCTCTTTCCCTTGTTCTTTAAAGGTCTGTTTAAAAGGGCCATGTCTAGACTGGCCAAGGGAGATGAGAACAAAAACTTCTAAATGGAATTCCTCTCAGGAAACACGATCTGTTTTTCAAAAAGCCCGTGGGCCAGCCCCAGGAGTCACACTGGAACAGAGCATCTCCTCGTGAATAAGTGATTCTCTGGGAAGAACGTGGAAGAGGTTTTATGTGAAATGAAAAGAAAAAGCAGGGGAATTATGTGCACGTGGATAAGCAAGCAAAGGATGCTGACTACTAAAAGTGTCCTTCACATCTGGCACAAAAACAGAGACGGACCACATTTCTGAAAGAGTGAATGTGCGTAAAGGGGTAGTGGGAAAGTTGACGTGGGCAGAAAAATCGAGAGGACGCTAAATTCAAAGTTTCACTTGGCCAGACTGTACTGTGTGTATTTTCTTTGGGAAAGCCAGTTCCTAACCCCGTGTCTGTTTTTACTGAACACCCACAGTGAGTGAGGCTTTGTTCAGCTGTGTCCAACAAAATACCAGTGTAAATTATTTAGCAAGCATGGACAAAGGATCGCTACGCCAACGACTAAACAGGCTTTCTGTTCATTCTCCTTTGTAGAGGTTAAAGAGCTAGAAGTATCAAGTCTAAGAAATTCAAATCTGCCATACATCTGCCATGTCCAGAAGAATTCATCATAAAACCAAACAATGCCCACTCGCATTACTTTCTGAAGCATTGGAAACACATCTGGCCCAAAACTAAATTTTTCAAAGAAGTTGTTATCAATTTTAAAGAGAACACAAAGTTAACTACTCTATAACCTTGAGCACAAGTAAAGGATCCATTAATTGTACAAACTTTAATTTAGCAAAACCTCATTGTGGCATCAACTCAACATCCTGGAAACAAAAAATACTCAGTACGTGCAGGAACAGAGGATGAATAGCTTCAAAAGGGCCGATCTTTCCCCACCCACATAAAACCTACATAAGCGGCTAAAGGAAGCACAGCAGCAATCAGTGAAATCTTGAAGAACTACTATGAAATTGAGTGTTAAGAATTTAAAATGCTTATGATTACTGATTTGTTTAGGGATATGTTACTAATCCAAGAATTCTGATACTGCTTTTTGATCCTTGTTTTTGGATATTATTGTTGACCATAATTCAGGGTTTTATTCCTCAATCTAAACCTAACATTTTCCAAGCAGCTACTGTACGTCAGGAATTAGACGAATTAAAACGAATGACTTGTTCTCAAAGAGCTCACACTCTAGTCAGGGAAACTAACATGTAAGTCATCACAAACTCAGGACCCATTCCCACGGCAAGAGTATTGGCCAAGAGAGAGAGAGATCTCTCTCCGGGCTTGGTGTTCGGTGGGAGTTGACAGACGAAACATGAGTTCAGACAGACAAGGCAGGCATGAGCTCTGGTCTCTCCACCCCTGCACTGACCTGTTCCTAAGAATTCCCTGTGTCTTAGAACTGTTTCAGAGTTATTTTAACAGGGAAAAATAATTTTATAAGGGTATGTTGTAATCGAAGATAATTTTACTATATTTAAGTATATTGACGGTTTTAAAAATTGTCTTTCCCATTTAAGAAGTGATGTTGATTTTAAATTAACTGCAAAAAAAGCATAATTTGTCAACAAATGAAACTATCAAATTTATTTTGGGAACCAAATGTACATTGAAATTTAACTCTATATTATAGGGTTAAAATGGGCAAAAGTGGCGTTCACGATACAATTGGACTTCATGCTGACATTTTGTTAAAAGCTTAAAAAATAAGTCACTAGAATCTTTCCAAAAAAAACTTATAGTCTTATCTTCTGATCTAAAAGATGCAAACCTGTGACTCAGAGTGGTGAAGCGGGTTGGTTGTCTGTGATCACAAGGACAGTGAAAGTTACACCTCCAACACCCTGACAAATCTCCAGGCAACCCCCCAACATGGAACTTGGAGAGTATCCTCAGACACCATCCCAACTGCTAGGAGAGGCCCGGACAAGCAGGTCCTCACAGCAGAAACTGCAAACCGGCAGCCATGTTCTCTGCTTTACAGACCACCCCCCTCCCCACTCTCATCCCAGCTGGCTTCTCTCCTTCCCACTCCTGGCCTTGTCACTGTGACGTATGAATTGCAGTATGTGTTTCAGAGGGCTGGTGGACAATCTTTCTTCAAAATGTCTGAGGGAAATTAATGCGATAAAAGGACACCAGAAATGCTGACTCATGCTGGGCCGCTCCGAGCACGGGGTTGTGAATCCTAGCTCAATCAACACTGGCAACACCTGGGACCCAGGCCACAGGCTGCCTGCCTCCTTTCCCATCTGGCCTCCGGCTCCCGCCCACACAGCAAGGGGCCTCTTGCACACGTGTGTGGACAACCTGGCCTTACGTCCAAGGTCTGCTGATAACCCACATTTACACACAGCCATGCCCTGGGCCCAGAAGTGTCCGGGGCCTGGCGAGAAGCCTGTGTCCACTGTGGCAGCACGCGAAGGGCCCCCGTGGGGGAGGATTCCAGGAAAGTCCTCGGAACACGACCTAGAACAGGAGGGGGTCTGGGTGGGCACAATCCCTTGGCCCGGTGACTCCTCCCCCCACAGAACAAGTGAAGGATAGTTAATAACTTGTTATCCAACTTTTTAATCTTTGCTAATCTGATCGGTGAAAAACAGCCTACCTCAGAATGGTGTTAGTGGGCATTTCTCACACTATGAATGAAGGTAAGCACTCTGCGTTTATTTTCAAAGTAAATCACACATAAGCCCAGAAGAAACAGTAGTAATACAATCAACTCTACACAACCTGGGATAATAAGAAGACCCCACCTAACATGCTTCTACCTGTCTTATCGCCCCCCACCCTGTCTTCACATGCCTTACCTAGAACTAGTCACTGGGGTCTCAGTTTAAGAGCCGCCTTCTTAGAAAGGCCTTACCTGACCACCCAGCATAAAACAGCCCATAGTGACGTCCCAAATTTACAGTCCTGCTTTAATTTTTCTGTATTGCACTTACCATGTTCCAATGTTTTTTTTTAATTTTTCACTAGTATGCTCACTGTCTTTCTCCTCTACTAGAATACACAATATGTACATTCAAGGTTTATATTTTTGCACTTGCAGCTGTAAGTGCAATGGTTGTTTGCACTTAAAAGTCTCACAGATTTACTGTAAAACCAAAAAAAAAAAAAGAGGAACTTTGATTACTTTGTTTATTATCTACTTCAACTAAGAGGAGGAGGACATCCTCTGTCTGGGCCATAACTCCATCCCCCACAGTGGAAAGTTTCTGTCATACTGTGGTAACTCGAATGACAGACTTGGAATTAGTGACAAAGGCTCCCTTTCTCTCTGTGTCCCCAGGGCCATGCATACAGGTCCAGCCTGAAGAAGTAAACTGTGCCACAACCAGGCCTGTCACTCCAGAGCTCTCTGGGGTGTTCTAGCAATTCCCTGTGTTCTGTCGGGAACTGTCTTTACCCATAGGGCACGCTGCCTCCCCGACCTGCCTCCAGCTTCCTGGCAGCTGCGGCCAAGTTGTGGAAAGTAACAGCTGTGCCAACAATGCCAAGGCCACGCCCGGGTGTCCCCGGCAGGTGCTGCCCGTCGGTCCAGGCCCTGCAGGAAAGCTCTAGGGCTGCTGTGAAGAGGGATCCCAGACAGGAGGGGTGTGCTGGGACCCCACGGGGCCAAGAGCCCTCTCGGTTCCCACCACCGAGGCACCGCCCGAGGAGCGTCTCCTGCTCCGACCATCACTTCTGCTTTTTCATGATGGTAAGAGGAAAAGGAATTTCTCAGCATGCCATGTAAATTGTAGAAAACCATTCTAGTCCTCTGGCCTGTTGACTTTAGAGTACCCCAGATGTCTTCATTCAACCCAAGTCCCTATAATGTGTCTACAAGTAGATGGCCTTTTTACTGATTTTTTTTCATTTTCCGCTCTTGCTAAGAGTTCACCAAAGAAAAGTCTGTTCGCCACTGGCAAAGCTGCCCCAGCTTCTGTGATAGAACCCACACTTCCCACGCAGCATGGCGAAATACTTAGGACATTTAACATAACATTTGGAGATGTTTCTCAATCCAATAGCAACTTGAAAACAGAAAGTTCCTCTCAGTTCAACCAACTACATGGTTAGTTCAGGCACAGAGGGATCACACTGTCCTAGAACTTGCCAAGAAAACAGCTTCTTCATGATCCATGAGTAACACATTGGTCTTTCCCAGTCTCGGGACTGAGGCCGGAAGAGCAGCAAGCTCGCACCCGTGTCATGTTTCACAGAGGAAAGTGAAGCTCTGTTACCGAGTTACTTAGGATAACGACTCACTACAGGATGAAGCGAGAGCAAAACAGGATACAGAGCATATATGAATTTTCTATTTAAAAAAATGTTACTGGTGATCTCTAGGTAGCAGAATAATGCACTGCTTTTATTTTGTTCTTTATATATTTTTGTAATTAAAAATTTTCACAGTGAATATCGATCGACTATTTTACAATTTAAAAAGTTTTTAATTTTTTAAGATTTATTTTAGAGAGAGAGAGAGCAAGAGAAGGAAAAACCCACTCGTCGTTCCACTCATCCATGCACTCATTGGTTGAATCTTGTATGTGCCCTGACCAGGGATCGAACCCACAACCTTGGTGGGTTGGGACACGCTCTAACCAACTGGCCTAGCTGGTCAGGACTAAAAAAAGAGCTATTTTTAAATGCTTTCACATATTTCAGCAAGTGCTCACATGTTCTGTAAGTACTCATATCCTCATTGTACAAACGAAAAACCGCTCAGGTGGGGGAGGTCGTAACTTGACCCAAAGTTTGATCATTCTGTATTTACTGTATTTGCCAACTTTTCCGTGAATCCTCCTGCCAGCCCCACACTCATGCGCAGAGAAGGAAGCTGCAGGAGGAGAGACACCCGGGAGTGTGTATGTTTATTAATGATGCTGGCAGACTGGAACTGAGTGGGTGGTCTGTGCCCGTCGCAGCCTCTTTTGGGAGATCGGCTAGGGAAGGCATGCACTGTCCTGGGATCAGAATGATCAGAATGATCCCAGGACTCGGTTTTGGTGATGAAGACTCTGACCGCTGGCTACAATGTGAAAAGAGAGCAAATGGAACATACGTCACTGGCTGCTAGCTTACCGACAGCGGCCCACTGTGATTCATTGTTTTGGCAAACGTATGCGAGATAGTAGTGTTTTATTTAGAAGTTTCGTACAGTTTAGTAACATGCAGGGGTCATGTTTCACAAGGTACATCATGTAGCTTTTGCAAGTGTATCTGAATCAATAATTAATGATTCCCTTAATTCAAGCATGTGATTTTTAAAAATCAACTTCCTTATTTTTGTGGTTATATTTCATCTAGGAGCTATAAGTAGAAAAAGATGGACCTCAGCATGTTTTATTAAGCTGATTCACTGACCTTACTAATTGCAAGGCATTTCAAAATACAAATGGCAATTATTAAAGGAAATAATGAAATTCTTTACTACTATACCTCACATGGATTGGGAAAAAATCATGCAATGGCTACTGGCTTTGAAGAAAAACAGTCTTTTCTTTTTCTCTGAAGAAAAAAATAGCTCTACTAAGAATACATAATAACATTAAAGCTCTGACGACCACAAAGTTTGGTAAATATGTCACTCTGTTCTGACGAGAACTTTCTGTATCACATTTTTATAAAAATGTGTGTGTGTGTTTGTGTATGTGTGTCTGTTGGGGACCTGTGTTGTCAGTTTCATATGATATTACTTTTTTTACATTGCTACCATAATACTAAAAAACAAACAAATAAACAAAAGACACCCAACAGACTCATTAGGTAAAACTGACAAAACATAACAAATGATCTTCAATCAGGCACGTTATCACCAGACTCCCCACACGTACTGGGATCCTAATTCTAGACACTTGGTGCTACTCTGCAGCTATTTTATTAACATGATTGTATATCACTGGTTTTTCTTATGAAAACATGTGCTTATCAAATATTTACACAGGGCACAACATCTCACAGAAAGTTAAAGTCCCGCCTGGCCCAACCACACTCACCAGTGCCGAACGAAGCTGAGAGAACAAACGAGACTGTACTCGGGACGGTGTGTTGGCTACTTGCGTGATACGCTATGACTGTTGCAAACATTCTATGAAAAGAAAGTTGCAGAGTGTAGAATTTGTCCACTGTCCTGAGACAAACTCTCATAAGAAACACCTGAGATGAAGAAAACACGGCTTCTGGCACCCAGGAACTTAAAACCGAGAGCAAGACACGGAACTGCACGGGCTCGCACACATGGGCACCACTGCGGTCAGGAGCAGAGCTGTCTTTCCCACCACTGCGAGTCCCCTGCGCACTCTCCCTGCCCGAGAGGCCCAGAAACTCCTCGCTCACTGGTGCATCCCGTTCCCGGAGGCTGTTCCAAGTCCGTTCGCGTAAAATCTCAAAAGGACTCCATTCGGACCACCTCCGGTGCCTTGCGGTGAGTTACTCCTGCGGTTACTGAGTTCTAGGAACCTCCATGGGCACTTGGAAATAAATCTAGTGCCAGAAACAGTACCAAGTGGAGCAAGATTCATTGGACCTACAAGACACTCGGAAGTTGAAACTGTGTAGAGGACCGTCGCTACTGCTAACCTCTTTTGCCAATAAGAATGTTGAGCTCATAGGGGTTCAGTTGCCTGAAGTCTGGTGGAGACTTCACCAGAAGCAAGTGGAGAAGCAAGTGGAGAGCCCAGGGCAAGCTCTGGGTCTGCATGTCTGCCTGACCCAGCCCCAGGCTCTGAGCTACACCACGCAGCCTCTCAAGCAGCCGTGTGGCAGGACGGAGTGGGGAAGGCGGCACTGGCACCAACAAGAAGAGCAGGAGTCTTGACACCTGAGTTAGGCGGGGCTCCCCCAGAAGCAGCCCCTGAGGAAGGATGCTGAGGGTCAGTGGTTTATTTGGAAAGTGATCCCAGTAAGCACCCCCAGGGCAGAGGGCAACTGGGCAAGAAGGAAGTGCATCCAGGGAACATTAATGAGAAGATGAATTCAGTGGAGACCACTCCTTAAAGTGTTTCATCCAACAGAGGAAGCTGAGACGTTTATTCTACAAACTCTCTCCTTAGTTGGCTGCAGGCTATTCCCACAAGCACTGCCTTTCCAACCCCCAGATAGAGTCTCAGGTGCTTGAAGGCAGAAGCCTTGGACCCAAAGGGCTCAGCAAGGTTGGAACAGTGAGTTCCAAGTCCCGGAAGGATGTGGGCCGGGCACAGGTGCGTCCCTACACCCTCGGACAGACAAAGACAAGCCTGCGTCACAACTCTGCTGCTACACGCTCCACAGCTCTGGTCAAGCACGGATCCCACCGAAGACTACACGCTGTGTTTCGTGGTTGATTTATCTGCTGTGTCTCCATCTCTCTTCTTTCCCCACAAAACTGACTTGTGGCCAGAACCAGACCCTCAGACCGTCCGTCTTGGAGGAGGCCCCGTTTCATGCTTTTGTCTGTTTCTTCCTGTCATATTTCCCTGTGGTCCTGCATTCCCCAATTCCCTGCCAGCTGGTTGTTAGAACTGAAGACGTGATCAGACTGAAGCTAGACAGTGGGGCAAGAACCCTTTTTAGGAAGTGGTCCGCACGTCACACGGTGCTACCTCGGGAGGCTCACCCCATCAGCATCAGTCGTGCTAAGTTCCTCAGAGGGTAAGGCGGTTACACTTAGATTTCTCTGACCCTCAGATTCTTTATTTGTAATAAGGAACACAAATAGCAACACTACTGGATCCCTATGAGAATTAAAGGGCAGAGTCACGGCACCTACCACAACCCACAAATACTGCAGGAGCTACACTAATGAAGACTGTGACGCATCTGAAACAAGCACAGTGGGGGAAGAAAAGAAGGAACTACAGAGGAACGTGCCTTGACACCGTCACAGAAGGACAGGACTTTGAACTGAGTTTGAGGAGCGCGAGGGAGAGTCGCCTCCCGGTGTGAGCGGCGTGGGAGAACAAAACGCACAGTGAGAGCGCGGCTGGGGAAGGGCGTGCAGGTCAGGCCACAGAGGGGAAGCTGTGCGGAGGGGAGTGCTGGGGAGACCAGACGCCACATGAGTGCTGTGGACTGCGTTTTGCAGGCAGTAGGAAACCATCCAAGGAGAGATTTTAAGAATCATCTGACTCGTGTTTCAAGAATATGATGATGTCAGAGACCTTGTGATCGCCTCTGAGAGTCTCTGTCACCTTGCGAACCTCATCTCTATTATAATAGCCTGTCTTTCTCCTGCTACAAGCGCACCACCTTTTTCCTACTGGGCCTTGTCGGACTAAACAACTCCAGACTCCATGGGAGGGACGACATGAAGAACGTGGGGACTCAGAGGCAGGGAGGCTGGTTCGGGGTCTCTTCTCTGGCAGCAAGTCCCAGAAAACGGTGGTGGAGATGACAGAAAAGACACTGAGGAGGTGGGACCCATATTGTGGATCAGTGAGTAAATAATTTTTATCCGGACAGACAGAACACACACCTTCTGCATCTATGGCAGGTGCTCTCTGGCAAAGGGCCGACTCTCGCGGCCCCTCTCTCCACCGTAAGCTGAGTGCTGGGACGCAGCCACACTCCACCGCTCAACTAAAGTCTAGGGCAGCTTCCCGCTTCCCTCCCTCCCTTACCATCTGCGGGGTCCGGGCAGGCGAAGCTGAGAATGCCACCTGGCCCTGCACAGGAAAAGGGGACTGGGCCGTCTCTGGCATGTCACCACAGCATCCTGGGGTACCAGGCACTGAAGGGAAGTCCATTTCCCCCAGGAATCTTTTGGTAACTAGGGTGATAGTCGGCTACACTAACCCTTCCCATTCGAGAGTGGGTTGGGGAAAAACTCGCGCTCAGGTTTCATCAGTACGTGGGGAGTGGAGTAACGCTCCTTCCTCACCCCTTGCACAAATGTGTTCCGGAACACTGTTAGAAAAGTCAGTATGAGTGATGAAGGGCAAGTAGAAATGCAAGCTCCACCCCCTGACCTTGGGTCGAACTCCAAGAGAATTTCTGCATGACCAGGCAGTTTCTGGCTCTCAGCTGGCTACCCGTTTCTCACATCCCCGCCCCAGCTTTCTATGCTGGAGGGCTGGTTCGTGCTGCTACTAACACTGAATGTGCCCAACGACAGCTACTGCAGAGAGAAAACGACTGGGAACAGAGTATCCCTGCCCCCCCCCCCCCCCCCCCCCCCCCCCCCCCCCCCCCCCCCCGCCCCACCGGCCCCGCCCCCCTCAAGCCTCCGTCCAAGGAAGCCTCTACTGTGGCCTGCAAGTTCCCACTCCTTTGAGGGCTTAGCTGTTGGCAAATCTGCTGATACACTGTGTCATCTGTAAAATCACTTGCTGCAAAGCCGAATTAACATTCGCCCCAAGGCCAGCTGGTGTTTGAAATAATATAAAGTATTTTAATTCAAAATGAGACTGTGTCCACAAGACTATCCCGGTTCCTATTTTAAGGCTTGAATCTAATAAACAGAACAGGCTGCTCTACCATCCTTTGCTTACCCCCTAGTTACCACTTCATGTATCTATTTTTCTGTGTGGCTATTTTTGGCCATGCTTTTAGCCGCAGGATTGAGTCTCAGAACAGGCAGATAGGGACTCGGGGAAAGATAGATGATGGTTTAAATTTATTCTCACAGGATGAACCAAAACAACCTTTTCCTGTTCAAAGAGCACTCAAAGCTGGTGAGCTAATTGCCAGCTTTGAACAACCTAAAAACACAACACATTTAAAGATTCTAGTCATAATGCTCACAGTATAAACTCTCAGTTGGATGATTGTAAATTCATAAATTTTAGATCAAAACAGTCATAGAGCTTGGGAGTCAGGAGCAAGCACATTGGCCGGGGCGCCGAAAGACCTGAGCTGTGTCCGGACTCTGCCGACCCGGGACAAGCCAGCAGGCACCTGCCAGTCAGGGAAAGACAAATACCCTGTGATCTCATCTGTAAGAGGAATCTAATGAACAAAATAAACTAAGCAAAATAGAACCAGAGGCTTGGAAACATGGAACAGGCTGACATCACCCAGAGGGGATGGGGGAGGGGCTAGTCTAAAACCACATATGAATGACACATGGACAAGAACAACAGTCTGAGGATTGACCGCAGGACCGAGGGCCTGGGCAGAGGAGGGCAAAGGGGGGTAAACCGGGACAACTGTAATGGAACGACAATAGAAATTATTTTTTAAAAATGAAGGGACTGCAATGATTCCACCAGGTACCTTCCAGTACTGAAAGCAGGTATCTAAAACCCATTTTTGTTTCACCCCTTACATTGCAGCTGCAGAAACCAACACACAAAGCGAACTCTAAGAGAGCGGGTTGGTCGTACAGCTGACTCTGGAATCAAACTCTGTGACTTTGTTTTCAATTAAGAGTGTGTGTGTGTGTGTGTGTGTGTGTGTGTGTCTTCTGAGGAGCCTAACTCTGGTCCAAACACTGTGAAATTCCACATCTTTCTGTTCATAGAATGGAAGGGACCACAGAGACTGCCCAAGGCACTGGACTCAAATTTTAGGTAAGAACTTGTAAGCCCAGGCCCTGGCTGGTGTAGCTCAGTGGATTGAGGTCGGACTGCGAACCAAAGCATCGCAGGTTCGATTCCCAGTCAGGGCACATGCCTGGGTTGTGGGCCAGGTCCCCAGTGGGGGCCACATGAGAGGCAACCACACATTGATGTCTGTCTGTCTGTCTCTCTCTCCCTCCCTCCCTTACCATCTCTAAAAATAAATAAATAAAATGTTAAAAAAAAAACAGCAACTTGTAAGCCCACCAACTGGAGGACCAGGGCCAAGGGCGACCCTCAGGCCCTAGGACTCCCTTGGGACTGAACGGTGGGGTGGGTTGTACTAACTTTCTAACCACCTGGCATTTCTTAAATTCTCTTGGTAATGAATAACTTACCCCCAACAAAACAAAACAAAACAGCTAGTAATTAAATGTCATTTGTTGGGGTTTTTTCCTAATTAAATCTCATTTTCTAGAAGTCACTAACAGCTTAGTATAATGACATTACTGTGGCACTGTTTTAATTTTACTGTGGAAATAAGGATTATGCCAATTTCCTTTACTCCAGAAGTCTTGGAACGGAAAATCCTGCTTGTGGAACTACACATTTGTTCAATAATTTTAAAACACAACTGTACTTCTAAATACCACTGGTCTTCCTCACAAGGCACTTCCTCAAGAACCACTCAGCAAATGTGCTGTTCCGAAATGCAAATGCACTTTCACAAATGCCATTCAATGACAAAAGACATCCTGTAGCCGGCAATAGGAACCCAGCCTACTTAACTCATGTTCTGTTGTCTGGCATGTGCTTAATTACAATCAAAATGTCACTGACCTGGAAACAAATGTAGAATAGAGTACTGATTCAACTCGTGCTGACACATGCGTAAAATGGAAGGCTCTCCGTGTACACAGGCGAGTTCTTGAAAAACTACACTCACAAATGAAAATACTCATTATTAATCAAAAAACAGGTTACCAAATACTTGCACCCAACGATCCTCACTTGGTAAGTCTGTGTATATAGAATTCTAAAAGTGGATTACATGAGAAATTTCCAGTCGATTTTGAGCAAAGTGTCTTATTGGGAAAAAATGTTAATGTAATACTCTTTTTTTTTAAGATTTTATTTATTTATTTTTTTAGAGAGGGAAGGGAGAGGGAGAGAGAGAAACATCAATATGCGGTTGCTGGGGGACATGGCCTGCAACCCAGGCATGTGCCCTGACTGGGAATCGAACCTGCGATGCCTGGTTCGCAGCCCGTGCTCAATCCACTGAGCTACACCAGCCAGGGAAATACTCTTTTTTTTTTAATCAGGAAAAATTAATTCCCTCATTCTCCCTCCCCACCTCACGTCCACCCACTCAACCAGAGCTACCATTTCCTGTGTCCTCATCAGAAGTAATGAAAATCTGAAATTGCATCATCCCATTTCCCCCCACACACACTGTGGACAACTCCATGGTTCAATTACAGTATCAGAATCTGGGAATCTAAAACAGGTTTGTTTCGCTTTGTTTTTCCACTTAATGAGGAAGTGCGCCGTTCTGATCCTGTGAAAGTGATTCAATGTGAATCAGTTTTCAAAAAAACCATAATCATAGACATCGCCATTTCAAAGCAGACGTTACTTCCTTGTGGAACTGGAAAAGAGGAAACTGACACCCCCACCCCACCTCCGGACCCCTGGGGCTGTGGGATCTTTCTGGACCAGAGCGCGCAGGCAGGACACCCTGCCCAGCCCGGAGAGCCACCAGCCAGTGGCAAGAAAAAGAACTGTCAGGGCTTCAGCCTCTTCTTTGTGTGGCTACTCCTGGCAGATTGCTGGCAAGGGTTGGCGAGGGCCCCTGGTTTCTTGTGCGGGTGGGCCTGGGGGCCCACCTGGGCCCAGGGAAGTGGGATTGGAGGAAGAATGGCACTGAACCGCCCAATGGTGTAAACCCTGGACTGATACCACAGTAGATGTTGCGGGGTGCTTGCCCAGTGCTGCCCAAACCTACTTTACGGGCCTTACCCATTTGTTCGCCGGCAGCTAGGAGTGCCGGCTGCTCACACCAACCCTCCTCCTCCACATGCACGCTAACCAGAGCCATGCCAAAGAGCTTGGTCTCTCCTGTCCCAGCAGAAACCACAGTCCCCGCCTGGCACAGCCTACAAAACAAAGCGCCCTCCCCAAGGAAGGACCCCGCTGCCATTTGAGGGTATAGTCCCCCATAGTAGCAGCCTACACTGAGTAGCTTTCGTCATCGAGCCCCCACTGAACACCCAAGGCAGGAACGCTCCCAGGGAAAGACTAGCCCCGAGGGAAGGGGCTGGGAGTTCTCAAAGGAAAAGGTGGACACAGATTCTGTGCATCACAGAGTATTTCTCAAATACCACCGACAGTCTTAACTCCACTCTTATTTCTTTATTCTCCCTGTCTGAAAAGTATTCCTCCTTCTTACAGCTTCTCTAACTCCTACACAACCTTCAGGGCCCTACTGTGCATGTCCTCCAGGCTCCAAGTCATCCTCCTTGCCACCGAAACCTCTCCTCTCACCCACTTCACTGTCGCCTATAGTATTCTTTCAGAGCTGACCTATATCACCATGCACTGGTCCTGATATCTTTCTGTTCACGTCTCTTCTCTCCAACTCATTTGAAAAGCCCTTGAGAATAAGGACTATGCCTTGTACAGAATCTCCCTGAATATTATGCTCATTACAGATACTGGGTAAATATTTATTAGTGATGTTGACATGTATATTCATAGCTGATCTTGCAAAACGATACGTTTTCATGTAAACAACAGGATTTTGTGAGGTCTGCTAATTAAGATCTTTTCTTCCCCTGGGAGATTACCAAGTGATCACAGGGATTAAAGAAGAGTTAGTGTTTTGTTGACAGCAGAGATATTAAAGTTCAAAGAGGGCTCAGTTCTGACAGGCCATCCCCTGCTCTGTCTCCGGGTGCTGGAGAGACAGATCTGCCCGGTCTGACGGGCTTCACCCGACAGAGATGGGAGAACGGACTCTGCCCTGCAGAGCAGGGCTGCTGGAGGGGAGCGGGGAGGAGGAGTGCTGTGTTTGTAAGCCTTCACCGGTCTTTCACCACTGGTTTCTGGGGTAAAAACTGTGGTTTCGGTTCAGGAGAAGAGACTTGTTGTGAAGTCCTGGGGTGACGGAGCCACAGTGACCATGGTACTTACTGTTTCCCAGCGGGCTATCCTCTAAGCCACAGAATGGGCAATCGGCCCCATGGCACCAGATCACCAGGGACAACTACATGGCAGACAGGGCCAAGTGTCCCCTAGCAAGACACCAGATGCCACTCGTCTGCACCCTTAGGCTCCAGCGTTAGGACTACAGAGGGAAGAGGGGCCATGGCTGATCAGCTGAGTCCCACCTGCCTCAGGTGATGCCGTGTGAAGCTACCTACCAGGGGTCGGCCGAGGCAGTAGCCAGCTTCTGGGAGGACCACTCCCGAGGAAAGCCCTTTGGAACTGAGTCCCTTATCGGTACACGACACGGAATTTACCCTTATCCTCCCAAATCTAATCAGGCCAAGATATGAGAAATGGATCATTTTACAATTTAGTGTAACTCTGTGATTTTCCTCAAGGGCGGACTGCCCGCAGGACCCAGCAAACTGTTTCTCCAGCAGCACCACTTGCTAAGACTGGTCTCATCCCTCTCACACGGGAGAATGTTTACCCATCGAAGAGGTGCTGGGCTGGGGCCCAGAAGTGCTGTGACTGGCCCATGACGGACCTAAAAAGGGCAAGAATGAAGAAGCCCAGGAGATAGAAAAAATCAGAATTATAACCGGTGAAATGCTTTATCGCGTCCAGGAACCCAGGAGGGAAGTGACTGTGACTTTGTGGATGCAGGAACGATGGGCTTTGCAGTGTGACAAAAGTCTGAGTGCAGTGCAGAGGACAGGGGCCTCCGAGGCGTTGCGTGTTCTATACATCAACTGCAAGGAAACATGTTTTTCTGTCTCTACACTGTCGGAATATATGCACTACATATATGACACATATAACATGCATGTCCCCACCCACGCGGTACAGACGACTTGACTCACTTGCAGGCTCCCAAGAGCACTCAGCATGGCACCAAGAAACAACCCAGAGTAGTGATTTTCAAAGTGTGGTCTTTGGGACACAGGAGTTCTTCTCCTAAAGCTGCTCCCTCTCTTCCTCACTCCCTCTCTCCCTATCCCTCTCCCTCTCTGTTTTTTATATCAATTATAGAAAGAAATGTGTCCGTTTCTGGGGAGAGAGGTGACAGGTTTTATTCGAGTTTCAAAAGAACTCCAGACTTAGAAAAGGCCAAGGGGCACTGTCCTAGAGCATAAACACAAAAGAGAAGAGACACGTGCTGTTACCTCTTCCGACCACTCGAGGAAAAACCAAACCCGCCAGGTCGCCCGGAGCACCTCCAGGAACGGTGTGTGCACTCTCCCCAACGAAGCCTCCCGCTCTGTCTCCCAGCGACTCAGACATTTGCAAACAATCATTTTTCCACAATGGCATGCACCCTTCCTCTGAATTCCTGCAGCTTCCAGCAACACTTGGTCCAAACGGTACCACGCAGCATCTACTACAAGGATCAACTCTTGTCCTCATTCTCACCTTTAAAATATCTGAAGTCAGGGAACATGCTCTCTTCTCTTCCTGACTCCTGGAACTTCCTCAAAAGAGACCTTCGTAAGAGTGTGATATACCCTGTGAATTACCAAGTCTTTTTCCCTTCTTAGTCGTACTTTTCCCCTCCTTTCCATTTCTCTGGTATTCCAGTAGTTTGAGAACTACGTCAAGTTCATGGCCACATCTCACCCCTTGTAATTCTGCCCTTTTATGTGTTTACCCCATAGGTAAAGGCATTCGTGGGCATTGTTTCCCTTTGACATTGTTTTACTAACGAATTAAAACTGTGCAGTAAGCCCTGCTGACGAAGGCCTGCTCCACGCCAGAGAACTCAGTGCCGCTGTCCAGGGACCAGAGAGAGCTGAGGGGACTCAGCACTGTCCAGGCCGACTGTCCAGGGTCCAGAAAGAGCACTGAGGGGACTCAGCCCTGTCCAGGGTCCAGAGAGAGAGCTGAGGGTGGCATAGTGCTCTCTGGCCACAGCCACCCAGTGACTCCAGCAAAGACGCCAGTGGCACCAGACACTTGCAGCAGCTGCAGATCCACCGCTTTCTTCTGACGTGACCGATCAGCTCCTAGAATGGAGGTTTGTGGGCTTTTAATTTATTTTGAATGGGTAATACATTCACATGGCAGAAAAGTTCAAAGAATACAAAGGGATCTAAATCTTGCCCCAGACCACCTTAGAATCAACCCATATCCTTATGTTCCCCACACATACATTTTATGTATGTACAAGATAATGCCTACTTTTCATGCAAACAGCAGCATTGAATATGCACACCTTCGCACCTTGCTTTTGTACATTTAACTATCAGACATCAGACTAAATACAAAACTTAAAAGGCAGCAGAGGGTGTATCTGGAAACCAGGCACAGAAAGCGCTTTGAGGAGGAGGGTGTGCTCGCTCAGCTGTGTGACATGCTTAAGATGAGGACTGAGAATTGACCATGGATTAGGAAAAAAAAATGCTACTTGTGACTCTGGCAAGAACGTTGTCACTACGGAATGGTGGGGACAAGACCTGACTGAAGTGGACTCGAGAGACAGAGGAGGAAAGGAAGTGTAGATGGGCCTGTGGCTCATGTGCCATAGTTTCCGAAGAACTCTTCCGCACAGGGAACAGAGCAACGCTGGCCGGGGCCGAGAGAGAGAGAGAGAGAGAGAGAGAGAGAGAGAGACACCTTCTTAAAGACAGGAAAACTGCCTGCATGTTGGCATGACGTTAGGTGGGCTCCTTCAGGGCGGGAGGGCTGAGTGCCGGCGGGTTACTAAGAGACCGTTACAGAAGCAGGGTCCTTAAGCAGGTGGGGAGAAGGAATTCTGGGCAACCCAAGGCGAGTGGCCTGTGCCTGACAGGCACGTGGTCTCCCCTCCAGTGCAACAGGAGGGGGAGCAGGGTGTGAAGGCACAGAGGCGGGGCACACAGCGGCAGGTGGTGTGGGAGAGTGGGAAAGCCGCCTGCCACTCACTTCTCACGGGTAAGCCTCACTGTACAGAGCAGGGAGGAGGGAAGGAGGGTGCTGGGGGCGGGGGTCTTCATCCAGAGGAGAAAGCACAAACAGGCTAGATGACTGGGACCCTGCCGGCCCGATCAGAGTGAATAGGCGAGTCTGTGATCACGAATCTAAAATGCATCCATGTGTTTTCCCCAACCATGTGGATACATGCAGGGGTGGGCAAAAGTGGGTGTGCAGTGGTGAGTATGTAAAACAGTCTGGTCTTGTATTATTATTTATTAATGAGTGTATTTACTATTGATATTATTATTAACCTATTTTTCCCACCCTTGTATATCCAAGTGAAGTGCTCGCCGCTGTAATGGGGGCTGGTAGTCGGATAGAAACATGCCGCAAGCAATCTGGCAGATAGAACCACATGGCCCCAAGACCCCCTGGTCCCTTGGGTGGGGGCCCTGCCTGTGGATAAGGCAGAATATCACTCTCAGGATTACACTGCATAGGAAAGGTGAAGAGATTTGCCAGGTCCCTAATCAGCTGATTTAGAGCTCACCAAAAGGGGGCTACCTGAGGGCCTGATGAATCACAAAAGACTTCAAAGAAGAGTCAGACCATCCCTGAACTCAGAGGGGCTCCCGCTGGCTCCCAAGAAGCCAGCCACTAGGAGTTCTGCAGCTGCAGGGAGGGAGTTCTGTGCGAGTTTTGGAGAGGACCCATGCCACAGGTGAGAGTGCGACCCTGCCAAATATCTTGGCTAGTTGCAAGCGTTCTGAGACCCGGATAGAAGGACTTGGCCAAGGCGTGACTGGACTCCTAACCCTCAGAAACGGTGCAGTTCCGAATAGCTGTTTTCAGGCCCTGAGTCTGCCACCATTTCTTACAGCAGCATAAAAACTAACACACAAGAAGGGAGATGCAGCACAGTGAAGAGTGCAGATGAGAGCTGGTCGAAGGAGGGTCACAGTGACGAGGCTGAGTGAGCGCGGAAGTGGGGACAGGCGGAAGGTGAGGTCGCTGAAGGGAGCATCCATTCAGGCTGCTGCAGTGGCTACTTTTCATGGTGAAGAAATGGCCATTTGTCGAAAACACAAGTCAGTGTCACATGACGGGCCTTCATCTGTGCCCTCCACTTCTGCCACTCACCCTGGCGCGGCCTTAGCGGCGGCTCTCTCACCCCATTCCCCAGGCTGCACTTGGGTCTGGACACCCAGGCGCAGTTTCTGTCTCAACAGCATTGGGACTGCATCTGGGCGGCCCTCACTCTCTACACCCAGTCGAGTCATGGGTGAAGGCTCCCTACGGGCCGCTCACTCTCCCACAGCAGCCTGCTCTTTGCTCCTCCTGTTGCCTCCTCCTCGCCCACCTCCAACTCACCTGTCCAGAGGGACCTTGCAGGTAGCTAATTTGTACACCTAGCTGTCATCTCTATGTGAGTCAACAGAACTAACTGAGGTTGTGGTGGAAATACCAGCAGAGATTCGGGCTAGCGTTAAGCTGCAACAAAACACAAGAGTCCTTGGGAGATTTCCGTGTGTGTCTTTCCTACATCCATAAACCTTACAGCTGAGCACACAAGGTAAATAACTAAGGGGCAAGTCTGAGACCTTGAACCTTGCATACAGTGTCCCATCTTGCATATGTTTGGTTCCCCTCACTTCGTCTACACACACAGAAGTCTACGACAGGGAAATCCTCTACGAACAGTCATCTGAGCAGATGATTAAATTTTCACTTGATGTATTTTACATCTGCATTGCAAGCTTATCCATGGATAAGTATCTTGGAAATACGGTATTTCCAAGTCTAAATGTCAAAGCAAGTTCAAAAATAGCCCACTGGAGAGTTTCCCTTAAGCAAAGCAAATAAATCACCCTCCAAGCCCAACATGTCAGGGGTGTGCGAAGTTTAAAACAAGGGCGGAAACTCTATACAAAACCCAAAAATATTGGCAGGCTGTAAAAGGTTTATGACTGGCCACATATTATGAAATTCTATTTTCAGCAAATTTCTCCCAAAGGAGGGGACTTTCTGCACTTACCAAGAGCCATCCCAAATAGTCACCACAAAGTAAATATCATGACTAAAGATTTCCAAAAATAAAAGTATAACTTTAAAAACACTAATACAAAATAAAGAGTTTCATCTTCCCAGAACTCGCACTTACGGCTCTCCTTTCTTTCCTTTTCAATGCTCAAACTTCTGTATCTCTCCAAGAACCATGGTCTCACTTCGCTTTAGACATCAGCATGGTCCCTACGAGTCTGACAGGGTCTCAAGGATCATTCAATCCAACCCTTTCATTTCACACATGACCAAATGGGCATATTGTATGGAGCACCTGTTACCTAAGAGGCACTGTTCCAGGGCGCTAGGAGAGATGCTAACAAAAAATACATGATGCCTGGAACCATTCTACAGATAATTTCATTTCTGCCTTGAAGAAGGTTTATATTTATTTGGGGAAACTGGTCATGTACACATATAGAATAAAGCGCAGACATATAACTGCAAGACTGATTCGAACCAACTGCAACCCACAGACAACTTATGCTCACCAGTGGGATGTTGAAATGCAATAGAATCTGGACTAGCTCTGAGGAATGGATAGATTTCCACTAGGTCTATGTGCAATAAAAAGTTATTTTCCACAGGTAAAACAGTGCTGGGAAAGACCCCCAAACAGTAGTGAATATGTGTGTTCCCAGAGCTCTCAACTCGGATTTGGTAGAAGTGTCTGAGGGTGGAAAGGCACCGAATGTGGCCAGGTGGAGAAATCTAGCAGTGGTTTCACTATTTTCTGTGGCATTCTGCATTAAGTGGCCTTTTTGATTGGAGAAAGCAAAGAGAATGGAGATTAAATATGGGAAAGCATTTGAGTCCAAAATTGATTTATGACCGTATTTCCTGGGTCCGAAACCAGGAGTGGGGCCTCCTGATGTTGAGAGCGTAGCAGTAGCGAGGCTTCTGGCTGCAAGTAGACAATGTCAACTTCAACGACTAAGTCAGCTTGTTATCTCGTGTGGGGAACAAGACCAGAGGAAGGGAATTCCAGGATGTGTTCATCCATGTGTCATCAGGTTCACCAGGGAGACTTGTTTTTCCCGTGATTCCCCGTTCTGTTACCTTGCCACGTCGGACTGAAACTCCCTTCATGTCACAACGTGGCTTCTGCAGTTGTTGGCACCACACCAGATACTGCAGCATCCAGGGCAGAAAGAAGGACCATTTCTTCCCTGGATCTTCGAAGGAGCTCTCCAGCTGTCTTCTCATTGGCTGGAACTAGATAGACCACAACACACCCCAAAGCCATCTCTGACCGGGGGGAATAGGAGGACCAACACAAACCAGGATTTTTTTTTTTCCATAGCGAACACTTTGCTTTACTCACTATGGACAGGAATTTCTCCAAGGGCTTTACGTACATGTGCGTTTAGTTGTCTCCATTTTACAGGTGGGGTCACATGACTTGCCCAGGACACATATCTACTGAGTAGCAAAGCCAAGAACTTCGACCCAGCCAGGCCGGTTCCAGAGTCTGTGCTTTTATTATCACCTTATCCTTTCCCTCTTAAGAAATGAATTTCTTTTCATCTCAGGAGCATAATATAACCATTTAAGTATATTCCTCAAATATTATATTTCTATAGCTCGACAATAACATAATAGCATTATTAGTTTATGACATTGCTCTAAGCTCTTCCTGTATACAAAGTGGAGAAAAAAGTAGGTCTACAGTTGTTCTTATGGTAAATAACACAATAATGAATAAATAATAATACAAGAATAAATGTGTTTTGTGTACTCACAACTATAAGACTACTTTTGCCCCCACCTTGTGTAATTCTTGATCCCAATCTGGTGCTAAAATAAGCAGCAGATTTCTAAACAGCGCCAACACGGTTTTCTTTCAGACCAACCAGGAATTCACCGTTGAGTCACAGAAGGAGAAGAGAACATCCACAGTCCGGGCTTTGCTAAGCAGTGAAGAGAGGGACTGGCTTTGGAACAGGCCCTCCTGTGACTTAAGTGACTGCTGCTAATGCCCAGAAGGAAAATAAAAAGAACAATGGCTCCTCTGCAAAGGCTGGAGAAGACAAAGGCTGAAAATCCTTCCAGGCAGCAGCAGCCAGCCTGGTTTAGCAGACAGTGGTTTGGGGCTGCAGCCCTGGGGCCTTCACATCCCGCTCACGTCAACAGGTGTGGGAGGAGGGGCAGAGCAGAGGGAGGAGGCAGCTCAAGGTGCCAAGCGAAGGTCAACGGTGGTTAGAGAGGACGTTGGAGACAAAGAGGACTCTTCTCTGCCTTCCTGGTGTTGGCCAGAGGGCCCCCTTGAGTTATCAACAAAGCTTAGGGGTTTGGAAGGCAGGGCCTTCCCAACTGCATGCCACTCGCCCATCGTGTGACACTTAATCTATAGACTTAAAGAAATTCTCAAGTTGATTTATTGTTTTCTCACCTTACTTCATAATGTGATGTCAGAATTCTTAATCCCTCCATCGAGGCAATGTTTGGGTAAAAGCAACTGCTGCGCCCCACGTCAGGGGCCTGTAATCTGGGCGCCAAGTGAGCCTCCGTAATCACATGTTGCTACACTGCCATTTTCGTTAGGAAATGATGATGATGTTCCGTGAAACCACATCTTTCATCTCCCAGCCACTGTTTTCTCTTTGTGATAAGAGGAAACCAAACACAAAAACAGATGAGTCACTCCACAGCTCCCACTTCCCTTTCATTTCCCTGCCTGTTTCCCATCGGAGGCTGCCTGTAAGGTCGCAGCGGGACTCATTAGATTCCTGAGTCAGGCTTGGATAAAAAGCACTGAGGAGATGGTTTGTCCTTCGTTCCGCAAATATTTATTCCAGACATGGTATCAGAGAATGAAAAAAGACGCAGCTATGTTGTCTAACTAGACAGATTCTCGAAATGATAAAAGTACATTTATTGGCATGGGAAGATGCTCCCAACAAATGCAAATAATATCTAGAAGCATCGTTTACATTGGTATGTGGATATATATCCATCCAGACATCTGTATGCATTATTCATATACAAGGTCCAGCAGAAGTAATGCTTGCTTGAGTGTGGTGGTAGGGTAATAATATGGATGTAACAATATAGAGTTTTAATTTGAACATTTCACCTAAACAGTCATATGGTGTGTTTGAGTGTGATATTATGTTGCAGAATTGCATGTTTATGATTTTCTAATAAAAGATTTTGTAATAAAAAGGGGCGTTATTTGTGCCACACCCTGTATAAGCCTAGATGCCTGTGAGAGCGGGGAGCGCTTTTTAAACAAACGGAAACACCTGGTGGGCGTCACTCTGTCGTCTGAGGGCTGGTGGGGGCTGTAGCGGGTGTTCTAGATGGTGACCAGAGCAGAGCAGTGCACACCTGTCTCTCTGAAGATTTTAATCACATTCAAAGAAAGATTATAATTTTAAAGCCCAGAGTAAATTACTTTTATCTAATAACTTTTTAACTAGTCTAACTTTTCTGCAAATAAATGTCGAAAAGGATATAGCCTCTAACTTCAAGGAGCTTTCCTAGGAGGGAACATAGAGAGAAAACATTGCTATTCAATATTCTAGGGTGCGTTAGTGGGGAGACCCAGGTATTTATGGGAGCTCAGAGGAGGAAGCCAGCAGCTCTACAGGAGACATTCCCAAGGATTTGGCCTTTGGGTTGGGTTTTAAACCACGGTCTCTCAGAGAGAATGCCGTAAGTTAAAGTGGTGTTCAACCTTGTCCATCTCATGACACTCATGGTTACTAAAATTCTGTGACATGCCAAAAAATATATATATACACACACACACACACGTTATATTGTTTTCTGACCTAACCAAAAATATATATATATGTATAATTTTGATTCATTCACACCACATGGCTACTGTTGTGGTGGCTGTTGTCATTTTTTTATTTGACAGTCTAAGGGAAAAGAGCTCAGTGCCCCTGACTGAACAGCGCACCAGAGTGCCTGCCGCGGCGCATGGGTTGGAAATCACCATGTTAGAGCAGAAGGGCGCCAGAGGACCCACAGGACTGGGCCCGTGTGGGTGCGTGTGGAGACCCAACAGGGAGGGTAGTACCAGTGGGGAAGAGGAGGCTGGGCCAGTTGGTGGGAACAGATAATAAAAACACAAGCCGTCTTCAAAAGTGCCCACTTCATCCTAAACAGGATGAAGAGTCTTTGAAGACTGTATTTTCCTTTAACCAAAAAGGAGACACAATTTTCTAAGTTTTTTTAATTAAAATTTTTGTAGCTGTAGAACCAAGGAGATGGAGAACTCTGTTCAGAACCTGAAGCTAGATTCTTTAAACTGATTATTTCAAATCAAAGCCCTGTATCCAAAGGGGTCTCCACGTGAGGGTCCACCAGGGATACATCTTCCACCAGCTGCAGAAGCAATTCCAGAATTAAGTATGATGTAGTGGACTTCTGTGTTAAACTAAATCTATTCAAATGTTTGTGTTTGATGCCTTGTTCTGATGAGCAAAACAGAAAACTGATAATGCTATGTTGGTGCCCCTAATTTGCTTTTAGTTTCTCGTGTATGAAAGGGTGCTTAAGCTTAAGGAACCACTAAACTGTAGTTGTCTACTTTCACCAGGCACTGAAACTGGCCATAAAGAGAGAAACAAGCAGAGCAAAAACACAGGAGAAAATAGAGAGAAATTGGAGAGTTAGAGGAAATCCCAGGGGTGTAGGAGAAAGTGCTGAGGTGAAAACGGAACTAAATTAAATAACAAATAAAGCATTTGTGCCTTGCAAGGGTGGGATAAATCTTTTATTTTATTTGAAGAGACACTCAGTAATCCTCCGTTAAACTGTTCATGCCAGACATCTGGTTTACACGTTTGTGTTTGTAGGAGAACCCACAGGGGGCCAAAAGACAAGGCATGCACATAAATTTCTTTTATGAGATGTGTCTTCTGCATGGCTGGCCATAAGGAAAATCTGTACCAAGTGAAACTTTATGCTACGCCCCACCCCCACACACACTCCCTTTTTTTTTCAAATGCTGACAATCCCTCAGCAGATCCTGTTGACAATTCAATCCAGGAAGGAGCTAGGACCCTGTTCTGGCTTGTGGAGTGGAGAGGAGTTGCAAGACGTTGGCTGGGTGCTTCGCCTAGTAACTCACGTCTGCTCTGCACGATCCTCTGTCAGTACTGTCAGGGGTTCACTTGCAGACGTGTCCTCCGCTTGTTTCTTGAGGGGCTGTATTCTCTCTGCCACAGGCGTATGGACTTTTTGAGCTCTTCTGCTGGTGTCTCTGCAGGGCAGCCAGGCCCACAGACTCAAGGAAGTGTGTTTACCTACTTTCCCTTCCCACAGAGAGCAATAAAGAAAACGACCTTAGCCCCCCAACCCTGATTTATAGACCGAGGATCCCATTAGTGGTTTTAATTTCCAAACCATCAATCAACTGTGTTTTGGCAGCGTATCTCAAAGCTAAACATCATAAAGTTAAATTTCACATTAACTTACTGCTATATAAGTGGAAATATCCTTTTCATATTTCACTTTCCATTTGTGCTAGAGCATAATAAAAATTAAATCCATCTGCCTCTGGCACAGGCACGGTATTTTTTTTTTAGTTAAAGACAAGAAGAATAGAAATTGGGTAGATTAGAAAATAAACACAGACCTTCAACTCAACCTTTACCTTTTAAATAGCAAACATCTGTGCTTTGTAAAATCCACTAAATTTATGTACTTCCTCATAAATAATAAAAAGAAAGATAAAATTTAAAGCAATGCATGCAAGATTCAGAAATGTTCATTTTTTTGCCAGGCAAAATATTTTGAGTGTATGTCACTACTTTATTTTCTTCTCAATAATTATTTTAATATGCAAATAACTATCATTTTTTACCATCAATGGTTTAAAAACTCCATAAGTGCTTTTAGCAAAATACATACATTTTGCCTTACATCTGTGCTGCCTTTTCCGCTCCCCAACCTAAACATAACTACAAAAACAGTTGTGTGTATTCCTCCTTTTTAGGGTATATTTTAAGCAGCTAACGATGATGCTAATTTCTCAATAACTCAGAGGGTGTATCAGAAAGATATTAAATTAACCACAGAGGCCTGCATTGAAAACAGGATACCACTATCACCACTCCTAAAGTTAGGGTAACCAGTAACTACCATGTGGTGAGTACAGCAAAATTATTCTGCAAAGGAAAAGCCCACAACCTGGGTTTAAAGCCACTGTAAACTGATGCTCATCCCATCTGTCAACTGCCTACGGTTTCGGGGGTGCTGATGAGCGAGAATGTGGAGGCTAAACAACCCCACAGGCAGGACACGTGCAGCCAGTGTGCCTCTGTAGTCACAGGGAAGCCAAGCTGTACAGCTTGTGAAGAAAGCATGATTTGTACCCTCTTAGCATAAGCATTTCTCCATCACGGCACCACAGGATGTTGGAACTGGAAGCACACAAGAGGTGGATCACCTGGTGTCATTCCCTGAAACTGAGGGTCCAGTGATTCAGCCACGATTTCACAGACAGCAGGTGACCCTCCGGGAGCAGCCAATCCCTGGGCCCCCGCTGTGGGCCTGGGACACCCTCACCCCTGCCCTTCCACACTCTTCCCTTCCCCACAACCCACAGGCTGGCTCCCACCTCTAGCTGTGGTCTGCCAGCAAAAGCACTAGATCTGGGCTCCGAGGACCCAGACTGAAGTCCTGATCTTGGCGCTTTCCAGCTTTGGGATCCCCAAACCGCAGGGCCTTCCTGAACTCTGTTTTCCACCTCTCCCTCTTCTTTTCTATTTCCTGGGGCTGTTATTAGAATTAAGGGAAATGGCCCCAAAAGCACTTTGCACACTATAAATCAGCACGTCTAAGACACAATCATTGTGACCGAATCGTCATAGTGGTTAAAAGGAAAAAATCACAGCGGTCATCGATAACTATTCTGTACCTTTCCCAGTGTAGGATTGAGTTCATTTTTATACTGGGATTCTTCCTCCAGGCAGAGCATCCATGGCTGGGAGTGGTTTACCTCCCAAAGGAGAACACAGAACAGGTTTCTGGAGGTTGCATTAAGTCACAGAACTTTGCCCCTTGAACACAGGGATGGGGACTGTGGGACACTGTCGTGTGGGATGCCGTGGGCTTCCAGGAAGCCCTTACTCACAATGTCTGACACAACTTCAGCTCTGGTTCACCTGGGGACCGGCTCAGCTTCTCTGAAATTCTCTTGGCTCTGCCTTTCTCCACCTGTTGGCTTCTTCCTCAGGTGGCTGCAGCATCTCCAGGTGCCACATTCTGACAGAATAAAGGGCAAAGGTTAGAAAAGATAGGTCGAATTTACACAATGGAATACTACTCTTCCCCTACGCGACAGCATGGATGGATCTGGAGAGTGTTATGTTAACTGAAATAAGTCAGTCAGAGCAAGACAAATCCCATATGATCTCACTTGTAACTGGAATCTCATGACCAAAATGAACTGGTGAACAAAATGAAGCCAGAAGTATGGGTGCACAGAACAGACTGACAGCTGTCAGGGGGAGGAAGAACTGGCCAAAGAACATACATGCATGTATGCACAGCCCCTGCACAGAGACCACAACGTGATGAAGGCCGGGGGAGAGGCAGAGTAAGGGAGGAAGATGGGGGGAGTGAGGACATCTGTAACAGCGTGAGCAATTTTTAAAAAGTGCAGAAGTTAAAAAGCTCTCCTTCTGCAGTACTGTCTACGTAAAACTTAAGTGGCTTTTCAGGAATCCCGAAGACTCCTCCCGTCTCCCTGGCCTGCACTGCTCACTGTGGGGCTATTACAAACGGGTGAGGGTAGGTAGAGTGCCTCTGCCTGACGGGAGATGGGGCCTTTCCTGCCCACTGAGGATGGAAGGTGCAGGGACAGATACTGGAGCAAAATTAGGAAGAAGCTCAGAGAATCCTGAAGCCACACCCCCCTCACTGCTCTGCCTCCTTGTCACTCGTCCTGCCTACCAGGCAGCGAAGGTCCAGGCGATGGCCCAGGGAGAAACAGAGGAAACTGGCTGCTCACAGGTGGCAGGCCAGTCCCCATCTTGTCAACACATGAACAGTGGGGAGCAGAAACAACAGCGGTTTCCACGTGGCCAGCATTCTGTTTCTCTGACGTGGGTCCCCAGGCCATCGCGGCGTTGGGGTGAGAGGCCGTGCTGGGAAACAGATGTGCATGTTATAAACAATCATGAGTTGAAAGAAGGAAACAGGTTTGCAGAAATCTAGAAGTAAGAGCAGTACCAGCCTGGAAGGTGAGGACAGCAATGATCTGAGAGAGAGAAAATGATGTCAGGTGACCCCAAGAATGACGCAGAAACAGGACTGAGCACAGGAGACAGGTTGAGGAAAAACTGGGGAATCAAAAAGCAGGGTGGACAGGACAGTGTCCCCAAAGAAGGAAAGGTGTTCATGGTCCCTACAAGCTTAAAGACACAGCAGAGCCGGGCTGCAACTGCTGGGAGAGGGGAGCAGGGGAATCGCTTAAAGAGACCAGATTTCTAATATCCAAGGGTAGAGACGTTCTCAGCAGCCTGAAGCTCAAAAAGTGCCCGTATCATTTATTTAAAACAAAATAAAAATTTCCGCACACTCTAAACCAATTGTATTTGGTTTTATTTCAGCTATATGGATCATTTGACATCTATCAGACGTGAAAGCATCTCTTAATTATTATCCCCCAAAGTTCTATGATTCCGAGACTGATTTTCAACGTAAACAAAATAGCTCACGTTCCTCAGCAGCAAGTTTTTTTTAAATTAAATTTAACAAGGTAACCTTGGCTAGTAACATCACATCAACCTCAGGTGATACGACACGCATGTATTTTATTATGTGCTCAGCACCCAAGGCCCACATGCCATTTGCCATCATATGTTTGACCACCTTTGTCCTGCTCAAGTAAGACTCTTAAATGCCCAGGAAATTCAATCATCTTGTGCTTTTCTACTTAAGTGGTACTGGATCTAGCAGGAATTTAATATGCTTTTGTTTCAATTCGATGCATCAGACACGGCTGCTTTGCATCTCTCTCTAAAGCACTCTGAACTGATGTGCGGACCACACATAGTCAGAGAATCATGAGTGACTTCCCCCGTCCATTCATCCAGGGTTTAGTGTTACAGCTGGTCACGCTGCAGCTGGGCTTTGCGATCGCATTTCTCCTTACCCTCTTCTCACCCTGACGCAAATGACCCTTCGAGACAAACGATGTCACTTTCTCCATCACGTCAAGAGACCTGGGATATGACTGCATAAATGTCCAAATTATTCAGCGACCATAAATGCATGGAGACAGGATGGACATACCTGAATCTATTCAGGGCTGGTGAAAACTCTTACCCTGTTTGGCGGTGTGACAAGTCACGCACAAGCAAGCTCAAGGCAAACACCAGCAGCGGCTCTGATTGGTTTCTATGGTTTCAAATCACTGCGGGGGACATCCGCTGATGCAGCCTACAGCAACACCGCCCACCGACACTCTGGTGACAACGCCCTGCCAATGAGGGTGGCAGCATGAAAATGCAAAGTGGTGATCGTGACTCACTGCAAAGGTGAACGAGCTCCTCAAGACAGCCACAGGGTGGAGGAGGAAGAGGCAAAGAGAACTCGAAGATGACTGCCTCACTTAATCTTTGGTGTCTCATTACCCGGTAGGGAACAGGGAAGTCAGGAGAAAAGATGTGAGGGTATTCGGGGCTGTGATGGTTTTGGGATTATAGAAGAAAATGTTCCTTATTTTATTTTTCAAGTACAGTTGACATTCAATATTATATTTTATTTTGTATTAATTTCGGGTGTACAGCATAATGGCTAGACAATCACATACTTTACAAAGTGGCCCCCACTATGTTTTACCAGGCTCGGTCACCCCAATATGACAATATTATTGACTATACTTCCCTACGCTGTACTTTACATCCCTGTGACTATTTCGAAACTACCGGTTTGTACTTCTTAATCCCTTCACCTTTTTTCACCCAGTCCCCCTAATCCCCCTCCCCTTCCCTCTGGCAACCACCAGTCTGTACTCTGGCTGTGTGTCTGTTTCTGTGCTATTTGTTCCTTTATTTTGTTCTCTGGTGTCCACATATAAGTGAAATCACATGGTACTTGTATTTCTCTATCTGACTTGGAAGATTACTGAGAGGGAGAGTCCAGTAGGTGGTAGGGTGGGGACTCGGGAGAGAGGCCAGACCTTGGGAGTGCTATTTACAGATCTCTGCGTGGAACCTGTGAGGATGAAGAATTCTAAACGAGAAAACAAAACGCCGTGAGAACAGAAGCCACGTGACTTTCCTTAAAAGTCACGGAATCTTTTTCTCTCCATCTCATGCTAACAGAACCGGAGCCTCGCTACCTGCTTATGTGTGTGGGAGAGAGCTGAATGCAGATGGTAACTCAGGGAGGCTGTGCCCAAGAGCTGGGGGAGGCCAAGTGCAGCCATGGAAGGACACTTCAGTAATGATCTTCCCATCAGCTCGTGCAGGAACCTGGGTTCTTCCCGGGTTCGATGAGGGGCATCCCATTGCTGCGAGGAAGTCTGCCCTCAGACTCCACTGGAAACGGGTTGTTGACCTTTCCTTGCAGATGGTTCCCCCTCGTGTGGGGGCAGAGGGGAGAGGGCCACAGAGAGGTGTCCTCAGGACACGGTAGGAAGAACAAGTAGGCCGAGAGCCATGAGTCAGAACACAAGTAAGTCTTAACTGTGGTGGACAGATTGCACCACAAAGATACAGATGAAGACAGAGAGGACTGGAGTCACCTCCAACTGAGGAAAAGCCCAGAAGGGAAGGAGAATGTGGAGGGAACACTAAGAGAAGACGTAACAGCCACACTGCCTATTTTGCAACAGTGGAAGAGTGATGAGATCAATGGTAATGAGGGTTCTAGTACCTGACGCTCGGTATGTGTTCAATAATTATTAGAGATCACTAGCCTTAAGCCATCTGTTTCTCCTTCTCATTGATGGAGTAACCTGATGGTGGAGAAGAATTAGAAATAATATTTTGGCTTCCCTTGAAAGCCAACATTTCTTAATATCTAAAATGCTGCCACAAGCAGATAACAAAAATATTAACACATCAATAGAAAAATGGGCTAAAAACAATACAAGACAGTTACTTCACTAGCAAAGAAATACCAATGGTCATTAAACACACAAAAGATTAAGTCTAGTGGTGATCAGAAAATGCTGAAAAACAAAGAACACCTCTACTGCAGAGGCAAGAACTACATTTATTTTTATTGAAATTACTATCAACTTACTGTGGTGAACACATATATAGCCTACAAATTAGGTAATACAGAATTGTACACCTGAAACCTATATAATTTTATTAACGAATGCCACCCCAATAAATTTAAAAAAATTGAGAACAGAAATGACCATCAATTTTTTACAATAATTAGTAACTACCAGTAAACCCTGACGATGTTTACATGTGGAAAAGAACAGAGAAGGAACGCCGTTGTCTAGTAATGCTGTCCTGGTAGTTGACCAAATCTCTTACTTACAGCAATTTTAAAAAATTATAACAGCAGTGGGTAAAATGAACCAACACTAGCAAGTAAGGAACAATAAATAACAACTCGAAGACAGAAGAGCACACGAAAGATGCTTCTGCCCTATGAACCTCTGCCAAACTCTGAGAACTCTGGCCTTCCAGGAATAGAAATCAAAGCCCTGACCCCTATAAAATAAGAATTCATTCGGAGAATTCTTATTTCTCCAAGGCCTTCCCCACAAAAAAAGAAAACATTGCGACTCCAAAGGTTTCCCCATTATGATAAGAGAATCCTACTTACATCAGCCCGTGTGGCCCTGCAGCCCAGGTGCGCATGACGCAGGTCGCCCAGGAAATCTGAGTCAACATAGAAAGCGTCTCCATGGGAAATCTTCATCCTGGGCCTCCACGTGGTCCTACAAATGAGTTTTCCAGAACAATTAGACGTGGAACACGCATGCACCTGCACGCACGCGCACCCCCCCTGAGCAAGAACTAACAGCAACCACTAAAGTTTAAAACAGACCCAGCAAGACTTCAGGTATTAGAATTAGGAGACGCAATACGTGGCAGCGTCACCTTAGCATCCAACCCCAGGCCACGCAGCAGGAGGAAGGCGAAGTGAGGGTCGCAGTTACTCACCCGCAGCCACACCGAAGCCCCCAGCGGGTCCGCGACACACAGTCGCGTCTCAGGCGAAGGCGCACGGGCGTAAGATTAGAACGGAGCTGACAAATTTCTGTCACCCAGGGTCGTGCCAGGACCCGACCTCCAGCTTTCCCAGTGTGATGTGACATCGTGAAGTGCGTGGTGTCAAGCTCCACTGTACTGGGACGTGACGCGCATGACGCTCCAGCCACAGTGGTGCGATTGGCTCCCTAGCCTTCACGACGTGTCATGACGTAACGTGCCCTAACGCCCGAGTACAGCGCAAGGGATGCGGAGGCAAGCAACCCTAATGCGCTCCGGTTGAGTGAGGTGCAGCGCCCCCTACGGCTAGGTGCAGCCCGTGGTGCTCCATCGCGAGGATTCGCTGTGCCAGGGGCTTCTCTGCAACACGTGCTGGGAAACTGCCAGGGTACTCTGCAGCAGCCTCGTACCCCCTCGCGTTTACCGCGTCCCTTGACGGCGTCATTTTCTCCTGGGCTGGATTTCATCGCGTGGTTTTTGGGGGTTTTTCGTTTTATATGAATTAGTGTAGCCCAACTGTATAGTGATTATAAAGTCTACAGAGGTGTGCAGTACTTTTAAATGAGAGGAAAAGTAAAATGTTCTATCTCTCAGATGAGTAAAAATAGAAAACTGGACCAAGAAGGGCCTACATTTCAAGAAAAATGGACAAAATTACACACATTTGTGGAAGTGAAGCATATCCGTGCGTGCTTAGTAAGTATGCCAATACCTGTTCAGCCTCACTCCTTTAACTACCTACCTGACCCTGATGGTGTTAAAGCCGTGACCTCTGGGCCATAGTCACGTCCAAGTGGCCGGGGTGCAGGCCGCCTCATTCTGGCACTTTTGACATTTGTACTCTGTTATGTGCAAACCTTACAATTTAATTTTCAGAATCGGTCTTATTTCCTGCTTCCCGGTTACTGGGAAGCACCTCCCAGCCCCAAATGCTGATAGAATTTAAAGTTGCAATGGCTACATATTATCTATTATCTTTAACCTAAACTGAAAACCGGCTAATACTTCTGTTCTCTTTTCTCCCCTTATTTCCTCCACATGCACAAAAAACTGTTACTGAATCTGAAAAAAAGGAAGACGTTGACAGGAATGATCCCTCTGTGACCCCAAGAATAGTAAGTTGGTATCACAAGTGGAAATTTATTTTCATAGACATTTGTTCAGAGTACATAAACAGTGTTACTGCATATAAGGCAAACTGGACTTATTTTATTTAGACTGTTTTGTCTGGTATTCTGGTACCAGTTACCTTTCCTCATATTGTCCCTGCTCCTTAAGGAAGTTGTGATCAGGGAATACTCTCATCCTACAAGGTTAACACCCATCCCACACCTGCAGAGCAAGACCATGTACTTCCATTCATGTATGAAAAGATTGTTTCTTTTCATACATGAAAGAAAAAGAGAGCTTTGAGCCTGACTCAGAGCAGGTGCTTCATAAATACCATGGGAATGAATGAATGAGCAGATGCTCAAGTCTGTCTTCAGTCTGGCCTCTTCTGTTATAATACTGTCATGTGGTACTTACAATAGAGCTTTTATCCTAACACTTACTGATGATAAAATATGTCATTCAAAAAAATTTTAAGACGTAATTCTATCACAAGTCCCTGGAATTTTCTACAGTTACTTAAAGATGTATCAAAAAGGGGTTACAATTATTTTTTTGTGAATACCTCTGGAGAGAAGGCACAAAGATGGACTACGTGTCAAATTGGAGATGCTGTGCAGAATACATTGTTTATATCAGTTTATATTCTTGTACCATCTTAGAGGTTAAAATTAGCAAAAAGACTGCTTCAAGATAATAATGTTGTATTTATAAGTATGTAAGTTTGTCAATGGGGGAGCCCCAAAATATAGGGATAAAAGCTTAGTTAGACAATGTAACCAAACTTTTTCTAAAACATACCTATGTGGTTTTTTTTAAAGTCTTATAAGCCTGATTCTTATGTTTAGAGTCAATCGTGAAAGAGAACAAGAGAAAGCCAAATTGTGTGTGCCTAATACAATGAAGATTTAATAGAGCAATATTAGTTTTAATATTTGTTTTAAGCATTACTTGTATACACAGATGTGAAAGCCATCTGTTTGCTCTGTAAGTGCCACTTGAAACTTATAACAAAGGACAAAGTACAATTCAGCATATAATGGAATACAGGCCAACATCACACAGTAGGTAATAGCATCCCAGGACCAGAATCCCAGGTCTCCTAAATCCATGTCCAGTGGCCCGCCCTCCAACAAATTGCACTGTGTGGTCACAGTTTGAAAATAGAATGGCATGTAGAAAGTTCAGTGTCTTCACTGTGAAATTGTGTTTACCAGCTTCAAGAAGGAGGGCAAGAATGCAGTTTTCATAGGTACAGAGACCATTGTGATGGTTACCAGATGGGAGGGGGGGCGGGAGGCTGGGTGAGAAAGGGGGAAGGGATTAAGAAGTTCCGATTGCCAGTTACAGAAAGTCACTGGGATATAAAGTACAGCATAGGGAATATAGTCAGTAATATTGTAACAACTGTGTGGCAGGTGGGTATTGGACTTATTAGGGGGACAACTTCATCAGTTGCATAAATTTCCAACAGCTATGCTGTACACCTGAAACTAATGTAATATTGAATGTCAACTGTAATTGAAAAAATAAAAAAATATATATTTTTAAAGAATGCACAGTTCTTGGGATGGTAGTAGAGGCTGCTGAGCCACTAAGTACCAAGTTACTAATAGGGGATATAACCGGGCTACTTGCATTGACATAAATGCTACTTGCATTTAAGACGTAATTCTATCACAAGTCCCTGGAATTTTCTACAGTTACTTAAAGATGTATCAAAAAGGGGTTACAATTATTTTTTTGTGAATACCTCTGGAGAGAAGGCACAAAGATGGACTACGTGTCAATCTAATGTGTCAAATGTAATAACATTTTTTATTACAAATGTTAATTCAAGTAAATTTGATCTAAAATGTAACTACCTCACCCAAGTTGCCCCCGTACTGTCAATACAACTACTGCAATACAATCCTGTGAAAAGAGAAAACTGTTCCACATCCCAGTACAAACTGTTCAAGGCGTACAATATTAGGGAAGGCTGTGTTGGCAATATTAGGCTAGAAACCGTGGTTCTTCCGACACAGGTGCAGCACAGGTCAGAAGAAATAGTTTCTTTATCTGGAGACAGTGTAAAAAACTAAGGAGCCTGTCCACATGCCATTAAGAAGCCAGATTAGAATCAAACTGAAATCAAATGAACTTAAATGACAATGTATTTGAAAACATGTTGAAATGAGAAAGGAAGTAGGAAAATGTTGACCAGAAAAGTGGTAATATGTTGTTTAAAATTTCGTCCTGTGTCTCTACCAATATGTGGGAGAGGGACGCAGTTAACCAGGGTGCGGAGTGTACCATGCAGACCTGGTTGGTGTCTAGTATGGCAAAACATATCACGGGCTTTTTCATAGCCAATATCTCTAAAAAAAAACAATTTCCTCTGGACCAGGTCTGCAGTCAACCAACCTTCTGGTCTTAATTTGGTTTCCTTGGTAAGTTTATCTACCAGGGAGAAAATGTACTGATAGGCTAATAGGAATGTCTGGTCTGCTTGGCAATCATAATTGTAAAGTAAATGAATAAATTGTCTTTCAGGCATACAGGAGTCTCCTGCAAGTTTTATTAGATCATCTCAATTATCCAGTGGCCTTATTGCCTGCAGTGAGTGCGCTCTGTGCTTTAGATCGTAAGCTGAAAGGTTGGATGTTGGACCATGGTAACCTCGCCAGGAGACACAGCCTGGGAGCTTATTGGTTTCTCACAACCACCAGTATAATTAGCAGCCCACAGTGAGCCACTGCATCTCAGAGCTCATGGCTACCACTTAACGTGTGCATTCTGTAATACCCCGGCCACCGTCGCCAGTGTATCCTACCAGGCTCTAGTGAACCCAGATGGGGCGTTCATGTGACTGCCTCCACTGCGTGGGTCTGTCACAATGCGGTTTGTACCTCTCAGAATGGGAGCAGGGAGAGGGGAGGAAGGGAAGGGAAGGGAAGAAGGAATGAATGAATGTGAGAGCCAGATACAGCTTGGCTGCTACTTATTGGCTGTAGTTACTATCTGAATGCTTTACCGTAATCATCTGAGAAATCGAGTATCAGGATCTACTCTCTGTCTCGTGAGAATTAGAGTTAATGTGCAAAAATACTTAAAACACGTTGAGAATGGTTTTACATAGTTTTCCTAATAAATGTTAATAGATGGCACTTTTGCATTTTGCTGTGAAAATTATAAAAATCCTAAAACCAGCTTCTTAAGTGCAGAATATAAAGCACAATGCCCACTGATTATGGAAACACTGATCTCCATAAATATAAAAATAACAAATGAGATTGTGCTCATTAAATTTTAATGTGTGCTTGTTAAATTTTAAGGACTCCACTGGGCATCTTGTTAAATGCAGATTCTGGCTCCACTGGTCTGGGGCCAGGGACTTCTGCATTTCTAGCCCGTCCCCAGGTGATGCTGGTGGAGCTGGTTCATGGACCACACTTTGAGTCCCCAGCCTGTAGGAGGAAGAAAGGGAAATCATATATTCAAAATGCCAGAAGAGTAGCCACATAATCAGCAGTATTATTATTGCTAGGAAGGCATTATAGGTATGCCTTATACTGCATAATAAATGTATTACTCCTGTATGTTATACATATATTTACACACATACATATGCATATATGTAAACTGCATTTGTTTATATTTTGTTCCTATTTAACTGCATTTAGAGAGCATCTTCTTATTGAAAGAAACCCTTACGATACTTTTAAGAATAATTACCTAATGTATTGGTATGCTTTATTTATTTATTATTTAGAATACAAAAGAAATATATTCTGGCAGGAAAAAAATCATCTCAGAAACCTATAAATTTTTATTTATTATTAAATGTATTGGGGAGACATAAACAAAATTATATAGGTTTCAGGTGTACAATTCTATTACACATCATCTGTATATTGCGTTGTATGCACACCACCCGAAGTCAAATCTGCCATATATTTAACCTCATTTACCCTTTACACACACCTTCCCTCTGGTAACTACCACACCATTGTCTGTGTCTATGGGTTTATCTTGTTTGTTCATTCATTGCTGTTTTACATCCCACATATGAGTGAAATCATGACTTTTTCTGTCTTATATCGCTCAGCATGATATACTCAAGATCCACTCACGTCGCAAATGGCAGTATTTCATTTTTTATTACAGCTGAGTAGTATTCTATCATAAATACAAACCACATCTTCTTTCTTCACTCATCTACTGAAGGACGCTTGGGTTGTTTCCATGTCTTTTCCATCGTGAATAATAAATTTAAAATGGAAAATTCACCCCCTCAATCTTCCACTTCTGAGCCCCTGGACTAATAACTATTAAGAATGTGGTGCAATATTTTCAAACATTTTCCTATTCTTATATATGCACACATTTTTTTTTTCAGAAAATGGATTCATACTACAGCACTGTAACGCAACTTTTATTTTCCTCACAAATGCATCACATACTTCCCCCCGTGTGAATACATAGAAATTCATGTTATTCTTCAGCGACTGCATATTTTCCAATGCAATGTAACCTATTTGCATGTTCCCTACTGCTGTGCTTCTGGGTTGTCTTCAAGTGTTTGCTATTACAATTAATACTGTGATGGAGTTTCTTATACATGTGCCTAATGTAGTCATCGAAACACCTCTGTAATACTGCTTTTGAAAGTGAAATCACTGTGAAGGATATGTGCCATCCTAGT
This sequence comes from Tonatia bakeri, assembly GCA_004024845.1. Lineage (NCBI taxonomy): Eukaryota > Metazoa > Chordata > Mammalia > Chiroptera > Phyllostomidae > Tonatia > Tonatia bakeri. Next base: position 189,171 of record PVIA01000393.1, read on the forward strand.
GTTTGAGAGTTGTCAACTTGCTTTGCAAAGTCTTCCATCACCGATCCGAGAGCCAGCCCATTTATGCCGTATTGTAAAATTCCTTCTTTCTGTCTTTGTATTTACTCATGTCTCCAAAATAAACACGTGGTACTTAGGTGAAAAGGGGAAACTGTTTCATGTAGAAGAACGCAATAATGTGGATAGGACTTGCACTCAGCATCCATTCCAGACCCCTCCTATGACACCTTCCTCTGCTGCGGAGGCTGGAAAGCTAAGCACACATTTCCCACATGCTTTTACAGGAAAGCTAATGTAAGATTTGGAAGTCACAGGTAAGGCAGAAGCCCTCTGCCTGTTGCTTTAGCTGTTCTGAGCAGCATGCTGAGCTGCGGAGGTGGAAATTTTCTGCCTCCACGTGTCGATTCACCAGGTGCTGACAGAGTCGTGGCAGGTTCCTGCAGTCATTTCTGGAGGCTCCAACCTGACCTCACACCTCCACACCTTCCAATGATTCTGAGGAACCAAGTCGTTTCACAATTCCCAACATTAATCCCCACCCACCCTTCTTAACAATAGCTAGGGTGGCTTCTGCTTATCAACTTTCAAAATAATTTATGCCACATAAATCTATGTGGCAGAATATGGTGAGGGCATGCAAGACTAACACACAAAACTGTATGTAAGCATACAGGAAAAAGGGTCACTAAATACCCTAAAATGTTAATACAGTCTTCCGTGGTGGTAGAACTAGAGGTAATCTACATCTTATTTTTGCTTACCCTTCTTTAAAATTTTGGGGTTTTTTAGAAGGCAAAACCTTAAAAGCCATTTTTCCCCTCAAAGAAACAAAATCCTCCTGCAGAAAAGAAAATGTAATTTCTGAATGTATCTTGAAATATTTTAGGCAACTAAGAGGATTAACTACAGGTACTAGCCCCCGTGTAACATGGTGACACAGAAGCGTGGGCCAGGGTCTGAATTGGGGAGCAAGCTGCCCTAGTTCACGGCCTCAGAACAAGTGTTTGTCATTGCTAACGCACAGCTGAGCTGAGGACTCTACTGGGAAAGGGCAGCTGTCTTGGGAACTAAACACACGAGGTGAGACTAGCCAGTGCCACCACTGTGGGTAAGCTTTGTTTATAATAACCACGAAGAGCTCTGAGATTTGGCAAGCTATTTGAAAAGGCATAAAACAGAATGGAACGGCCTTCACCTACCCACCAAGTGAGATTTTAGAAAACAAAGGGCTAAAGTGAAATGAGCAAAGGTGACTTTTTGTGATTGTTTTTTTAAATATTTTTTATTTTAATTGTTGTTGCAGTACAATTTTCTATCTTTTACTTCCATCCCAACCCACCCACCCAGCCCTCTCCTCCTCCCTCCCATTTCCACCCAGCCCTGGTTTTTATCCATGTGTCCTTTATACTTCTTCCTGTAAACCCTTCCCCTTTTCCCCTGAAATTCCCTCTCCTCTCCCCTCTGAACACTGTCAGACCATTCTGTACTTCAGTGTCTTTGGCTATATTTTGCAAAGGCGACTTTCTTTTAAATATCACCCCCCTTTTTTTCCTTCCATGTAATATTTCATATACATATATTTCTGGATTGCTCTTTATTCCCCACTTTCTCTACCTAGACAAGGACAATTCATACTTCTTTATTCACTGGCAGAAATTATCACAAAGGGTCACGACGCATGTGCACTCGTCAAAGAAGAAACAGATAAAATGAACCACTCTTAAGCTATGGAAATACCCTTCAAGGAATTTTATGAGAATGAGATTAAGAACTCCTTACACCTATTAAAACTACCGACAGTAGTTTTAGAAAGCTACTTTTAAATGTCATGTCACACTAATTCCTCATTAAAAGCGTCTTTCAATGACAAGCTTTTAATTTTGATAAACACTAATTTTGGATCTTTCATGGTTATTCCTTTCTGTGACCTAAGAAAGCTTTGGCTGCCCTCCAGTCAAAGATACTCGCCTATGTCTTTCCGTAGGACGCTGCCTACTTGGGCAATTATGTTTAAGTCAGCAACCAGTCTCAAATTCATTTTTGTGAGGTGGGGGTCATAGTTCATGTTCTTCCCACATGGGTGCTCAGCTCTGTGGGTGCCATTTTTGAAAAGACGTTCCTTCTCCGTTGGACTGCTTTACTGCCGTCTCAGAACTCGGGCGGCCACAGGAAGGCGAACTGGTGTTCAGGCTCTCTCTCCTGAACCGTCGGTGTGTTTGTTCATCCGCAGGCGGGCGCCACACAGTCGTGATTACCAGGCACTAATTACAGTGCTCCTCCCATTGCTTTGAAAACTGTGAGCACCCCCAGAAGACGGTATGTAAATTTTAAATAAATGAATGGGATCAAGATTAGCCTAAAATAATTCTTATAAAACCATTTTTGAAAATTGTATCACAGCTTTGAAAACACTCCAGAATTACTATCATATCCAGAGTCAAAATATATTTATCCACAAACAAATGAACACCTACAAATTCTTCCTTCTGACCTCTAGCTGAAATTATGTATGAAAAATATTTCATTGCCTTTTCTACTCAGTTTCCCACCAGGTTTTATCCCATTATTTAGTAACACCTCACTGTACTAAGCTTAAAAACAACCCTTTAAAAAGTCCTGTGTCTGAAGCTGGAAGTCAGAGCCACACTCTCCCTACATGTGTTTAAACTTTACCATAATGAAATGTTAAAAAGTCATGTGTCAATTTCAGAAATGTGCCAAAAAAAGTTGATCATAGAAGTTTTATAAAATTTTCTTGAAAGTTGAACTTGGAAAAGATTGGGAACAAGAACACAATGTTATTTTTATAAAATAAAAAACAAAGCAACTCCCAAAAGCAACGGCGAGGAGAAACTCCCCTAGGGGCGAACTGGACGTGGCCCTCGGACACCACCGGACTGCACACGTTTGTTCACACTGGCATGGGAGGGTCCTCTGCCACCAACACCGTCTTACGTAAAAAGCAGATGCCCTGAATTGTCAAAACTCCAATATTTTATAAAAATACAGATTAACAGCTGGAAAAAAAATGTTGCCAAGCTAATACCAGAAATGTTTAGGATTTACTATTTGTTCTTGACCTGAAATTTTGCTTTGTACGTAATACACCTTCTTGAAACAGTTTTACAGTACATAAATAACCTCACACACTTAGAGTTTGCGAAAATAAAATTGGGATGTTTATTACTTTTTCTACTGGCAGCAATGAAAATCACTAGAAACTGTACTTTTGTCCTTTGCAAATGACCTGCATTAAAATTATACTCTTCCAAATAATATAGGACATAAAATTCAGCTTTAAAATCCTCAAAATATTTAATTATCGAAGACAGAAATACTGATTTTTTTCCCATGAGAAGGAACAAGAGATCAAGTTCAATGAAGATCTGACATTTATAAATTTTAAGCATTTGACAGAGCTAAAAGGTCAAAGGATTAATTTATCAATTATAGGTAGAGAATACGATTTGTTCATTTTCTAGGTCCATTACAGTAACTATATATGCAGGGAATCACAGAGGTTCTCAGATCCAATGTCAAATAACGGGATTTGGGCAGCACTCTCAGCGTCATCTGTATTTAATAGGCGCTCCATGCACATGATGTAGGTAGGGAAACTGTGGGTCCATGCATTAAAGACAAAACAGACCAGTACTATTGCCAAACGTGCAGAGTCAGTCAGGGTGTTGCTCAACGTTCTTTACACTTAATGGTTCCCATGGAAATAAATGCAGAAGCAGAAATGTGTGCACATCCCAAAGCATCTTCTTTATTTGGTTTCCTGTGCTTTCTTTGCGTTCTGTTTTTCTTTTGCCTAGAAATTAAAGATAGTATATTATAAAATCTTAAAAGTCTGTTTTAGAACATGTTAAAAGAAAATATCTAACAGCATTCTTAAGCTGGAAGGCTTGTAATGCACTGTTGGTAAGATTTCTAGAGATCTGCAACTATTTCTGGATGATTAGTTACGATTCACTCTCATTCAAAATATCACATTTGCTTTGCACTTCTCTCATCAGAATCTGAAATGTATTATTTTAATTCTAATAACTTAGAATACATAATTACTCCTTCCATGAAGTCATGCTAATTCAAAAGCATTTCAAAACAATATATTTTTATATATGCCTACTTCTCATTCAAATAAAATATGTAAGAAAAACCCTGTACTAGTTTCCACATACTTGGATGAATTTAACACAAGTGCTCCTAAGCTTTCCTTGCACGACCTGAGAAGTGTTTCACACATTATCATAATTATACAGCTCGAACACAGTAATTCCATTTTAATGTTCTGCAGACGAAGCAGCCAGAGTTCAGAGCTGCTATCACCCCGGCCCAAGTCACGTGGCTGGTGCACAGCAAACCACAGCAGTGGTCCCGAGACGTGCCATCTGCAGTGCGCCGCTCAGTGCGCCCAGGGACCTGGGCCTGCGGAGCTGCAGGGAGATTCTGTAAAACGCCTACCCGAGGCTCTACGTTTCTAACGAGCTCTCAGGACGCCACTTCTGCAGGTCTGCAGACAGCACGTAGAGGAACAAGATTTGAGAGTGCTAGAGTGCAATGTTCCTTCCACTCAGCCCTCAGAACCAGAAAGGGACACATTAGACTTCTGCCGTTACACAATTAAAAGAACTTCCTTAGACTAAAAATAAGGTACTTAAGAACCATTGCCATTTTTTTAAATGACACATTAGGTAATATTATTATACAACTGTATGATAAAACTGAGACCTATGCCCTAGAATGTCTTAAAAGTAAACCTTATGTGTGCCATATAAAAAATAATAAAATTGCCTCCATGAACATTTTTTGTTAACAAGCACAGTTTGTAATTTGATATGTACATAATTTCTCATACGAAGAATTGTTTCCAAATAATAAAAATACAATAAGTTTTAGACATAATTTGAAGTAAAAATATGTACTTCTTTCCTTATTGATTTCTGAATAAACTCTAAATATTATGGACTAGTAGGAATAACAAGAATGAATTTACTGGTTTATAGCATGAACTTTAGAACATATAAGAGCAAAGAAAGACATACAATGCAGAAAGTGCCCATACATTTATTAAACTATATAATTCAGGTATAATTAAGGATAAGTTGAATTAAATAAATTAAAAATAATTACCACCATTTATTAAGCACTTATCATGTACTTTACAGATACAATCATTGATTCTTAAGAATTCATGAACTAGGTATGATTCCCAATTTACAGAAAAGGAAATAGATACTACATATAGTAACCAAAAATATCTGCTAATAAGTTACATATATATATTCTGTTCTGCCTTTGTTAAAAAGTAAAAAATAGGACTTCCAGCCAAGATGGAGGCATAGGTAGACACAGTGTGCCTCCTCACACAACTAAGATAGGGACAACAACAATTTAGAAACAGAGTAACAACCAGAACTGACAGAAAACTGAACTGTATGGAAGTCGGACAACCAAGGAGTTAAAATAGACAAGTCCATCCACACCAGTAGGAGGGGCAGAGTTGGGAAGTTGGGCAGAGAGGGGACGCACAGCACGAAGAGTGTTCGGACTGGTGGAGTAAGACTGCAGAGGGCAGACCCTGAGTGTGCAAGCGGTGGCTGGCAAACCCTGGCCTAGGGGTGGCAACTGGCAGGTCCAGCAAGGTGGTGATTGTGAACCAAGGCAGTGTGAGCAACCCAGGATCCCAGCGCTGGGAAATAGGGCCTCGGGGCACTGACTGAAAACACCTGTGGGGGTTGAGGTGCAGGGAGAGACTCCCAACCTAACAGGAGAGGTCGCTGGAAGGACCCACAGGGTGCACAAGCCCATCCACACGGAAATCAGCACCAGAAAGGTCCAGTTTGCTTGGGAAAGCCATGGAAGGGACTGAAATCGGCAGAGAGTGGAGCAAGCACCAACGTTCCCTCTCGACCAGGTAACCCAGCGACTGGATTGCCCCGCCCTGGTGAACACCTAAGGCTCCGCCCCTCATGCATAACAGGCACAACCAGACCAAAAAAAAAAAAAGGCTCAAACAGAAGAACAAATGAAAGCCCCAGAACCCATCCATTTAAGCAACCAAGAGTCAACCTATCAGATGCACAGTTCAAAACACTGGTGATCAGGAAGCTCACAGAATTGGTTGATTTTGGTCACAAATTAGATGAAAAAAATGAAGGCTACAATAAGTAAAATGAAGAAAAATACACAGGGAACCAATAGTGATGGAAAGAAAGCTGGGTCTCACATCAATGGAGTGGATCAGAAGAAAAAAAGAAACAACCACATGGAAAAGAATGAAGAAATAAGAATTCAAGAAAATGAGGAGAGGCTTAGGAACCTCCAGGACATATTTAAATGTTCCAACATCCGAATTATAGGTGTACCAGAAGGGAAGAGGAAGAGTAACAAGTGGAAAACTTATTTGAACAAATAATAAAGGAGAACTTCCCCAATCTGGCAAAGGAAATAGACTTCCAGGAAGTCCAGGAAGCTCAGAGAGTCCCAAAGTTGGACCCAAGGAGGAACATACCAAGGCACATCATAATTACATTAGCCAAGGTAAAAATGAAGGAGAGAATCCTAGAAGCAGCAAGAGATAAGGAGACAGTTACCTACAAAGGAGTTCCCATCAGACTGTCATCTGATTTCTCAAAAGAGACCTTGCAGGCAAGAAGGGGCTGGAAGGAAGTATTCCAAGTCATGAAAGGCAAGGACCAACATCCAAGATTGCTCTATCCAGCAAAGCTATCATTTAGAATGGAAGGACAAATAAAGTACTTCTCAGATAAGGTCAAGTTAAAGGAGTTCATCATCACCAAGCCCTTATTATATGAAATGTTAAAGGAGCTTATCTAAGATAAAGAAGATAAAAAACGTGGATAGCAAAATGACAGCAAACTCACAATTATTAGCAACCACACCTAAAACAAAAGCAAACTAAGCAAACAACTAGAACAGGAACAGAACCACAGAAATGGAGATCACATGGAGGGTTATCAGTGGGGGAGTAGGAGGGGGAATGAGGGGGAAAAGTTACAGAGAATAAGTAGCATAGATGGTAGGTAGAAAATAGACAAGGGGAGGGCAAGAATAGTATGGGAAATGTAGAACCTAAAGAACTATGACACATGGACATGAACTAGAGGGGGGGAATGTGCGTTGGCGAGGGTATGCAGGGTGGAGGAGGATGGAGGGGGTAATGGGACAGCTGTAATAGCATAATCAATAAAATATTTTTTAAAAAAAACAAACACTGCTTTGGGAAACACACACACACACACACACACACACACACACACACACACAAGTAAAAAATAAGCCCTGGCTGGTGTGGCTCAGTGGACTGAATACCAGCTGTGAACCAAACGGCTGCCAGTTCAATTCCCAGTCAGGGCACATGCCTGGGTTGCAAGCCAAGTTCCTAGTGGGGGGCACACGAGAGGCAACCACACACTGATGTTTCTCTCCCTCTCTTTCTCCTTCCCTCCCCACCTCTCTAAAAATAAATAAATAAAATCTTTTTAAAAATACTATCAGATTTCCAATAGCATGGAAAAATATACTGTTAAGAAATACTTTCCTTCTGCATAGTATGCCAATGAGATACTAAAACTGCTGAATCAAGTTAGGTAAGTTTGTAATCATAGGTATTAATGTACATATATTGCAAATAGCTTTTTTACCCTATTTATATTAAGGGATAGAAAAAGTTCTGAAGATTTGTTATTTATTACCAATTAAGTTACAATGTCTTAGTAAAATGTGGACAAAAGTCAACATTGTGAAGTTGCCTTGAATGCCCCATAGCAAATGAATTTATGGTTTTACATTATGGTAGGTTATTGGTGGGTTAAAAACATGGGATTGACAACGATTCAGAGTTACATATAAAGGTTAAGAGAAATTTTTAAAAAGAATTTTAAGTATACTTGAACAAGTTAAAATTTTACAAATAATATCTTTATCTGACTGTATTATTTTTTAAAGATTGCATTTATTTTTAGAGAGAGGGAGAAGGGAGGGAGAAAGAGAGGGAGAGAAACATCAGTGTGAGAGAGAAACACCTATGGCTTCCCTCTCTTACACCCCAGCCAGGGACCTGGCCCACAATCCAGGCATGTGCCAGGACAAGAATCGAACCAGTGACCTTTCGGTTTGTGGGGCGATGCCCAACCCACTGAGCCACACCGGCCAAGACTATCTGATTTCATTTTATATTTAAGGTTCAGATTTGATATACAGCACCAGAGGTTTTATAACTATGTATTTCTAGGGTTACCTCCAGAGCAGTTTTTATGTAACACACAGTCAGTGAACTCATCAGGTGAGGGTAGGAGCCCTGATACGACAAAAACGCTGTGAAGGCAAGACCTTAACCGGATCCAAGACAGCCCCATGCCCTAGGAGATTCAGTCTTCACCCTTCCTTTGCTGCTCAGGAGGATGGAAAGACTTCCAGCGTTCCAACACATTCCTGCCACTGCAGGCTGCAGCGACTGCCTCAGCTGCCCAGAAACCGGACCCGGGTGAGCTGGGACTCAGCAACCCTGCCTGGAGCAGTCGTGTCTGGTTCCTTCCACCCTCTTTCACACTTTGTTCCCACACTCTACCTTCCCTTGGCTGAGGGGACACTTCGACTTAACAATCCAATTCTGAATTCTACAAGTGATTTTTCTTGGATGCATTACCACTAAGTGACTATCACTATTAAAGCCTTTATATTAAAGGTAATTATAAAATTTAATCTCAATCTATTCTCTTTTTAAATTTTAACCACATTTACCTTATCAGCAGAAAGTGGTATTTTCCTTGATACTTCCTTTTTAAAAATAAGATAAATAAGAATATAATTGTGCTATGGAAGCTGATTTATTGGTAGAGATTAAGCATTTAATTCTAACCAAAGATTTAAAATTTTGTGGATGTGAAACCATCTAGGATCTTTCCCATGACTTTTTCTGGCACTTATAAAATAAAATTTTAAAAGAGTTATTCAGCACAGTACTGTAATTAATTATTTTCCCCCCAACTCTATCACAAATTGCTTAAAAGAAGTATCTCCTGCATGTGTACAGCTGCAGACTTTAACACAGGGCCTGAACTATGTTTGCAGCTACATAAATGATGAGTAATTAAAACATTTCAAAAATTTTAATCAAATAATTATCTGAATTCTCTTCAGAATCTAGGGAGATAACATAGCATGTATACAGGAAATACACGTATCTCAATAGTGTATACATGGTATCAATAATCAAAGAACACTTTGGAGAGACAGACAAAAGCTAGGAGGCCAGGAACAACCCGTTCAGTGAAGCATCAGTGAAGCAGATGCTGACGCAAGAACCGCAGGCCTGAGCACCCGGTGCTCCTGTACTGCCCCCTTGTGTCCAAATGGGAGATCGGGAACCACAGTTCTGATGCAAAAGCTGAAAAGCTTGGGTTCTCTAACTACACTAAAAAAAAAATCTGGAATTATACCGTTATATATACTGTTATACTGTTAAAACCAAACAAAAATTATCCTTGTCCCAATTTTTACAAAATATTTACTTACAGTACAATTTTAAAGTGAAGTATACACATTTAAAGTGTATCAAATAACATTCGTCTGCTCCTTACTATCTATCTATACATAAATCTGACATATGATTTAGCAGAAGTCTACATTATTAATTAATTTATTATTTTTATTAGAGAGCTATTTCACAGTGCTTTATACAAAGAACACAAGAGCTAGGTACTCTGTTAACTGAGCCAAACTGAGAATCACAGAACCTTGATTGTTAGTCTAAAACTTTAAAAGTCAGTTTCCTATCCTGGACTTTTATAACTTTGATAGCCTAAAATACATGAATAGGAAAATGTATATTAAAAAGAGAAGATTTAGCAGTCTTCTGCAAAAACTTTTCCATTTAAAGGTAAAAGACGAAGCACGATTCAGGATTTGGGAAATATGGTACACACAAAAATGTTAACTGACATCTCATATGATTTAGAACTTATGCTCAGGTAAAACAACTGGGTTGAAACGCACCTTTGCTTCATAAACTTGAAATTAATAAGAAAAATATACCTAGCATGTATATTCTGGTCTTTAAGTAAATGGTCCAATATTTTATCCATCTAGGAGTTGTCTTCTCCGAGTATTTCTCAAAATGTGGCACAGACCAGCTGCCTTAGAATCACTTGGGGGAAGGAGGGCTTCTTAAAGGCTCCTTCCCTTATATCAGAATGTCTGGAGAGGGGCCGGGTAACATGTATTTTAAAAAGTATCCAGCGAGGGTCACTTTCAGGAGCACTGATTTACAGTATAAACTTGGAAACAATTTTAATTTGTTTCACTTACTGAACAAATCTTTCAGTACCTTATATTAAAGAAAAAAAGAAATTTAGGATGTTTCACTAGCCAATGCTAGTTTCCCACTAGTAGAAAGAATACCAGCTTCCAGATAACAAAACTCAATTTTTAGTCTTGGCTACATTTTTTCCCTCGTCAATGACTGTTCTAGTTCTGAATTTTACGATAATTCAAATGCTTGCTAAATTAAATAAGGAGACTCTATTATCTCAGTTATTAACATTAGAAGTTGTCTTCAGCTTAAAGAAAGGGGAATGTTTTCAGTTTTCTTGTGCTGTGGCACAGCCTGAGCTGGGCGGCACAGCAAGGGGCCATCCCTTGTTTTTCTCTACAAACCCCTGGCTGAATAATATGCTCATCTAGAATATAAAACTGTAGGTGAAGGCAAGTAAACAAAGGTCAAAAGCTTCAACTAATCTTACCTCTACGTGTGCCAAAAAGAATTTTGTTCTGGGGGAACCTAAATCCCATGTAATATAGGCAGCAACATTGTGGTAACGATCCAGGGTGCCAGGTGGGCCCTGATTTATCAGAGGTAACTTGTATGAAGGGCCACCTGCTGTGCGTACACCTCAAGCTAATACAAGAGTATGGAATGCAAATTGTAATGGAAAAATTGAAAAACAAATCCACAAAGACCAAAACATGTATATATATAGAGAGAGAAATACAAGGTAATCACCAGGAAAATTCTTACCTTTTCTTTTTTAAAAAAGATTTCATTATTTTTTTTAGGGAGAGGGGAAGAGAGAGAAACATCACTGCGAGAGAGAATATCAATCAGCTGCGTCTCCTACACGCCCTGACCAGGGACCGAACCCCACAACGCAGGCAGGGGCCCTGACTGGGAACCGATGGAACCAGCGACCTTTCACTTTGCAGGATGATGCCTACCCAACCCAGCTACGCCAACGAGGGCCTTACCTTTTCCACCAGTGGTATCAGCTGCTGGTGTTCTGCTAACGTCTTCAACAACTCCATAATGAAAGGCAGGTAATTGTGCTTCCTTCTGATATTTTCAATCTGAAAATGAAACAAATATCAAACCACACTAGCTTTACATTCCCACTAAGTTTTAATTTTAATTTAATTTACATTTTAATTTTGCATACAATTCAGAATAGAAATGGGAAAAAAAAACCTTTTCAAAGAAATATTTTCAAAGTAATGAGATTACATTCCTACTGAAAAAAAAATACAATAAACAGATTGAGTTTCTTGGGTGTGGCTTCCTATTGGTTTAGCAAATAACAGGCTTTTAAGAGTCTAATCTAAGACTATTTGTGAAAACTTCACTTACAAAAGCAGCACGCCTGCTGCCCACCACACCTGTGTGGTCATCAGGCCAATCCTCCTGGGATCAGCTTTATTTCAGGAAGGTTAATCTTTCTTTGAATATTTTGAAGCAAAACAGGGTACAGTGTAGGGGGAAAATCTGTGCTTCATGGAAAACTAAGCATGGTCTGGATCACACCCTCCCGAGTTATGTGACCCTAGCCTTACACTGCCACTGAGCTATGAGATGTTCTGTCTGCCAGAGGTTCAACATACTGTGCATTCGCTACAGGAAAAAATGATTCCCATTGTTTGTAAATTCACTTTGACATTCTTTTACTTCCTCTAAATTTGAGCTGCTTTGATTTCTCGTGTGAAGTAGTTACGACACCTTACAGACTCCCTCAATGAATGAAAATCTTAACATATTCATTCTATGTAAGTATGAGAATCATTTTACCATTTCTTGAGCAAAGCATTCTCAAACAATATACCAGGTAAAAATTCTGAAAAACTACTTTGTGTTTTATGTTAGGCAAATATTAAAAATTATGTAATAACCCTGCATAAGAATATACTAAATGTTTGGATAGTTATTTTTTATACCACATTAAATGGAAGATGAACATTCGAACTTTCACCCCTTACTTCCCTGTCTCCGTGCACCGGGCCCTCCTTCTCCTGCCTGGAACACCTGGGAGCCCGCCACTGCTGTTCCACCTGAAGAAAGCCCCACTAGTTCAAGGCCATTTCATTGATTTAATAATCATTTGCTGGCTATTAAATACGATGCAAAGCAATGTGCTGATGCCACCATGGTAGGCAGTAAAGAGACAACCCTTGCCTTCAGCTGAGCCTCAAATGAACAGTAATGCTCTCTGAACTGTGACGTATGTGACGAGTGACAGTAGTGCCATGTCCAAAGTCAGGTCCCTTCACTCTTTCCACTGTCTCTGAAAAGAGCTCATCGGACAGATTGCAAGTGAAGGAGAATGACGTTACTAAAGATAGCCTTGCTTTGTAGTTGACTCTGAACAATAAAAATGTTTGACATAATTAAATGAAAAAAAATTTTAAACCTGAAAAATTGGAAAGCAAACTAAAACAAATAAACTGATTTGTGTATCAAATTGGTAATACAACCGATCCACACCAAGAGAAAAGTTTTTCAAGTGAATTTAAAAACATAGTAATTTGATTATATACATAAAATGGGATATATCCTAAGGAAAAAATTAACGTAGGAAAAGATTTTTCAGTTATCAGCACTCCCAGTATAGTTATTTTCAACCTTATATAACTTATGCATATACACATACACACACATTTACATATAGCATAAAGCATATAAATATGTACTTTACATACATATGCTACAGATATGTAGCAGAGCAAATAAGTAATTATGTTACCGTTGTCAGGAACCCAGATTTTCAGCTTAAGAGAAAAGATACAAATGCTTTAGTATAAAAGCCCTTTAAACCTATTATTTGAATATCAATATGGAATTCACATTGTGTTTTCTCTTCAAAAATGGAACAAAAAAATCAAACAAACATGTATTTCTTAGCTCTGAAAAGACCTAGAAATAATGACCAATCAGCGTTACTAAGCACCCTGAGCACTCAAAGAATGGTTCCTAAATGGTTTGCTTCCCACCGAAGGACCAGAGTTTCTCAAGTTTGCAGCAGGACGCATACAGGATGGGTCCCAGCCTCTCGTCACCTGGAAGGGACGGGGGCAGCTACTAAAAACGAGGAGACCCGTCAGAAGGACTCAGGAGACAGCCTGAAGTGGCTCCTGCTGGCCAAAGTGGGGATATCTAGAGTGTTCATAACAACTGCAGTGAACTGGAGCATCAAATAGGTTAAAAATCTGTTCATAATAATACTTAAAAAAATAAAATTAAAGAAACCTTACTAGTTACTTCTGTAGAGTGCCAGAGAATCAACCCATGGTTCTGAAAACTATTATACAGTGGGAGAAAAAGGATCTATCATTCAATATACCTTCACGTCAAAATAGGTCACTCTACATTAAAACACTGAAGAAACAAATTTTAAAATACCTTATATCTTTTTAATTTCTGTACTTCTTCTTCGATAAGCATCTGGTTTTTGGCCACCTCTGACTGAATAGCACTCAACATGCCACCCTGATCCGTATCCATGGGTTCCTCCTTAGGGGAAAGAAAAGAAATAACACACCCTAATAACTGGGGCCTAAGTCCAGAATATTTTCAAATGATAAACGCAGTACAGTTTTTTTCAAATTTTACTCTTAATACAGTAACTGAATACCAGTCTCAGAAGTGCAGCGTTAAAGGCTAAAAGCCCTGTGCAGTGTCCTCCATATATCCATATTCTACAACACAGAAATGTTTATTCAACAATCCGTAGTGGAATACACTTCAATGCTGCGCCTTTCCATTCAGCTACAGACTTGTTTCAATACACTCTTTAGAAAATGTGATCGCCCTGGCTGGTGTAGCTCAGTGGATTGAGTGCAGGCTGCAAACCAAAGCATCACAGGTTCGATTCCCAGTCAGGGCACATGCCTGGGTTGCAGGCCGCGACCCCCAGCAACCTCACATTGATGTTTCTCTCTCTCTCTTTCTCCTCCCTTCCCTCTCTAAAAACAAATAAATAAAATCTTTAAAAAAATAATTTAAAATCTAATTTAAAAAAAAGTATATTAAAAAAAAGAAAATGTGATCAAAAGAATGTAAAAAGTGTCTGTTACTAATTTTCTTGTCCAATCCTATTTACTACAGAAAGATAATCAATCATAAAGACTACTAAAGATTATATGTCAACCTCAATGTACCCAATTGATCCTGTGGGGAATGTAGTCTATCTTGCTATGTATTTAATGACAGTAAATAATTAACTGCTAACATTTAGTTAACACATACTACTTGTCAGTCACTGTTTAAATCAGTGAGAGACATAAATGTGTATATGTATGCGTACACACACACACACACACAAAATCTCAGTTAACCCTCACAACAACCTACAAGGTAAATACTGTCACCCTCACTCTACATAAGAAACCGAGGCACAAAGAAATATGCTCAAATCCATACATTCACTTGGTGGCAAAGCCAAGAACTGAATCTAGGCAGCCTGACTCCTGAGTGTATTAACCACCACTCAGGACACTGAAGTAACGGAAGGAAAGAAAGAAGAAAAGGAAGGAAGGTAGGAGGGAAAAGGAAAGGAAAAAGCAAACACTTCCCCCGAGAAAAGAGCTAAGTGTGAGCTCTGCACTTCAAAGCGCAGCCACCGACCTCGGCGAGCTGCCTCTGCAGCTCGGCTATCTTCTGTTCGTAGACCATTCTCCTGTCGGATACAATGGCCATCAGGTTAAACCGGATCTCGCCTTCGCTGTACCTAGAGAAAAGTTAAAGTTTGTCATGTGACAAAGAATTGTAACACTGTTACATTTAAGATAGTCTACAGTGATCAGCCCTTGATTCTCTGGGAGAGCAAAGTCAGTGGTTCATGTATTGGAGATCACTGTAGTGAAAGACACCAATTCTCCTCCACAATTTCCGTCCAAACCCTGACAAGAATTTTAGCAGATACAGACGAGATTATATGGAAATTTATACGGGAAGGCAGAGGGTCTATCATGTGGAAGGACAGGAACCCAGTAGGAGGCCTCCGTCCCCCTGATGTCAAGGCTGGTGGCCAGTGACCTAGACTGCAGCACTGGCGGGGGAAGGTGGGTCCCAGAACAGCGGGGGACATTGACTTAACTTCATACCATATATAAAATTAACTCAAAATACAGTAAATACCAGACTTCAGTGAAAAACGTTAAACCATAAACCTTTCAGAAAAAAGATGTACTCTTTGGAATCTACGGAAATCTAGGTAAATTCTTCGATTTGACAATAAAGACCCAATTCACAGTGGGGAAGACTGACCTCCCTGGGACTGAGAGCCTTTGCTCTGAAAGGCCACACTGGGAGCCTGAGGGGAGGGGCTGCAGACAGGGAGTGACGACCTGCAAGCAATGCCCTGAGGGCTGGCAGTTCCTGGAGCGTAAAGAACTTCAAGGGCCCAACAGTCAAAAAAATCCAATTGCAAAATAGGCAAAAGGCATGAAAAGGTTTTCAAAGTCATTAGTCATTAGTCATTAGGGAAATGCAGATTAAAACCATAATGAATCTCTTGACAAAACCGCATGCTGGCAAGGATGTGAAGAAACTGGATCACTGGTACATTGCTGGTGGGGATATAAAATGGCACAGCTACTCTAGAAAAGAGATTGGTAGTTTCTTCAAAATGAACCACAGATTTACCATACAACTCAGCAGCGGGGCCATGCCCCTGGACACTTATCCCAAAGCCACAAAAACTCATGTTCACACAAAAGCCCATACACAGATGTCTGTCACAGCTCTGTCTGTGACAGTCAAAACCTGGAGACGATCCAGATGTCCACTCAGCGGGGCAGTGGGCCGAAAACGGCACGTCCGTACCACAGACTAGGGATGGAAAAGAATGGACCACTGATGCACTCGACAACCCCTGTGAATTTCAGAGAATTACGCTGAGTGAAAGAAGCCAATTCAAAAAGTAACATACTGTATGAATCCATTTATAGAACACTACACTCTTTAAATGACAAAACGTGCACAGGGGGTGGTATGGTGGAGGCCCTGAAGGGGTTGCAGGAGGGGTCCCCGGGATCACCTGAGTCCTGACTGCATCCGTGTCAACACCCCAGCTGTGACACCTGGCCCCAGGGCTGCAAGATGTCACCATCGCAGGGCAAAGGCTGCACAGGCGCGCTCTGCAGTCTTTGTATAACTGAACGTGAATACATAATTATCTCAAAAAGTTTAATTTAATTGAAAAACCAGATGGTCAAAAGCAAAACTCTACAAAGCAGCTGTACAAAAGATCTAACTTAATGGAGATGTGCATGTTTAACAGAATTCAGAGATTTTCTGAAATAGACTTCCTGAACACATTCATATTAATCTAATCTAATCCAGTGAGCACTGCTAAAATACAAATGAAGTAGAAGAGTGTAAACATGTTTAAAAACCAGAACGCCACGCCAGTGAGATGAGCTGCACGCTTACTTTTGTATCCTCTTCTCTATGACGGGCCGCACGGCGCTGATCCAGTCGTCCTGATTGCACGCGCCTGGGGAGACAGACGCACAAGCGCTACAGCCACTGAAACTGCCACTGACACCGTTTCACGACTTCGGTCCATCATAGCTCTTTTTATAAACGGTTTAGGAAATTCAGAATGGTAAAAATCCTTTCAGCACAGCTATGTTCAGATCCTTTTATTTGGCAATTATTGGGGTGACATTGGTTAATAAAATTATATTGGTTTTGGGGTGCAATTCTGTAATATATCATTTGTATATTGTGTTGTGGGTTCACCACCCCAAGTTCCATTCTTATTTTCTTAGTTACAAATAAGAAGAAAGAATTATCACAGTTTACATGCCACATGATTCAGCCACTAAGTAGGTGCTAAACAAATGTTTGAGAAGGTAATGAATTAGGGAAAAACCAGCCCCCGTAGTAGTGGCAAAATAAGGATTCAGTCTTTATCTGCCTGACTCCCTAGCACCGTAACTAAAAAACTGAGATCCACACATAAGCAAAACCAATTTTGCCCGGTCGTTTTAATCCTCTTTTCACCCTAAGTTTTAGCACAGCCTCACAGCTGTGCAGCAAGACTGGCCGCTCTTTTTCACCCTTCACTTCCTTTGTATTTGAGAGAAGCCAACAGAGAAAATGCAGAGTTCAGATCAACCACCGAACTAGGGAACATCAACTTCTACAGAATTAAAAGAACATTCTATTCATTTTCTACAACAGACAAAAAAAAAATAAATGTTTCAGCACAGCACTAACATGAAAATCTGCATTAGACAAACCACTGGTTCTATACATGGGACAGAGTCAAAAAATTACAAACAAGCCCTGGCTGGTGTAGCTTAGTGACTGGAGTGCCAACCTGCAAATCAAAGGATCACCTGTTCAATTCCCAGTCAGGGCACATGCCTGAGTTTTGGGCCAGGTCCCCAGTAGAGGCAACCACACATTGATGTTTTTCTCCCTCTTTCTCCTCCCCTTCCCCTCTCTAAAAAATAAATAAATGAAATATTTTTTAAAAAACTAAACATTTTTTACAAACAAAATTAAACAATTTTGTTTTAAACAAAATTAAACAAATTAAAAATAAAATGAAGTTCTTAAATTATTTTTATCTATAAGTATAAAACAATTTTTTACAAACAAAATTAAACAATTTTGTTTTAAACAAATTAAAAATAAAATGAAGTTCTTAAATTATTTTTTATGTATAAGTATAAAATTTTATGAACATCAGACAACATCAGATTGAATTAAAACAGTTTTTGCTGGATTTAAATATGGATCATAAATTTTCTTTAATTTAATGAGATAAAAATAAAGAGTTAAAAAATTTTTATGGGCCTGTTATTTCTGTACTATGTCTGGACTACCAACGTCCCCTCACCCTTAATAACCATTTGTCATTTTTGCTTAAGGTCAGAGACGAGGTGGGATCAGGGCAAATGTGCCCTTTGGCCCAAAGGGCAGCTCATCAGAGCAATATTTACACAGAAACTTTAAAGGGAAATATTTTTGTAGATTAACATTAAACATTGGAATTGAAGTGACTCTGAATGACCCAAATGCAAACAAAAATATTTAGGGCTAGATGCTAAGAAATGCTCACGGTCCCTTATCAGTAGGTTAAAAATGACAAGAATAACTCAAGTTCACCAAAGTAGTTTTTAAAAGTCAACTAAAAAGTAAAAAATAAATCATGTAATCTACAGTTAAAATTTTTTTTTCTCTTAGAAAAAAAATTAAAGGTTGAGTGAACAGCAGCCAGCCCGTCCCTCCCGTCTGGTGATTCTGTCAAGTGCAGAGGACTCGAGGCCGTGGCCACACTGCACTCCCCGTGCCACCTTCCCTCCCCTTCTCAGCTGCACTGTGGCCAACACAGAGGCGAGTGCCCAGTCTCCCCTCCGTGGCAAACTGGGCTACAGGGAACAGGAGCTGGGTTACCTAAGTCAATCGGTCCTTCCCGCAATCCGTCTAATTCATACAGCCTTCCGTTAACAGGAACGTAGCTGACAAAGTGAAAAGCATCTTCTTCTTTGGCTGATGTCTTTGCATCAAATTCAAACATCTGCTGTCTGCAGCGAAGGGGAAAGAGCGGGGAAAGAGCGTCAGAGACAGACCTGCGAAGAAAGAGGCAGGACCCCCTGACGGGAAGTCTGTTACCTGGCGAAGCTGTTGTGCACTTGTCGGATGACATCTGAATTGCTCAGGGCCAAACCTTTCATCTGAAATAATGTTTAAAAGTCACCTGTTAATATAAGAACTATCGCAAAGAGAGCACTTTAAGAATAATAAGACTGTACTCACAGCTGCATCAAAACTTTGTGAAAATTCTTTAAATTCTGATAAGGTCTCTCCTAAATGAACATCTTGATGAGTACAGTTCAATAACACACTTACTATGGCTTGTGTGGCACAAGCATTATTAATTACCTGTAAAATATACAAGTGAAGATACCAGTTTGTTAGAAAAACTTTTAACTAGAGACAGTGACCCCCCAAATATAAAGTGAGTAGTTTTCCCATTTTACTTCATATCTTTTTAGCATAAACATAATAAAACCTTTCATTTCCATTTTAATCTAGTTTCAAGAACTTGCTGCAGTTCTGGAGTTGAAGATTCTAGGAAACCAAATACATGAAATGAACTCATGGCATCCCTGACAGCTGTCCAGTTAGGGCGGCAAGACCAAGCCTTCCTGATCCTTCCTGATCCTTCCTGATCCTTCCTTCCAGTAGCACTGGCGTCCCGTCCTGCTCACCTCCTCCTAAGCAGCGCTTTCCCACCGGCTTGCTGCAAGAACTTTTAAAACATCCAATACTTGACTAGTCAGGGGTTGTCAAATAAAAAAATGACAGCGAACAAAACAACAGCTGTTGGTGTGAATCAATCAAAGTTATGCTTTTTTTGTCAGATCTGCAAAAACTATATTTTTGGTGTGCCACAGAATTCTAGTACTTAGGTTATGTGTGCCACGAGAAGAAAAAGATTGAAAATCTCTGTCCTAAACCCTTTCTACCTGTCCAAATTCAACCCATATTTTGGCACTCGAAGTAAGCTCCAACGGACCTATGTGGTTTTCGGAGAAACTATCCCACGACTCATTTCAGTCCCCCCCCTCGCTGCAGACCAGGGCTTCCCCCCCAGCCCCCAGAGCCCAGAGCTGGAAAGAAGCTCAGAGGACCAGTGAGCTTCTTTCCAGACCATCACACTGTCCAGACCATCGAGCTGGAAAGAAGCTCAGAGGACCAGTGAGCGCCCATGAGGTCACTTATAGAGACAAACTCAATTTGGTAAGTGATTGAAGACATACAACTTAATCTTATTGCTGTATTTTGTTACTGTACTGTAATTCAACACCATTTTCTAACTACGGTCTTTCCATAAAATGCTAATTCATTTAAGATTTTACAGTTTGGAAGTTATCTATTTATAACCTGCCTAATTTCAGAAGAAAAATTTTCAATTATCTTCCCTCTTTCATTCCTCACTTCTCTACTTCTCACGGCACCAGGGGCTCGTGAACGGCCACCAGTTCTTACGTCTTTAACCGCAGTGTGTCTGACAAACGTCTGGATGAAGATCTCCACTCAGGAACACTCTCCCAACTCCCAACAAATACAGCGGCGCCACCACACCGCTGCCATCCCTCTCACAGAGCTCTCCCCTCGAAACTACCCCATCACTGACAAATTAGGGAAAAGTAACAGATCTACAATCCAATTGATATGGCTGCTGATTTCTTTTAATATCTATTTTGATCAGAATCACAATTCTTTAGTAAATTTGGGAGAAATTTTTCTATTTTTAAAGGAAACTTCATAAAGGTGGTTAACTTTTTGAGAGTTAGTGTTCCCTTATCTTGAGCCAAAATTAGGGTGAAGTTATCTGGGGGTGGGGTGGGAGTGAAGTCAGAAGACATTACACTTTATACTTATTCACACTTTCTTTCAAAATCATGACACAGTAAGAACAGGCTAAGAGAATCCTATGGCACATCCCTGTTATATCTAAGGGGGACTTCCGATCTGTGATGTATCACTTTAGAAAAACTTGTTTAAAGACTTAGGAAAACGACTCCACCCAAATCCACCGAACTGTACACACTTCTGTGAAGTGAGGTACAGCTATGTGTCCCTACTAACAGATGCCCAGCCAGCCCCCTCCTCACGGCACCTCTCCGGCTTGCTGTGCTCCAGTTACACTGGCGTCCTTCAGGGCCTCTCACTAGGCTCACTGCCTTCTGCCATCAAGCTGTTATTAATCCAGGATGATCCTCAAGCTCTTCCCCCAGTTAATGCCTACTTAACCTCTAGATGTCAGCTAAACTGTCACTCACCGGGCTTTTTTAGATCTCCCTAAAGAGGCCAAGTCTCACGTTTTGGTGGGCAGTGAAGAATCTAATATTGCTGAGAGAGAGGTCTGGCCTTTGTGGCTGGCTCCTGGGACCCGATCTCCAAGCTCTCAGAAAGCTATGCCACATGGCGTGCCTTTGTTTACCTGAGGGCTCTGGGCCACACAGATGGTCCAACACTGCAACTAAGGGTGGCGCTGTATGTCAACAGCTCCAACTCTGCCTCCAGTGCGGCTGTCGACCAGGTCTGTGTGACCGAGGCCCACTGAAAACTCTGGGCGCCAAGAATCCGTCAAGATTCCCTGGATGGTATTGTTCTGGACACACTGTCACACATTGCTGCTGGGAAAGGCGGTGCCACCCCGCTGGGGGAAGATGACCGGCAGCTTCCTGCCTGGAACCTTCCCGGACTCCGGCCCATGTGTCTCCTCCCTGGGCTGAACGGAACTTGTGGCCTTTCCCTGTAACAACCCGTAACTGTGGCGATACAGCTTTCAAAGAAGCCTATGCGTTTTTCTAGCAAACTGCAGATCCTGGGGTGCCCCCAGATGTGGAATGTCAGAAGGCAGCATGGTTTGGGGGCCCCTGAACTCTGTAGTTGGTGTCTAAAGTGAGAGGCTCCTCAGATTATCTTACAGCTGTGCGCCATGGCTCTCATTTCATGCCAGGTAGCACACGTCACTGTGAGTTTGCCTTTCACTGACCATGCCCAAACCACGGACCTCCGGCACCCGGCACAGTGGCTGGCGCCCTGTGGGCACTGGATTGTTACTTCCTGAAAGACCAGACGGACGGAGCCGGACACACCCAGGACCACCGCAGAACGCTCTTAACACTTGCATCAGACCGTCCTCGCTAGGTGGGAGGTGGTCGCTAGATGAGAAGCATCGTCTGTTCTTCGGGGTCCTTACACACAGGTTGTAATGACCAGAAGATGACTTCTTTTCTCAATATCATATTAATCAGTGATCTGCACACACACCTCCAATTAGAGTGTATGGTTAGCATTAGATAGCCAGCATTACCATCTCTCTAATTGGTGTAGTTCTTTGGGGAGCTCGACCTTTAGAATGTGAAGGGGTCCCAAGAAAACATGTTAGAGTGCTGCTGCCTTAAGGACACAGTGAGAACGCAGTCCTGTTTGTGAAAAAGGCTGCTCTTGAGCCCTCAGAACACCCAAGCACCGTACCTGCTTGGCGAAAAATATCGTGTCGAGTCTGGAGTCCTGAACCACAGAGCCTGCTGGTTCTTCTCCTGGCTGCCACTTGAACAAAAAAATTAACCCATGAACAGGCCTACAAAATAAAATACAAATTAGTGACACCAATCCCTGCCTCCTTTTGTAACCCATTGTCAACATGCTAAATTTTACTCAGCTACTTAACAAATGCAATGCAAATAAAGTAAACTCAAATTTTGTTTAAAGATTTCTATTGCTATTCAGTTGCTAGAATGTTGCCTAAGACAGGCTAATAAGACTTAAAATGACATCAGTTAAAACAGAATTATAATGAAAGGCTTACTCTCAAATCTATGGATTATGCATTTTCTTCCTTGCATTACTTCACTTAAAAAAAGGAAGTCAGAACAAAGCAAACCCAGAAGAAGCTGCTAACGTAGACCGAACGCAGACATAAATGAGTGAAATTCACTTAGGAAGGTCGCTGGTGAATGGCTGACAGCATGTACATTGTGAGGCAGAGGGAGTGACTTAGTGTAGTTACTGGAGGCAGGACCCATCCTGCGTGTGAATAGAAGGCGTCTCCTCCTATCGGGTGGAGCCGCCCCTTCCTAAAGAAACTGTTGTTCGCCTGGAAACAGCAAACTGCCTTCCAGGCACATTAATCTTTCCCGTCCTTTGGACAGTCCCAGTGACACATCTGTGATGAACCTTCCCTGACTGCTAGGCCTAAGCTGATCTCCTCTTCTATCTAAAGCAGCTGTGCTTTTTGTTGGGAAGGTAGTGGCTTTGCCAATCATCCCCTTTTTACTAGGAAAACAGAAGCGACATCCCAGCAGTCCCCGTCATCCCCATGAAAAGCCAACTCCTTGTCTCCATCCCAAGGACTCCCCTCAGTGAAAACTCTGCCCCCTCCCCCTTTGCCATACAGGGCCAGCGCTTGGGGACACAGAGGCACTGGCGAGGAGAGGCCAGAGGGGTGGCCCTAGGCAGAAAGGGACAAGAAGGTCCTTCTTGTCGTCTTCCTCTGGAATCTGAACTGCAACCGCCCAGAAGCAATGTGATAGTGTAGAGACAGTTCGGAGTTACTGTCAATACATATTACAAAGTATGCTTCTGTTGACAGACCTCTCCTTCATGTCTTTGATGTTCAAATATCTTCCATGTTCTAACCCATGCTCTCTAAGTGAATGTTGTGAAAAAATCAACCCATTACTTTGTTGATATGGAATTACAGGGACTTACTTTTTAATTCCTCGCAAGTTATTTTTTATCTAGGAGTCTCAGGTTCTTGATTATAATAGGAGAATAGAATTCCTACCTCACCCGATTGAAAAAAGACTTGAAGGAGATAATGTATTCAGCTTAGGGTAATCCAAGGAAATAAACAGAAAAAAGTTTCCTCAAGTATAAACATATTTTCAATGCAGCTAAAATTATACTCACTTTAATTTTTCAAAATTCTCAGGCTCTAAACTCCATATTTCTTCTACTTGGGCACCTCGGCAACCTGAAATAAGAAATCATTTCTTCAGAAAACAAAATATGTAACTCGTTTTTTCCCCTCACCATTAAATACTAACTAAAAGAAATGAACATTTGGGGAAAGTAAGACATGAGAAATTAAAATGGTAAAACTGATCAAGTTCACAGTCTAATCCTATTACATCCTTTACTATTTTCTAATTATTTACAATGAGAGTGTATTGCTTTTATAACCAGAACAGGTTTCCAGAGTTCATTTTCACTGACAGGCTACTCTGTGACTGCTCCTCCTTGGATTTTCTCTCAATCTCTGGCTCTTTCTCACCCACTTTTTCACTCTGTCGCTAAGCTTTCCCAGCTCTGCCCTTGGCTCTCTTTTTTTACTGCTGTACCCTTTTTAAGCAGTAATAAATATCTACCACTTCACAGTGACTTTTATATCACATATTAATCTCTTCTCCTAAATTTCTATTCTATTCTATTTTCGGCTACTCAGCCTCCCCCAAACATGCTCTTCCTGTTGGACAGTGCCCCTCACGGACCATTTCACATTTCTACCATCACTATTGTCATACTGGGGAGTGGGGGGGAAAGGCTTGGTGGCATCTATGGGGTAGGAGCCATAGGTGCGAAATACCCTACATTGTAGGGGCAGTCCCTGAAAGCAAAGCTTTATCTGGTCTGACATGTGAGCAGTGACAAGGCCGGGAAACCCTGCTCCAGTGGGACGGGTGGCAGGGATGGTGTGAGGGCAGCCTGCCCTCCAGACTGCCATCTACTGGCCGTGTGACCATGTGACCTCTCTGCTCCCCATTCCCACAGAGTTGTGAAGAACAAACGAGATCTTTGTGGTGCACAAAACAAGACAGTGCTGGCTCTCTCTACAGGCCCACTAAGTGTTAGCTGGTATTATCATAAAGCAAAAAGCAGCCATATGTACCGGTGCCTTCTGCATGTAAGGTACTTTAAATGTGTTTCCTCTAATCCCTACAAGGCAAGTATTATGTGAGAAAGGTTTAGGGATGTTCAGTGGCACGCCCAAATTTACTACAGCTAGTGTATGGTGTGGCTGTTAGGATAATGCTGGCCCTCATAGAATAAATTAGGAAGTATTCCTCCCTCTCTGATTTTCTGTGGACAATTTGAACAGAATTGGCATTACTTATTCCTTAAATATTTGATAGAATTTATCAGTGAAACCACTATGGTTGGAGTTGTCTCTCTGAAAAGATGTTAAATAACAATTTCAATTTCTTTAATAAATATAAAGGCTATACTGGCTATCTATTTTTTCTTGATTGAGCTTCAGTAATTTATGTCTTTACAGAAATTTATACATTTCATTTGTCCTATCCATTGGCATAAAGATGTTTAGAATATCCCCCTATTATCCTTTTAATATCTGGAGAATCTGTAGGGTCATAATTCCTCTTCTTTCTGATATTGGTCATTGTGTGCCCTGGCCTCTTCTGATTGGTCTGGTTAGAGAGTTATCCATTTTATTGATCTTTGGAAAATGGCTTTTGGTTTCATTGACTTTTCTCCATTATTTTCCTCTTTTCTGTTTCACTAAATTAATTTAAACTCTGACCTTCATTATTTTCTTTCATCTGTTTATTTTAGATTTAATTTGCTCTTCTTTTTCTAGTTTCTTAAAGTGAAGGTGGGGTCATCTATTTGTTGTAGAAAAAGTAAATCCAGTCCATTACTCCATCCTGGCTGGAAGCAGAAATTTACAGCTTCCATATTTAACTGGTAGGCTATCACAGTTTGTTTCAGTATATTTATGAATTATGTATACATCATACCAATTAAAAGTATAATTCTGTTCCAACCGTTTCTTAATTTGATAAAACTTTGCTTTTACCATGTTATATTCCACCAACATTGTATTTATGCATTCACTGAACCCACCAGTAATTTCCTCTCAGTGAAGAAACTTTTTTTTTTTTTTAAGATTTTATTTATTTATTTTTAGAGAGGGAAGGGAGGGAGAAAGAGAGAGAGAGAAACATCAGTGTGTAGTTGCTGGGGGCTCTGGCCTGCAACCCAGGCATGCGCCCCGACTGGGAATTGAACCCGCAATGCTTTGGTTCGCAGCTCAAGCTCAATCCACTGAGCCACGCCAGCCAGGGCTCAGTGAAGAAACTTTTAAAGTAATTCATAATACAATGTTTCACCTTTGAAAGAATAAATTTCCTTATGCATGACTTTTATGAAGTCATTTTCAATTCCAAGTCTCTGTACACAGGAGATTGGCGCAATTGATAGTTACTGGAGTGAATTAATTTTAAAATAAACAAGTCTGCCCAGTATACTATTGGAGTGGGCAAAAGGAGGTTTACAGTTGTTTGTATGGGAAATAATACAATTAATAATACAAAAATAAACTGTTTCCTGTACCCACAACTATTAACCTACGTTTTTCTTAAGAAATACACCCCTGTATTTCCTAAAAGTTAATTTCAATATGTCCTAATAGAGTTTTGAAAGTACATTTTCATGGCTAAACCTGCAAGACATCTCAAGCTTGGTATATGTCCAAAACCAAACCCATGTTTCTCGTCCATCAAGTCCATTCTCTCGTACTTCACTGGCCACCCAGGCTAGAAACCATGTAGTCATTTTCACTTCCCCTTACATCCAGGTGCACTTCTGTTCACACATAGCAAGTTCAATGACTGTCCCTCCTCCTCTCCAACCCCTACTTTGCATCAAGCCAATGGTTCAAACTCTGACCATTTTAAGAGACTTTCAGTTTCTCGAACTTCATTCCAATCTACCCCGCACACTACACATAGTAAACCTTTCTAATTATCAGAATGTCATCTCAGCATTCGAGTATCATTGACAATTAAGTTGCCAGGGACTGACTACAGGGTAATCCAAATGATACATCTCATACAACCTGGCCTCAGTTTACCTTTTCAGCTTCAGATACAAATACTGCTCCAGACTGTTACATTATATTTTAGTCACTTTCCCAGCTGTTCCCTAAACCACACACTTTTAATGTCCCTACTGTTTGTTTTTTTCTCCTGCCTGTGTTCCTGTAAAATTTTGTTCACACTTCGGAATGGCTAGTCAGTCCACCACAGTATAGCTTGTCAGTTCTGTAGAACAGCTGTCACGATTTATTCACATTTAAAAACCCCCAAACGCTACCAATGCGCCTGAAATACGGTAGCTGAACAACGTACCCTTGATAAGTGATTTTCCAAATATTCAGCTAATTACAGTAGACGGTATCGATAACAACGTTTCAGTCTTACCCCGAGTGCAAGTTTTAATGTAATAGCTAGAATTAGTAACATTTAAGGAAATCTAATCAATAAAAATAAACTCACTGCCCAAAAAAGAGGCTGGGAAAGAGAGGGGCAGGGAAAGGGTAAAAAGTCAAATGTGTTCATTATTTCGGGTGGAAGACGAGGAGTACAGCTAGGAACAAGTCACGAAGCCAGCACGTGGCCTCTAAGCTGGAGCCCTCGCTCAAGAAAACACACTTCACAGGCAGCCAAAGATCAGCTAGAAGCAGAACCAGCCAAGTGGCCCATCGGTCCCACGCAGTCAGCAAGTGTGACGTCCGCAGAACTACTCACACACTCAAGGTGTTCTGCTTAGAATAACTAGAATCTCGGGGTCCTGGGCGGCTGGGGCCTCCGACACCCCACCCTCGAGGAGGCACACCCCAGCTTTTCCTGCAGGACTGAGGGCCTGAGACACGGACCTGGGCGCACCTGCCAGGGATGGGAAGCGCTCGGCAGAGAAGCGGCGGGGGTGCTTAAGGCGTTGGGGAGCGGGGGTGACTCATTTCAATTAAGCAAGTAATTGGGAACCTGATCCTGAGGATGCGGCAGTACAGAAACACAAGGTCCTGCCCTCGTGGTGTGACTCTCAAAATCGCTGCGGAAACGCGACCGCTCGGGGCTGGGAAGGGGGCGGGGCCCGCATTTCCCTCCAGTTCCCCGGAGCCACCTGCTTTCTGACACGGGGCCTCGTGCCCGCAGGGAACCCTCCAATTCCAGCTCGGGCCTCCTCTGTGACCCCCTGCCCAGGACGGTCCCCTTTGGCTCTCACCGAATCCTTTAATGAGCTCGGTGAAGACCCCGGGGTCGCTTTCCATGAGGCACCACTCCCCGGCATTGCCCGTCATGGCCCCGGCCACACACCGTCCCGCACCACCTCGGACGCTGGCCGGCCGGGTACCCGCTGCCGCTGGCCACTGATCTCCACGAACCCGCCGCCGAGCTCGTCAACCCACGTCACCCCGCCTACTTCCCGACAGCCTCCGGGCGCCGTCCCCTGCAGCGCCTCGGGCGCGGGAGGACACTCTAGCCACCCAGGAGCCAGCGAAACTCTTCCCGGGCCGAGCGGGACCCGTCAAGCTTTCGGAAGGGGCGGGCCCTGAGAGAAGGGGCGGGGCTTCCGGGCGCCGGAGCGGGCTGCATCCGGGACCCTCGCCAGTCCGGAGCGAGGACGAACCAGACGAGAGGGGCGTGGCTCGTTCCCGGGAGCCAGAGGTGGAGGCCCGAGCGGCGCGGCGGCGGCGTGAGGGGTCCGAGCAGTCCCCGCCCGAGAGGCCGCCGTGTTTTGTCGTTTTCCCGCGCTAGCAGGGCTCTCCTGGTGGCGCTGCGGGTCGGAGGGCCGGCGCGGAGCAGAGGTGAGGAAACTACGGGAGGCCCGCGGGGGCCCTTTGTGCAGTCTGCGTGATTCCGGTGGCGCGCAGGCCCTGGCCTGCCCTCCGGGTCCCTCACCCCGCATCTTAGTCGGAGGCCGAGGAGACGCGTCTTCGTCGCGCTCCCCGCCTCTGCACCCTTCCAGGCCACCGAGCGGACCCCGCACCGCTGTGGGACCTCCCTCCTCCGCAGGGCCTGAGCGCTCCGCCGGGAGGACCCGGGGGGCCCGACTCCCTCCTGCGCCGCTTCCTCCTCCTCCTTCTCGCGCGATCCCCACCTAGCCGTGTTGCCGGCCTTAGGCTCGCGAAGAAGGATCTTTGTGGGAAGACGAGGAGGCTCTATCCCAGAGGGAACAACGGGAGAGGGGGAGTCGGGGGCGGACGTGCCCTCTGGGTCCCCGGGGTGGTGGACAAGATAAGGGGACGCCTCCGAGGGAAAGGAAGTTGCAAAGAGGTACCATGTTGATCTGAAAGCATTTGTAGTGGTTCCAAGATTGAATGATGAGCGGAACCCCAAATGGCCATTTTCACGAAATCGCCCTCATTCAACAGGCTCTTGCAGAACACTCGTGTTGAGGCCAACGTCTTTCAGAGCACATGTATGCACAGGGAGTATAACCAGTAGTGACTGCGTATGGTTCTAGATGGGTACTGGGAACACGGGGGGGACACTTTGTAACGTATAGGATTGTCTAACCCTGTGCTGTACCCCTGAAACGGCACAAGAGAGCATTAACTGTCAACTGTAACTGAAAAAAAAGTTTTATTTGTGCATCGCTCTTTAAACCTTTTGAGTTCCAAGAGGAGCCTTTGGCTTCCAGAAAAAATATTTTAGTGCATAAAACTCAGATTTCTGGCTACTCAGACGACCCGCGTCCTGGCATTATAGTGAGCTTTGCACTACGAGAAGGCACGAAGTAAGCACGTTAAATTTTACTGAAACAACTGAACAGCTTTTATATTAAAACAAGCATGGGTGTAATGTGGAGTAGAAGCCGCAATTTGTATCAAGTGTCTGGTTTCTTTTTAATATTTGATTTATTTACTTTTAGAGAGGGGAAGGGAGGGAGAGAAACATCCGTTGGTTGCCTCTTGTTCGCGCCCTGAGCGAACCTGCAACATAGGTAGGTGCCCTGACTGGGAATTGAACCTACGGCCTTCTGGTTTATGGGATGACTCTTTAGCCAACTGAGCCACACCAGCCAGGGTTTCTCCCTAGCTCTTAATTCTTAATATTCGCCAGGATTCCACACAATATATGAACAAGCTCAAGCTTTTATCATCTTCAAAACAAAATTCCTCTTTACTACCTTATCTGTCAGCTCTTCTTTACAGCTCTGCCAGTATAATTAGTTCCTTTACTAAAGTCTAAAGACACAGCATGAGATTTCAAAAACCCCTTTCTGGAATGCCTGCCCCCAAACTTTCTGTGGCAGTTTTTCAGTTTGTCTTCTCTGCAGAAGCCTTCCCAGATTATTGAGACAGCATTATTTTATCCTCCCCTATTCATTCATAGCACCTTTCCATCAGACATTTAATTGCAGTTTGCTTTGAATTGTGTGTGTATTTCTTCTTCACCAAATAGAGTGTGACTTCCCTGAGGACAGGAAAAAATTTTAAGCCTTTTTAATGGAGCAGAATCTTCCTGTCTTGCCCACAGTGTGTAGTCAGTACTGGTTGGGTTTTTTGTTGGTCGCGTTGTATTTTGTGTGCCGTGGGGAGAACCCCGGGGCACTGTGATGGAATGAACAGGCAGGCGCTTCAGGCTTCTGGGTAGACAGCTACCCTGAGTAAAGCAGTGCAGAGGGGTAAAGTGGCGAGGGACTGTGGTTGCTGACAGCTAGTTCTCGTGGTTTTGCTGGCAGACTTAACTGTGCCATGCTGTCCAGGTTGGGATTCGTAGCCAGTGCCTATACCAGTCACGCAGCAAAGAGTCGAGGGCGTCACCTGGGAGCCTGTGACAAATACAGATGCTTAGGCCACACCCCAGGCTGCGTTAAGGAAGAAGCTGTAAGGGCGGTGGTTGGGGTCCACCAGTCTATGCGTGCGTGTATGCGTGCGTGCGTACGCGCGCGCGTGCGTGTGTGTGTGTTTAAAGATTTCATATATTTTTGGAGAGAGGGGAAGGGAGGGAGAAAGAGAAGGTGAGAAACATCCATCCAGGGTTGCCTCTCAGATGCCCCAAACTGGGACCGAATCTGTCACCCAGGCATATGCCCTCACCAAGAATTGAACTGGTGACTTCTTGCTTTGCTGGTTGACGCCCAAACCACTGAGCGGCACCAGTCAGGGCCATGCTGTGTTGTAACTAGCACTGAAAGTAGTGTTTATGCATACAGAGTTTGCAAACCACTGGCTAAGGGCAATCAAGGGGCTCTGGGCAGGCCTGGCCTCCCTTGAAGGACATTGCTGCCAGGAAAAGGGGAAGTCAGTTAGAAATGGGTGCAGGTTATGCAACCAAAAATGTCTACTGAGTTACTCAGGAATAAAAGTCCTAAGATCTTAGGGTCAGCTACTGTTCCTTCCATCCCTACCCCTTTTTTTCTCCACTTGAGCCTCTAGATCTGATGCTGAGCTGCTTGTGGAGTCTGTGAGGCAACAAACAAACTGTGCCTCAAACGTGGGACTTCTTAGTTGTTGCTTCTGATAATCATGTCATCACTTACTGGGCTTAAAAAACATTTTAAATCAAAAGATTTCGTGGCAGATTTCAATAAGCATAGATTCATATTTCCCTTTTTTATGTTTTTACTGTGTCAATCTAGCAAGTAACATTTTGCTTTTTGACAGGTTTCCTAAAAGACAGAAAAATGGGTGACTCAGTAAACCAATTGCAGCCACTTAATGAGAAGCAGATAGCCAATTCAGAAGGTGGATACGTATGGCAAGTCACGGATATGAATCGCCTGCACCGGTTTTTATGTTTTGGTTCTGAAGGTGGGACTTACTATATCAAAGAGCAGAAGTTGGGCCTTGAAAATGCCGAAGCTCTAATCAGATTGATTGAAGACGGCAGAGGGTGTGAAGTGATACAGGAGATAAAGTCATTTAGTCAGGAAGGCAAAACCGCGAAGCAGGAGCCCATGCTCTTTGCGCTGGCCATCTGCTCCCAGTGTTCCGACCTGAGCACAAAGCAAGCCGCCTTCAAGGCTGTCGCCGAAGTCTGTCGCATTCCTACGCATCTCTTCACTTTCATCCAGTTTAAGAAAGACCTAAAGGAAAGCATGAAATGTGGCATGTGGGGTCGTGCCCTGCGGAAGGCTGTGGCAGACTGGTACAATGGAAAAGGTGGGATGGCCCTTGCTCTAGCTGTGACAAAATACAAACAGAGAAACGGCTGGTCTCACAAAGATCTGCTAAGACTGTCACATCTTAAACCCTCCAGTGAAGGTAAGCATAATGTCTTTGGGCAGGGTACAGATATCCAATAAATAACACATTTATTTGACATAAGACAATTGTGTAATATTTTCTAGAACACCCTTTCGTTCTCAAGACATATAGATTAACTAATTCAAGTATGTTTAATGCCAAACTGGAATTAAACACCTACCACAGGCAATCCGGACATGAATAATCAAGAATCAAATGACAGATTTATAGGTTGATTTTCTACATCCTAAAATGTCACTGTGCTGACTGGAATGCCCATCCAAGTGACGATGGGCTCTGACAGCAGCCTGGAGGTGTTTTCGTTGTGAGCAGCGCAGCTGGGAGCCAGTGGGTGGCAGATAGCCTGGCTCTGTAGCCCCTTCTCATTTGTTCCCACTCTGCCCTCCTTTTTTTTTTAAGCTGGGAAAGCAAAGTAGAAGACATGTTCATGTGAAACATTTAGCTACTTAAGAAAATGTAAGATTTTGCACTAAAATTCTGAAAGATAGCAGAAGTCACAACATTTTAGAAGTTTCTGCATATGAGTTAACTTTTGATCAAATTTTTAAATCAGAGTTCAGAAATAGCACATGAGCTCAGTCTCTTAGAGATGTATTTTATTTGACCTATACAACATTTTAGGGGGAAATGAATTCCTTATCAACATCACATAAAATAAATCAGATGACATCATATAAAAGTCCATTTTCTGGTTTCATTTGAAGGTATATTTTGGGGGGCAGTGCTAAAATATTTGTCAGGGCGTAGTCTCTTGGGTTTACCCCAGTCCTGACCACTCTCGATTACATCACGTGCCCTGCTCAATTGTTTATTTTGCCTGCCTTTTCTCCGTAGACTTTCAAATTTTGTAATTCCTTCCCTCTTGCCCCCTTTTGCAGAAGTGGAAAGGAAGGCCTAGCTCAGTCCTACACCACTCATCGGCGGAACATAGGCTACAACCCAAATTTTCTCAGTGCCCCCCCCAATCTAAGCTCTTTTGACTGTTAAAAGAAAGCACATTATTTTCCTTGTTTAAAATTTGGCCTATAGCCCTGGCTGGTGTGGCTCAGTGGATTGAGTGCCATCCTGTGAACCAGGGGGTCGCAGGTTTGAGTCCCAGTCAGGAGACATACTGGGGTTATGGCCAGGTTCCCAATGGGGGCCATGCAAGAGGCAACCACACATCGATGTTTCTATCCCAGTCTTTCTCCTTTCCTATCCATCTCTTTCTCCTTTCCTACTCCTCTCTCTAAAAGTCTTTTTTAAAAATTTGGCCTATATAATATTTTCTTGGCTATTAAAAAAAATTATAAATTGCCTCCTTACCTGTCCATATACACTTATCTCTACCATTCATATATGTATAATTACCAGCTAAAAGGGATGATTGAATTTGAAATTAGTTGAAATAGATCTGTGCTTTGGAAAGTTGTTCTGAGATTATGTATCTAAAATAAGCCCTGTCTACCAAATTTCTAACGGTGGTGTCTCCCAAAATAAAGCTCTACAATAAGATGAAAATATAGTAGTTTTATTTCCAAAGTTTCATATTGAAATAGTGATAGAATAAGCAAAGTTAACTGACTGTTCAAGTATTTGTTATATCATGGAAAACAGCGTCACAGATTAAAGAAGTTAATTCCTGGATACCTACTTAAGCCTTTCATATATGGCGTTCTCAGTGAGCATGTTTTTTTTAACCTCCTAATCCTATCTGTCCTTTTGATTCTTTATTTTGTTCAAGGACTTGCTATTGTGACCAAATACATTACTAAGGGCTGGAAGGAGGTCCAGGAGTTGTACAGAGACAAAGCACTTTCTGTGGAGACTGAGAAACTGTTAAAGTACCTGGAGGCAGTGGAGAAGGTGAAGCGCACGAGAGATGAGCTGGAAGTCGTGCATCTGATCGAGGAGCACAGGCTGGTGAGAGAGCACCTGCTGACAAGTCACCTGAAGTCCAGAGAGGTAAGGAAGTGGGATGTGCTAATAGCTTGTAGTTGAACTGATTTATTATATATCAGAAAGATAAACTTGGGGTAACTGTATCCATTAACTCTTTATCAGGAATATTTTAAATATATTTTTAATTAATGTTTATTTAAAACATCTAGTGAAGTGCCCAAATGTAGTTAGCAGTCAGTAAATGTTAAAAAACAAATTAGTTTATCTGATAAAACTTTGACCAATTCACACAAATTTTTATTTAGAAAGTACTCTGAAACCCAAAAGAAAGCCTTGGAAAATATGTTATTAATATTATTATTTAATTGGTACAGGTATGTTATACTGATTCATAACTCCTGATGTTTCTGCCTTTGTTAATGCAATAGGTGTGGAAAGCTTTGTTACAAGAAATGCCTCTTACTGCATTACTAAGAAATCTAGGAAAGATGACTGCTAATTCGGTGCTTGAGCCAGGAAATTCAGAAGTATCTTTAGTATGTGAGAAGCTGTGTAATGACAAACTGTTAAAAAAGGTAAGCATTACCTTTATTAGGTACTACTGATTGAAAACTTTGACTCCTAATTTTGGAAATGCAGTTAGCATGTTATAGGTATGCTGAGACTTTTATCATACCAAATTGCATTTTGACTCTGAAATCTAAGATTAATATGTCCTCATCTTCTTTTTTCTTTATAAAATACATCAGCTACAATAACAAATGTAATTACTAGTATTCATTTGAATTTTGCATTTACTAGTTGGTCCGAAGGTTGTAGGTTTGTAAGCTTAATTTTGCATTTTCTGTCTTACTTCTAGGCTCGTATACATCCATTTCATATTTTAGTTGCATTAGAAACTTATAAAACAGGCCATGGGCTTAGAGGAAAACTGAAGTGGCGTCCTGATGAAGAAATTTTGAAAGCTTTGGATGCTGCCTTTTACAAAACATTTAAGGTGATGGTTTGATTTTTGTTTTAAAACAAATGACCCATTTACATAGGACTCTGTATCTTCTGTAAAAAAAAAAGAAAAGAAAAGAAAGAAAGAAAATTATCCTCACCCAAGGAATGCTTATTGATTTGAGAGAGGAAGGACGGGAGGGAAACATCGATGTGAGAGAAAAACATTAACCGGTTGCCTCTCGTACCCACAGTGACTAGGGACCGAACCTGCCACCCAGGCATGTGCCTGACTGCAAATCAAACCTGTGACCTCTCAGCTTACAGGACAATGCTCCAAACGACTGATCCACACTGGCCAGGGCTGCAGAAAAAATTTTTTAAAGATAATAGTTTGACTATATTAATTAGATACTTACTTGTTTTTTCTTAGTTCATGTAAAGGTGGATATATAACTAACATTGTAAGTTTATGAATAAAGTATTTCTCCCTACCTTTGGGCAATACCCATTATCCTAAGATCATTTTGATAAGAAATTACCAGATTTAAAATTTTGCATTATTGGGGAGTCCTTGACCTGGTCCTCTGTCCTCTATTTTTTCTGTTAATTAGTGGTGTATCTCCTATGTCTTGATAAGAAGTGATTTTAGGGCTGAAAATCCTACTTCAGAGCCATACGTTAAAATTTTGTTTTAAAAATTTCTTGCTATTCAATGAAATACTAACAACCAAATTCAGCAGCATATTAAAGGGATGTACAAGTGAGATTTATCCTTAGCATGCAAGGATTTTCAATTTATGAAAATTAATCATTGTATTCACAATAAAATGAAGTAATGACCACATGATCATCTTAGTTGCAGAAAAGCATCTGATAATTCAATACCCTTCCATGATTTAAAAAAATGTACTCAATAAACTAGGAATGGAAGTGATCTTCCTTAACATGATACGGGCCATGTATAAAAAACACACAGCTCTCATTATACACAATGATGAAAGATGAAATCTTTTCACCTAAGATCAGGAGCAAGGTAAGGATGCCCACTTTTCCACCTAAATTCTACAAAGTACTGAAAATTCTAAAAGGCAAGAAAAAAATAAAAGGCATCCAAATTGGAAAGGAAGAAAAATTACCTCTGTTCTCAGATGCCATGATCTTAAATGTACAAAACCTTAAAGAATCCATAAGAAACTTCTAAAAGCTAACAAAATCAGCAAAGTTGCAGAATACAAAATCAACAAGCAAAAGTCAGTAGTATGTGTTTATGTTAGCCCTGAACAATCCAAAGCTAAGTTAAGAAAACATTTCCATTTACAATAGCATCCAAAAGAATAAAAGACTTAGGAATTTAACTATGAATATGCAAGACTTATACCCTGAAAACTAGTAACTATTGCTGAAAGAAACTGAAGACATAAATGAGAAGACTTGATATTCCTAAGATGACAATACTACCCAAATCCATCTGCAGTAATGAGTCTTAAATATAACACCAAAAGTACAGGCAAAAAAAGAAAAAGTAAATTTGACTCCATTAAAATTTAAATCTTTGATGCATCAAAGGACATTAAGAGAGTGAAAAGAAAACCTGCAGAATAGGAGAAAGTATTTGCAGATCATAATCTGATTGGGCTTTAATACTCAGAATATATATAATGACAACAGTAAAAATACAAACAACCCATTTCAAAAATGGGCAAAGTGCTTGAATAAACATTTCTCTAAAGAAGGTACACCGATGGCCAGTAAGCACATAGAACGAGGTCAACACCATTGGTCACTAGGAGAATGCATTGCAGTGCCACATGAGACACCACTTCACACTCGCCGAAAAGCAGAAGTAACAAGTGAGAATTGAAGTTGTGGTGTATTCCTGGTGGGAACGTGAAAAGGTGCAGCCCTGTGGAAAACAGTTTGGCTGTTCCTCAAAAAGTTAAATGTTGAATTGCCATACAATCCAGCTATTCCACCACTTATGTATATACCCAAAAGAACTGAGAACAGGGGCTCAGATACTTGTACACAGATGTTCATAGGAGCATTGGTCACAATAGCCAACAGGTAAAAATGACCCACGTGCCCATCAGCAGGTAAATGGATAAATAAAATGTGGTAGTCAGCCTTACAAAGGAATGGAATTAGAAACATGCCACAGTGTGAATGAATCTTGAAAACTGCTAAGTGAAACAAGCCAGGCACAAAGGACAAATAAGATTTCACTATATGAGCTATCTAGAGTAGGCAAATCCATAAAGACGAAAGTAGAAGTTGCCACGGACTAGAAGGAGGTAGGAATGGGCATAGTTTTTTATTTGGGATGATGAAAAGGTTCTGGAAGTAGATAATAGTGGTGGTTACATAACATTGCAAATGTACTTAATGTCACTGGACTGTGCAAGTAAAAATGATTAAAAAGTAGTCCTGACTGGTATGGCTCAGTGGATTGAGCACCACCTTGCAACCTGAAAAATGGTTAAAAAGTAAATTTTATGTTTTTTTAATATTTTACCCCCCAAAAAATATTTCTTGATAGAAATTCCTAGTTTACTTCTGAAGAAAAAAATTTCTAAAAACAGAAAAATGACAACTTGCTTAAATAAAGTTATTGAATGGGCTGTCTTGTCTTTTTTTTTACCTCTAGTAGAAGCTAAGCATTTTTTTAATTAATGTTTTGAATCACAATTTACATTTGGTGTGCTTTTGTGTTAATTTCAGGTGTACTGCACAGTGGTTAGACAATTCATATACTTTACAAAGTGTTCCCCTAATATTTCCAGTACCCACCTGGCACCATACATAATTATTCCAAAGCGAAGCATTTTGAAATACTTTTTCAAATAATTGACAAATCAGAAATGAGGCCTTTTATGTGAGAGAATTTTTTAAATTTCTGTGATTGCATTTAATGATTGTTTCATTTTGTTTTCTCTTTAGACAGTTGAGCCAACTGGGAAGCGTTTCTTGCTGGCTGTTGACGTCAGTGCTTCTATGAATCAGAGAGTTCTGGGGAGTGTCCTCAACGCCAGCACTGTTGCCGCAGCGATGTGCATGGTGAGGACACTGGAGGCAGTTTGCAGTTTCTGCCACCTTGCGAAGATGTTACTGTGGGGCAGAAATGTACACTTAAACGTGGCCAGGAATGAGGTTTTCACTAGTTTTCGTCCATTTGGCATATTCGGCACATTTTAATTTTATGTAAATGCCATTGAGTTTTAAGGATATTGTGCATAAACAGGGTCCAGCACAAATAATGCCACTTTTTTATTACAAAGTCTTGATTACAAAACCGTAAGCATGTAATTCTAAAATATAACAATGTCAAACTCGAGCACACCATTTGCCATTTTAGGTCAAATGTTCAAATTAAAGCTATAAATTATGACATCCATACTTCTACCCTACCAGCCACACTCAAGCAAGCCTTACTTCTGCCAGATGCTGTATGTATTTTTGGGTGTGCTTATAGTTACATACACTTACATACTTAGGTAAAGACAGTATAGGTATATTGAAAAAGCATAGCTAAAGAACAAATTTTAATTTTACAATGAACAGTGAAATATTTTTGAGGAATAAGAGAGTATTTAGAGAAATTGTTAATGACTGGAAGTGCAAAGATCTGGAACCAGTAAAAATAGTCAGGTTCCAGTCTCATTGTCTCTGAATAGCAATTAAATGAATCATAGATGAGACTAACTTTTCTTCTGTGGCTTCTTCCTAGTTCGTGAGAGTTTGTGGAGGTACTTTGAAAGCTGTCCTACAGTTGGAAAACACAGTATGAGTGCAGAAATAAAATAAGCATCATAACACATTTCCTTTACAGATGAAGTTTTATGTACTTCAGGATACTGTATTTCTCTCAAATCTGCTGAAAATTACTACCATTGAATTTTCCAGGTTGTCACACGAACAGAAAAAGATTCTCATGTAGTTGCTTTTTCAAATGAAATGGTACCATGTCCTGTAACTACAGATATGACTTTGCAACAGGTTTTAATGGCTATGAATCAGGTAAAAAACTATTTAATTAAGCTTAATTAATGTATATTACATAGTAATTTTGTTATTGATGTCATGCTTGGTATTAATAAATTTGTAAAGACAGATTGTTTTATCTCAATTTTCTCATGAGCATAAAATAAAAACTTATACAGGTTTTGGGAAGGCCTTTGTATTCATTCTAAACAAAATGATTATGTAAATAATAGCACTTTTAATTATTAGTATTTTATTATTCAGACATATCATTATAGAAACTGCATCATTTATTCTTTCTCATGTTTTGTTCTGAGTTAGATCCCAGCAAGTGGGACTGATTGCTCTCTTCCAATGATCTGGGCCCAGAAGACAAACACAGCTGCTGATGTGTTCATTGTGTTCACTGACAACGAGACCTTTGTTGGGAATGTCCACCCAGCTGTTGCTCTGAGGCAGTATCGAAAGGTAAGACAAATTCTAGTATTCTTTCTCACTCCAAATAAGGCCCAATTCTCAAACAATCACTGTTTTTCCAAAAGGAAGATACTGACAGTATACAACACCAGTACTAGACTCAGCAGTACTTAAAATAAGAAAGACTGGCTACACATACATAATTTATTTCTATCATTTTCAGTTCTATACAGTAATAAAAATCTTCTATAAATGATATTTTTTATAATCAGAACATTTTTTTTACCATAACTATAAACTTGAATGATTCCTTGTGTTCCTTAAAAAATTAAAATTATCATTTGTGAGGTTTGTTAAGGGACTACACAAAATTAAAGCAAAGCTATAATCTATGTTTTAAGGTATATGGACACTTGTGTGTTCTAATCAGTGCTCTCCCGTTGAGGTTTCTGAAATGATGGCAATGTTCTGTATTCACACCATCCAATACGGTAGCCGCTAGTCATACGGACTGTTGAGCTCTTGACTTGTAGCTAGTGTGACTGTCAGTGGAAATAGAACTTGACGAAGAGCAGTGGTTCCCAAAGCGTGGTTTCCCTACCGAGCAGCCTTAGCATTACCTAGCACCTCGTTAGGGATGCTCATTCCAGGACCCCAAGGGAGCCCTGCCGAGGCAGAATTCTGCAGGGGGGGGGGGGAGTTTGAGACCAGCAAGTGAGAGAACAGAATTTGGAGTCAGGATAGCCTGGGTTCTGAATCCTCTGAAATGCGTGTATTATACACAGCAAAGTTAATAATCCCAGAGAAATAAATATTTTCCTGTGTTTATTCCACTTCCACATACACTGCCCCAGTGTGTGATATGTTGGGAAAAATATCTAATGCTCCTGAATATCCTGACAGGTTTGGTAAGTACAGGGTCTCTCGGCTGCTCAGGAATGTATTCTGTGGCCCACAGAATCAGTAATACACAACAGAGGAGTGGAATTTCAGACAGGTTGTCTATAAAATTTTATTTTCTAGTCTTCTGAAGATCACATCATCTAGCCCTGAAAGACTGACAAATTTTATGTAGAGAAAACATAAAAAGAACTTTGTAATGAAAAGCTGTAGTAGAATTTTAAGTTTTAATTTTGGAAGTTATTTGCTTTTGCTTTCATATAATTTTTTTTTACTATGTATTTTGATCTTTACTTACAGAAAATGGATATTCCAGCTAAATTGATTGTTTGTGGAATGACATCAAATGGTTTCACCATTGCAGACCCAGATGACAGAGGCATGTTGGATATGTGTGGCTTTGACACAGGAGCTCTGGATGTCATTCGAAACTTCACACTAGATGTCATTTAACCATAAGCACCAGCCTAATTCAGGTGGCCCATTGCCATTGGTGATCTCGCTGCAGATATGCAGCTACTTCCCAGCTCATCTGAATCCCATGAAGGATGTGAAGATGATGGCTTAGTATGTGTGTAATGGAAAGTTTACCTTACCAAAAAAAAGAAAGAAAAGGAAGGCAGGAAAAAATAGATGAGCCCAAAGTTCTTTCTGTCTGCTAAATAGCAGCTGGGAAGTAGCTTCAGAGTACACTGCAACTCCCTCTAATACAGAACTTCTTGTTGGTAACACTGTAAACTGTCCAACAGGTTTGCTTTGGTAAATAATCACATTTGTATTTAAAAGAAGAGCCAAATTTGTAAGTATTTCCATATCATGTCACTTACTTGAAAAGTGCTTAAAAGTTTTCTTAAATGTTTTCACTGGGAAAGGACAGCTTTGATCATGTCCACATTCTCTGAAGTGCACTGGACCACGCAACTGTGATGGCACATTCGACTCCTCTGTACACTTTATACCAAGGGGCTAAAACAGAAACCAAGATGGTTGGTTAAGGTATGAGTGGGTTTTCACAGATTCCTTTAGGATTTTTCTAAGATCACATAAATAGCAGCTTTCTTGTTCAGTGAAAAATACTTTGTTTTTATGTTTTATTTACTCTTGTAGAATTATTGCCATTGACCAGAAACATAATGAAAGTTTCTGGGAAGGGGACTCCAAAGTGTGTGTCAGCTGAGGAATTCTCTTTGGATTGTTTCATTTGTTTTGGTATATTTTACTGCTGTGATTTGAGGGTGTGACTCGACAGTTTCCTCCAAGTCATAGCAACATAGGCACACAGTCATACTTTCTTTGTTTATACTCTTAGGTGAAAACAACAAAGTGTTTCAGCATTTAACTCACCCATTCATATTCTGAAAGTATGACAAAATCTCCACTATAATCTGATTAGCTTTTTCCTTACTGTAAAATATTGCTCTAATTTCTTTTAACTATTTTTTTTAGCCAAATTGTAAATGGGTTTTAGGTATTTCCTAATTGTAAACATGTTAATGGCCTCTTTGTTATTCATTGTGGCGAGACATTCTTTTTTGATAGAGTAAAAAATAATAATAATAAATCAAACTAGGTCTTTCAGGTTTGAAAGGCCATTTTTGAGTAGTGTGTTACCACTAACCAGTCTGTAAAAAAGTATTTTTTTCTACTTTATTTGTGTATATTAAACTTCTTTTCATTATGCTAAAGTGCATTATTTTCTTGAGCAGACACCCCTTCTTTGTGGGGAGGTTTAACCTGTTCAAATACCAGTTCCTTTGCTTATATCATGGTTGTTTAAGCTGACACAAAACTTTAATGTTTATGTACTCTTTAGTAATTGAGAATTTATGCAGGATTTTAATAATTCCCTTATCACGTAAAAAGGCAGACTAGTAAATGTAAATTGTAGTCTTATGTGCTTGGGGTTAAACCAGAGGGTTTGTGTTTCAGGTTTTAGGGGGACTTTAGTAGTGTTAGGATTTGTGTAGGTACTCTGTTTTTTTTTTTTCATGGGAAACTTGGACTCCAGGGGTGACAAGAAAGTGTTCCTTTCAGACTTATTTGATACATTAATGCTAGCTCTTTTATGTAGGCTTCAAGGAAACAAACATATGGCAACTTGTAAATGTTGTGATTTACCTGAGGCTTTCAGTCAGCACAATTAATAGCAACCCTCCCCCAACAACAACAACAAAAAAACATTGTTTCTGATGTCATTTTGTTTTTAATCTCCTAACAGACATTGGGTTTAACATCTTAGCTGTTGGTATAAAGAACCTAGTAGAATTGTGTTATAGTTCTGGAACTCTATGCAAACGCAAGGTCTTCTTAATTTAAAAATCATAAAATATTCTTTTTATTCCTAATTGAAATGTATTCCTAATTGAAATAAAAGTATACTTCCTTCAGTTGTGTACCATTCCCATAGTGTTCTTAGACAGATTATTCAGGAATGTTCATTATATTCATAATAGTGAATCAGAGAAGCAAGGTTAGATGTGACCTTTTTGAAATATTTAGGTTAGTTGAATTAAACGGACTAGGATATGACTTAAGAAGGAAGAAAAAAACTAAAAGGCACCGAAGAAGGTGCCTTTATTTTCGAATTTGGGAATTTTAGAGCTAGAACAAACCTTTGAAATGTAAAAGTTTTTTTTTTTTTTTTTTTTTTTTTAATTTAGGTTCGGGAGCTAGGTTCCAAGAAGTGTGGCTTTGGAACACTAGATCTAGAAATTTTCTTCCCAGTATTCATATCCCCACAAAATAGGAAAACACTGACTTACAAGAATAGGAGTGAAAACAGAATTATTCAAGACTTGTATCTTTTAGGTATTAAGAAATAATGTATATACATGATTGCTGTAGGAGTAGAAAAACAAATTGTAAACATACTTTGGTAGTTCATAGTAATCCTCAAGCACAATTAATGTCTTAATAATCTATGTTGCTATATAATACAGTCTTATAGAAAAATAAAAAACTTTACCTCATTATGAATAAAATATACTCAAGTGATAAAGAAGTTTTATTTTCTGAATTACTTTTAGGATTACTGTTACATTAGTATTTAGGGAAATGTTGCTTTTAAAAAATCTTAAGAAAAATTAATAAACTCTCATTTCCTAGAAAATATGTAAATATTTTCAGGATATAGCTATAATTAGTAAAAATTTTCTACCCTGTTAGTTGAAATTCCTTGAAAATTCCATTAATTAAACTGTCATATTATTTAGAGTAGTAAGTATTTTATAGGTATGTTGTTGAGGAAGATGCTAGCAAGTGGAATTCAGTGTTACCCCTCTGGAAATTTTTGGTTTTTCTAACCTGCTGTGTGACTGTAGAGCCCAATTTCACCTCTGTGGTTGTTTTGTTATTTTTACAAAGTAACATCTGATGCTTAGATCATAGGAAAATCATTTTTAATATCTGATTAAAAGTTTAAATTGGGAACAGGGCTTGCAATACAGATTAGAACTTAATAATGTATTTTTAAAGACAAAATGTTTTAGGAAAATAGACTCAGTAATTTCTTAAAACACTTCTGAGTGGGAAAAA
The DNA here is from genome assembly GCA_004024845.1 of Tonatia bakeri. Lineage (NCBI taxonomy): Eukaryota > Metazoa > Chordata > Mammalia > Chiroptera > Phyllostomidae > Tonatia > Tonatia bakeri. Next base: position 232,670 of record PVIA01000393.1, read on the forward strand.
GTGGAAGAAAAACTTTCATAGTAAAGGTATTGACTAAGAAGTCACTATTCTCTGATCAAGAGAAAAAAGGGTATATTCCAAGTCCAACACCCCCACCCCATGGACCTAGAGAAACAAACTTAATACTCTTGTCTAAAAAAAGGAGATGCTATGCACAAACATTTGCTTAATCTTTTAAAATAACAGGGAAATTGCAAACAACTGAATACTATTTTATCAGGAGCTTTATTTTTCCTCTCATTTTGAGATTTTGCAAAAACAATATAGAATTATTTTGAAAATATAAGGCAAAAGTCCTGAATAAATTTGAGGATCTGAGAAACATCTGAGGATCTGAGGAAGTGAGAAACATCTTTAAAAGCACAATGAAGCTACATCTAAAGCATAAAGGGAAATCACTATGATCACTTATTGGGTCAAATTAAAAATAAGGTCTTACTCGCAAGTACAGATTTCTTGGTAAGTGATATGTTTACAGTAAATAATCAAAAAAATGAAAAATTCTACTCTTGTATACCACAGGTTTGAACTGATTTGTTAAGGCAATATCCTCTTAGAAAAGTGTCATATAGCCTCAGTGTAAACATGCATAAAGAAGAATTAGGGAAAAGGATAAGGTAAACTGTGAAATTAGCTGTATTTACAGTATGGATTTATTGTTTCCCTAATACTAGCTAATCTCATATTTGTTGGAAGACTACTTTTATACTTCCGTTTTTCTTCTAAAAGTCCTTCTGATATTTTTGTCTTCTGTTTTTCTTTTTTCTAGTCTTGTTCTACCTGGGTAATAAAATGAATGATAGGAAAGTCACCCATATTAAGGTTTAGGGTGAATTTACAGATTGCATTTTGTTCCATATAGATTTATGATCATATTTTTTTCAAATTAATAATGGGCAGGCCTCTTAGAACAATATATTGGTATAGTGTTTTCCCAAATCCAGTTATGTTGTATACCTCTTGTTAGATATTTGCATAAATTTTTTGGCCTTTGAGTAAGATCAGTTATTCAGCCTTTGTTTGCAATTACAGACAGATGTACACAAAGCACTCTTGATCCTCACATTTGCAAAATTAAAAGGCCACCATCAGAATCTTTGGTGTACTGAGTACTTCACTGTACATGACGACTTCTGGCATAAAAGGTCTTGTAAATAACACATGTTCACCTTCCACAATTTTGGGGGTGAGTCTAACCATTTTATTGAGGGTTGAAGGGCTGGGAGGATGAGATCAGATGTGCTTGGCCTGTCTGGGATCTCCCCAGCTTCACAGCTGCAGAAAACTCACCTTCAACATTTTTTTAAATTGGTGAGCTTTTTACTTGCTTTTGAAAAATTATTAAGTTAATTTTTAAAATAATGCTGTGGTAATGTTTTTCATGTAAAAAACTAATGGAGTGAAGCATACTATTTCAATAAAATTATAATAAGTTACGTATTTCCATAAACCCTGAAAAGACCAAATTATGTGGAAATTGGTAGAAACATAAACTAGAGGAGTTACATTAAAAAATTGTATTACTGAAATTAGGGTGATAATTTTCAATGAGAATGAATTTTGTAAATACTATAAAAATGAAAATACACAAAAGCTATTTGTGAACCTAAAGAGATTTTTCTCTTTCTGTTCACCACCGTATGTCATATTAACCTTATGAACACATGATATTTAATTTTAAAATATATTTAAATTTCAGTACTTTCAGAAGTTATTAGAATCTGTGCTTGTACAAAAGAAATAGTAAGTTAGCTGGTTTTGGTTAATTAACCCTTGGATTATTAACGGTGGCGACTGAGGTTAAAGGCTTACTATTTTGCATTAATTCAAACTTTTGTTTAAATTACTTGTTAGGCTTTATTTGCAGTGTAAACTGTTTAGAATCAGTACCAGCCAAGTTAAATTTTGAATGTACATTTGATGAATAGTAGCCAAAAAAAAAAGTTTTTATTGCACCATTCTAAATATGGGCTAATTGGTATGGCGTGACTAGACATAACTTTTAATAGTGCATTTGAGTTATAATTTATTCCTTTTATTGCCAACTCCTGATAATGATGAAATTTTCCAAAGGATAAACCTATATCTCCAAAGGGACACACACACACACACACACACCTGTTTTTTAATTGGTTGGGGGAGAGGTGTTACCTAGTTCTAAATGCTCATTTGCTTTGTATAAAGGCTTTGATTTTCCATAATTGACCACTTGAGGAATATTTAAATTACACAGACTAATGCCTGCATAGAATACAATTTAAGTATGCAAGAGCCTTAAAGTGAAAAACATGATCTTTTTGACTGCCTTAAAATATGACTAGCTCTCCAGCACAGGCATCCCAGTTCCTTTCCGTGGGGTCTGTTCGGTAAGTAATGCCTTAATAGTGTTAGTGTTTCTGAAGCACAGAACGCAAAGTGTCTGTTAGAGCTTCACTTTTATGTAATCAGTGGGACTTGAACTATTAAGTTTTAAAACCTGGTTGCACATTAATAGGGTAATCTGGGACACTGATGTGTAATACGTACATGACTGTTAACATCAGTAATACATTGTGGTAGTTTGAGGGGGTTTTTATTGTTTTGTATAACAAATTATCCAAGAAGCTGGACTTTATGTAACATCTTCAAGGATCAAGTTGTATATTTAAACACTGACTGAAAAGTACAGTTATAAAGTTCCAAAAATGGTTAATTTTTTAAGGAAATTTTTCAAGACAAAAATATTTTGAGTCTACAAGCAAATTTCATTCAAAAGAGTGAATGTAGTTGTAAAACATTGCAGTGTTGCAATAAAAAGTATCCAGGCCAGTTATTTGTTTCATTACATTTACATTTTTACATTCACTTTGCCTTTCAAAGCAGGAATCTTTTATAAAACTGAAAGAAAACTTTAAATTGTCAAGCTGGTGCTTAGAATTATGATTTATAACAAGTGTGATTTTAAAGGAAAGGACCCTGAAGTGGGGGAGGTCCTAGGTCTGTTTGTTGGAGAACTCCTGATGCTTTGTTGAGTCTTCCAAGTTTTCAGTGTAAATAAAATACCTAACAATGTAATTTTGCTGTTTTCTGATAGAAAATGGGAGAAATACTAATGTATTCAATTTATTTTATGATAAAACAGTTTTCACCCATACTGTGAAATCCTGACTTTCCTTTCTTTCTTTGCAAAACACCACCCTGAAAAGACGGTCGTAGATACGGAGTGCAGGCGGGTGCTGTGTGAACTGTCGCTGGTCAGTTGTATTACGTAGAAATGGACAGAAGTACCAAATAAACTCTATGCACTTCAAACAGTTGTCTCCTATTTCTTTAAAGAAATAAGAATTTTAAGGTCATAATACGACTTATAAAATCTAAGGCTGTCAGTAATCTATTCAACTGCAATAAGATAAAAATAAGGTTTTGATAGCAGTGGCCTTACTGTGCCTCTTTATCTTCTATTATATTTGACTGTTTAAAATAGATATGGTTGGGGATTCTTTTCCAACGGGTTTCAATTACAGGGTCAAAACTACTGGATTTAATCAAAATGCACATTCTTGAGACTTTTAAAAAGGGATTTCTGATGTGGACTGACCGGCAGTGCCCGTGGCATTGCGGATTCGCGAAGGAGATCGCACGGACTGCAGCAGGCCTGTGGGGAAAAGGGACAGCATGGCCTCCCTGAGAGGGCGCCGCGACCCCCGCCAGGACAGACTGCTACTGTTTTCTGGGAGCACTGCGTCCAGGAAGGTCCTCGTCATTGGGCTCAGGTTTGCCCGAAGTGATTACCTCTTAGAGATAACGGGGGAAAGAATGTTGCAGACGCGAGGGGAAAAGTGGTTGAACTGGTTACACTCCGTGCTTGGGAGGTTCAGCTCGGGCTTGAGGGAGCTTCCTCAAAGCTACTCAGTAAACGTCTGCTGCCTTACCTCGCCAGGAGGAGGAGTCTCGGCAACAGCGAGCCTCAGGGCAGCCCAGATACAATGCGGGCCTGGCCCCGGCCCCCGTGTGCCGCCGGCACCCTGGGCTTCCCGAACCAGGGTGAGCTACGTTCGCCAATACCGCGCCGGCCAGTTCCATGGAGAGTGTGTGTGCGCGTGTGCGCGCGCGCGCGTGGAAAACATCTACCCAGTTTCCTTTGGGAAAAGTTAACAAAAGTCAACTGCAAATAAAATTTTGTTTTAGTGCCAATTTACAGAAATTTATTTTTTACCTGTATTCCCATAAAATGTTTCTAAAAAGTTCCAAAGATTGAAGACGGGAGTTAGACACAAGGGGAAGATCAAGGTACGTCAGAATATACTCACCGAAACTTAGAACATTTAGGTGACTTTCGAGTTCTCTATTTAAATATGACAGTCAACAGCTGTGTGGGGAAAAGGAAGACCACAAACTATACATTTCTTCAAAGATGAAGGAAACGACTTAGTTTTTTTAATACTAAACCTTGACTTTAAATGTATTGCTTATAGTATTTTTTAATACTATATACTAGTTAGAGCACAATAAAATCCAGATACATGTAAACGAAAGACAATTTTTCCCCTTCAACTTTTCAGCTTCCCAATTAGAGGTTTGGCAATGTAAGCATAAACTGTTTAGTGATAAAATAAGAAAACCGATGGGCCATTTAAAAATATATATTAATGGGCTCCAGTAAAGTTTATCTTTCAGATCTTACCGTTAAAGCTTAAAGAGGACTGAGGGAAAAAAGGTAACACTTCAGCCAGTCGCCATTCTCTTCCCAGCCTAGGGTTCTGGGAAAGAAGGCACAGCTGCTGCAAGCCCGCACGCCTAGTGTTTTCCTCAGATCCCGCGCCTCCGCGGAGCCGAAGGGGAGGTGTGGCTGCTGGGTGGGCCTCCCTAGTCCGTCTGTGTAAACCCCAACCCGCGGCGTGCGGGCATCTGAAGGCCACGGGCGCTGGGAGGCTTGGACCTCGGCCCAGACGACGGACTGGCGCGTCCACAGCGCGCCCGGCTCCACCTCGGAAGCCGCAGCCTCCCGCAAAGCGGGGAGAGGGCCCGCGCCGAGAACCCGATCAGCCAGCTCCTTGGTCTTGGACTTCAGCCTCCAGAACTGTGAGGAATACGTGTTTGTGATGGACACCACCCCGTCTAGGAAACTGGGAGCCGAGGCGTCGGGGGACGAAACGGCGGCCGCCCCTAACGTCGCACCGGGACCGGGCAGGCCGCGGGACACCGCGGGACCGCACAGCAGCTCCAGGCCGCAGCCTGCATTGGCAGGCACTGCAGGGCGCTCCCTCCGCGAGAATCCGCGTGCACCGCGCGCTGTTCGGAGTAGCGCGTGAAATCTCGCGTTGTCTGGCTGGGCCCTACGGCCTTCGCGTGAAATCTCGCGTTGTCTGCCTGGGCCCCCCACGGCCTCCGCGCGCGCTGGGATGTTTTCCGCCAGTTAGTCACGTGGTTGTCTTCGCCGCGCAGCGGCCCAGTCACCCCCGTTCTGGTCGGTCGGTAATGGCCCCAGAGAACAGGAGCAGGGACGCTGGTCCGCGTGCGCCAGAGGAGCCGGAACGTGCTTTTGTGTGAAATGGTGAGTGCGGGACCTCACTCACGTAACTTTGATTACGTTGTTTTCATTGTCGCCTTAGTATTGCTCGGCCCTTGCTGTGCCTTGTGTGTGACTCGAACGCTGTCACGGACGTGCGTGCAGGGGGAGGCGGAGTGCGGGTTGGGTTTGCTGCGTGGGTTCTGACGTGGGCTCGGGCGTGGTGGGCTGGGCCGGGACGAGGGAGCGTGGGGGCGGGGCGGACACTGTGTGCGTCTGAGCTTCTGTGGCGACGGCGTCGGCGCCTGCCGCGTGCCTGCATCTCCCAGCCTGGTGGTGACCTGCCGCCCTTTCTCCGGAACCAAGATAGCGTTCCCCGCCTTTGACGGAACGAAGTGCACCTGGTCAAGCCTCGGTTCTCGGACGGTCCGCTCACCACCCAGCTGTTCAGAGAAACCTCGTCTCCTCGAAGGGCCTTCCAGAACGAGTGCCGTTCGAGAACCCAGGTTCCGCCTCGGCTCCGAGCTGCCACCCACCTGCTGGTCCCACCCGGTGCGCGGAGTGGGCACCTCGGTCTCCATCCAGTGGCTGGCTCTCTGCGCTCAGGGCTGCGCCGCAGCGCCCGTCCGAACCCCCTCTCACTCCAGGCTCGGACCTGGGCCGCACCACCAGCTCCAGCCGAACTCCTGTCCGGGTCCCCGGGCTGGGCCTGCCAGCGGGCTGTCCCTTGGCCCCAGGTGGCGCCACCCCTCCCCCACCTCAGACACCAGACAGTGACCGCCTCCTTGGGTTTCATTGATGTGGCCATTGATTTGGTCACGCCGCGCACAGAACCTGCTCCTTAGGCACTGAATATTAACTCAGGCACATTTCCGAACTGTTCCAACAGTTTGTCCTCACGCAAGGCTGCCATAGCAGCCTCCTCGACTGCTGTCGAAGAGCTGTACTAAAGGAAAAGCATTTTCTCCAGGCAGAGGGCACGGGAGAAGGAAGTGCATGGCGGGGCGGGGGGGGGGGGGGTCCGTTGACTGGGCTCCTTCCCGCGTGCTGACCACGAGATTTCAGGCCAACTGGTTACCGTGTCATTGCTGGTGGGGGTGGGGCAGAGCTGCGGTTAGGTTAGGGGTCAGGCTCAGTTTGGTGACGCCAGCGTGGCACATATGACTCCATTTGGGGCCTGTTGTCCCTTTTTTTCACACAACCCATAGAAACGCTCTGTTCTTTGGAATGACTAAGTTATTAAATGAATAATTTGGATTCTCAGAAGTAAGTTTCGTTCCATCCTACCAATTTAGTGTCATTTCTTTGACTCCAGAAGTGCAGTGAAGCCTTGTCCCAATGTAGGACAAGGATAACTGCTAGGTTCATAACTGCGATGTGTGAGAGCCTTAGATTTGAAAGAGACATCTCACATCAGTCCTCACCACTTAAATGTTGAACAGTATACATAGTAAAGATTCCCAAATTCATAAAATTCACATATAAATTCCTAATAAAAGACATCTTTCTTTGTCTTTTGATACTCCTTCATTTTAAATATCGTCTCTATCTCAAAAATTGGCAAGGAGAAAGATGAAGTTTCCACAGTGATTTATTCATTATTTTTACAACTTTTTCATGATGATAATTCATATATGTAAACATCCTCAAACACTATCACTGAAATTCTTTTTACTTTTTTTTAAAATAGCACTGATGAACCAGTGGAAGCAACTTCCCTTCTTGGTGAAGCCTATGGGTGTCTGTGGCACCTCCGATAAAAGTTCCATTGACAAATATTCTTGGTACCTGTTGGATAAATGAGATCAGGTGTCACCTTGTGTCAGCAGTAGAGGACTATGCCACACAAGGACAACAGATGCTCACAATCTTGGTTCTGTTATGGGCCAGGCGCCCCACTGAGTAAGCTCTTTCCCAAATCACTGACTTCAGTCTTTTCACCCTTGGGTTAGGGACAGTTTTTAGCCTTATTTTGGAGGGATATGAGATGCAGGTATTTGTCCAAGATCACTATCATGTTAATGACAGAGCTGGGGTTTAAATCTAGGACAGTCTGACTCTCCAAGCCCTTCCTGACCACTGTGCCCTATAAAAGGTTAAATAACGCAGTCCCTAATTATTAATAATGTTTAAGTTTCTTATAGTTGTTTACTAAAAGGGAAGAGTACACTGTACATTTCTTCCATGCACATGAGAAGGAAGATGTCAGCACTGTGTAATTTCCTGATAATGCATATTATGGAAAAATCCACACATTTCAAGAATCTGAGCACATGGAGCATGAAAGCACAACTACTGGAATAGCCACTGAAGACGGAACCCTGGTCTGTGCTGTCCAAGGGAGGGAGGAAGCTCCAGGAGGACTTTCAAGATTCACAGACAAGCACCCATGACTCCCCACACCATGCCGGTCCCGTCAAACACACACACACACACACACACACACACACACACACACACACACAGCAATAAAAATAACTCTGCTGATTTTAGTCTATGAACCTGGTTCCTAGATCTGCCATTTCTTTATCGATGTAAGATTCTCAGAGAACATCTAAACCTTGTTTCCTAACACCAGGGTGACCCCTGCCCAGGTCCCTACCTGCTTGGTGAGAAAACCCCACAAAGAACAGACTCACAGTTCTTTCTCCAGTCATTTTGTAAAGCGCGTCTTGAAACTGGCTTCCATATTCAAGCATGTCCAGTTCCACCACTTTGTAGTTAACATTCATGTCTTGGAAAAGCTTTTTTGCCATTGTACAGTAAGAACAAGATGTTTTTGAGAAAATAACCACACAATTGTCAGAAATTGTTTCCTGAAATAAAACAAACAAAAAAAAAACTTTAATGCTAGATATTACCTTTTGGAAAGAAATAATGATACAGTGGAAAGGGTATGAATTCTGGGGTCTCACAATTCATTCAGGGCTTATACTAAGTCTCCATCATCTATTTTCTCCTCTGTAGCTTGAAGGTATTCATTTCACAGCAAAACTATTAGGAAAAAAGGGTGTTAACAGGTGGAGAGTGTTGGTATGGAGAAATAAATTAGTGAGCCACAGAAGGTAAATAACTTACTGTCCTCAGCTACTCAGCAACAGAGCTGGGATTTGAAGCTGGGCAAGTCTGGCTCCACAGCCCAAGTACTGAACCTCTGTTATTCTGCTTTTCAAATACTCAGTATGTGTTTAGGAGTGAACACCTCACCTTCCTCACCCTTCAGTGGTGAGGGCTGATGGATGATTTCTCTTTAAAGATACAATTTTCCCTGATCAGGCAGAAATAACAGCCAACCCCTCTCAACTTCCACTTTCCTGTGTCTTCGTAGTAAAGAAAAATATCAATACTGGAATGATAAGGTATTCTTACACTGGTCCTGGAAAAGCTACTTTCAGAAATGCTAATTCAGGGGGTCAGAGGCAGATATCAGATACTATATTTTCTAAAAACCTTCCCAGATGATATCAGCCTGGTTTGAAAAATACTCTCCAGGCCTTTGTTACGCAAACCACGAGACTTTGAGAGGCACCTGTAGGGCCTATGAAATGTTTTGTTTCTTGTTTCTAAATATATGAAGGTCCAGGTTCTTCAAGAGATTCTGGATGGATAGGCAAAGACCCAGGCACGTGTCTAGGTTATTCTTGCATAGGTCATAGCAGCACCTTCAAAATCAAGGCCCAATATCAGAAAGCAGAGTCTCCAGGCAAAGTGACTCAGAAGTTACACCCACTGTTGGATGTCAGACAAGTACAGAGTCCCTGTCCAGCTGTCTGCAAGTTAGTCTACTTTTATGCTTTCCCCTCTGCTTACTCATAGTATTTAGTATAGAAGTCTTTATCAGGGAGAGCCAGCCAGACCAGAAGTGCATTAATGAATCATTTTATAGATGAGGAAACCGAGGTTGAGACATTCACAATATTGGGATTTGATCCAATTTGTCCCAACACCAAAGCCCTAGGATACAGGCACATGGAGACCATCCCTGAGAGGGTGTGGGCATTCTGGGTGCTGGCGTGTAGTACAAACACAGAGGGAGAGACCCCAGAGAGAGCTGAGACACGAGGACTGAGCCAGAACTTCTAGAACTCTCCTCCTCACCTCTCCCCAACTCCCTTCTTGCTTCAAAATTTTGTATTCTTATTTTAAAAGAGGGAGTCCCATCACCAGAGATTCCTGGCATTGCTGTTACATCCACAGCTGTGAGTGAAAACTGTTTTAGCCAAGTAAGTCAAAGACAGAAATATGTGTGTGGTAGTGGTTGGTGGTGAGAAACAAAGAAAAACATGACTGTCTTGTAGGCCGTAAGCAAAGAAAAACAGGCAAACCAGAGAAATTTTCTAAGGCAGGATTAATTGGACTTTGCAGTTAAAAAAAATGACAGGAACAGGGTAGTTTCAGCTTCCCAAGCCCAAAGCACAGTGTCTCCGGCGAAGGGCTGCTTGACCAGAGGTGGGTATGACAGAAAGGAGCCACCAACCTCGTTGGATCCATGTTGGCATGGAGTGAAGTCTCCACTAACAGTAAGTCTCATCAATTTTGACTACCAAGTGATGTAGAACTTTTCTGTTACATGGATTATTTTGACAGCAGATTTTAATATATGTATTTAGTAATTCAGTCACTGAACTATGTCAAGTCTGGATACTGAGTAAGCATATTCAATGTGTAAGACACAATCCTTTTTCCACACAGACAGTGCTTCCCATCTTCATATCACTCACTTGGATCTGATTCACGGGAGTAGCTGCCGGCTTCCCCAAGGATGATGACATGCTGCTCCCCATCCTGAAAGGAATTGTTGGAGGTAGCACAGTTTATTAAACAGTAAAGATAATATATCAGATGACATGCATTTGAAGAAAACCTAGTATGCAAGTATATATCCAAACTTATGAAAATAATAAAAAATAGGTTTTACTACTATCAGTACATAATATTTGTTTACTAAAACCAAAAAGGCCATGTGCTTCTCTCACTAGCCTCTTCATACTCTTAATTATCTAATAAAACCACATTTACTATGTTAAAGTCTGTCACCAAATTTGAACAAGACTGCCCTAATGATTCAATCATTACCTGACTACTGGTTAAAAAATACATAGTTTCCACCCTGACAGGTGTGGCTTAGTTCATCATCACACAAAGCAAAGGGTTCACTGGTTCAGTTCCTGTCAGGGCACATGCCTGGGTTTTGGGCCAGGTCCCCAGTTGGGGTGTGTATAAGAAACAACCAATTGATGTTTCTCTTGTTCATCTGTTTCTCCCTCTCTTCCCCTCTCTCTAAAAATAAATAAAATGTTAAAATTTGCTTATTAAAACATGCCAAAACTCCATGAACACTGTGAAACAGGGAACCTATAAAGATTCAAAAATTTTACAGATATTGAATTAAATGTTTTACACCTGAAATATGATATTAATGTTACCACAATAAATTTAATTAAAAAATAATAAATGGAAGCAATACAATGCTTCTAAAAGTGAAAAAAATTGAGGAAATTAAGGTACATCAACCACAGTAATCCATAGCTCCAAGTTCCCAACTGTAAACTGGGAACAGTGTTCATTCCCACCTCAAAGGGTTTTGTGAAGATTAAACGAATTGTTACACAGAAAGCAGAATAGGACTTGTGGCCAAGATGGAGGCATAGGTAGACACACTGTGCCTCCTATGCCTTTTTGGTTATGTGTAGAAGGACAACAACAAATTTTAAAAGAAAAAAAAAACAAGAACTGACAGAAAATCTAACTGTATGGAAGTCTGACAACCAAGGAGTTAAAGAAGACACATTCATCCACACCAGTAGGAGTGGTGGAGATGGGCAGCTGGCAGAGTGGAGGAACAACTGGGAGCCAGATGGACCTCACAACCCAGGGTTCCAGTGCAGGGGAATAAACAAAGGCCTCTGACTGAAAACACCTGTGGGGATTGCAGCAGTGAGAGAAACTCTCAGCCTCACAGGAGGGTTCATTGGAGGGACCCACAGGGTTCTAGAACATACACAAACCCACTCACCCAGGAATCAGCACCTGAAGGATCCAGTTTGATTGTGGGTGGTGGGGAAGTGACTGAAAGCAGCAAAGAGTCAGGCAAGCGGCACTGTTCCCTCTTGGACCTCTCCCCTATGTCCAGTGTCACAACACAGCAATGTGGGTTACCCCACTCTGGTGAACACCTAAGGCTCCATCCCTTACTACATAACAGGCATGTGGAAACAAAAAAATGGCCCAAATGACAGGACAGATCACAGCTCCATAAAAAATACAACTAAATGATGAAGAGATAGCCAACCTATCAGATGCACAGTTCAAAACACTGGTAATCAGGATGCTCACAAAATTGGTTGAATATGGCCGCAAATTAGAGGAAAAAATGAAGGCTATGAAAAGCAAAATAAAGGAAAATGTACAGGGAACCAACAGTGATGGGAAGGAAACTGGTACTCGAATCAACGGTTTGGGTGGACCATAAGGAAGAAAGAAACACTCAACCAGAGCAGAATGAAGAAACAAGAATTCAAAAAAAAATGAGGAGAGGCTTAGGAACCTCCAGAACATCTTTAAACGTTCAAACATCTGAATCATAGGGGTGCCAGAAGGAGAAGAAGAAGAGCAAGAAATGGAAATTTATTTGAAAAAATAATGAAGGAGAACATCCCCAATCTGGCAAAGGAAGTAGACTTTCAGGAAGTCCAGGAAGCTCAGAGAGTCCCAAAGAAGTTGAACTCAAGGAGGAACACACCAAGGCACATCATAATTAGCCAAGATGAAAGATAAGGAGAGAATCTTAAAAACAGCAAGAGAAAAAGAGACAGTTACCTACAAAGGAGTTCCCATTAGACTATCAGCTGATTTCTCAAAAGAAACTTTGCAGGCAAGAAGGGGCTGGAAAGAAGTATTCCAAGTCATGAAAGGCAAGGACCTACACCCAAGATTACTCTATCCAGCAAAGCTATCATTTAGAATGGAAGAACAAAGTGCTTCCCAGATACGGTCAAGTTAAAGGAGTTCATCATCACCCAGCCCTTATTATATGAAATGTTAAAGGGGCTTATCTAAGAAAAAGATAAAAAATATGAACAGTAAAATGACAACAAACTCACAGCTATTACCCTAAAAACAAAACAAACTAAGCAAACAACTCAAACAGGAAGAGAATCACAGAAATGGAGATCACATGGAGGGTTATCAGCGGGGGAGAGGGAGGGGGAGAGGGGGAAAAGGTACAGAGAATAAGTAGCATAAATGGTAGAAAATAGGGAGAGGTTTAGAATAGTATAGGAAATGTAGAAGCCAAAGAACTTATATGACCCATGGACATGAATGAAAGGGGGGGAATGTGGGTGGGACGGGGGTGTACAAGGTGAAAGAGAATAAAGAGGGAAAATGGGACAGCTGTAATAGCATAGTGAATAAAATATATTTAAAAAAGAAAGCAGAACAGTGCCTTGAACACAGTAAATGTTCAGTAATGTTTGATATTATTTCCTGATTACAGGGATTTTCATTATCTTGGTATTTATCATCTGAAAGCTAGCTGTTGGGAAATCTTAACAGGAGGTGTTCATTCTAACAGGAAAATGTTCACCAAAAAATTATTTAATATCACCAAATCTCTTGGCCTATTCCCAGAACCCTTCCCTATCCACTTCCTTTCTTTTCTTTCTCTTTAAATTGTATTCATTACTTTTAGGGGTGCGGGGATGGGGGGAGAGCCATTGATTTGTTTTTCCACTTATTTATGCATTCATTGGTTGATTCTTGAGGATTGAACCCATGACCATGGCATATGGGGATGATGCTCTAACCAACAAAGCTACCTACCCAGAGCCACTTACTCTTTCTTGATCAGCCAGGCCCTACAGCATCGTTGGAAAAATATTAAACATCATGAGGCAAACTAATTGCACAGTGAAATTACAAATCTTGAGAAAGGATATAAGCTATTGGAGGCTTCAAAAAAGAATCACTCAAATATGCAGGGATTAAGAGAGTAAAATAATTAAAACTTCAATTAGTTCAAGAATTATTCTGCCCTGGCTGGCGTAGCTCAGTGGATTGAGCGCGGCATTGCAGGTTCGATTCCCAGTCAGGGCACATGCCTAGGTTGCAGGCCATGTCCCTCAGCAACCGCACAATGATGTTTCTCTCTCTCCCTCTCCCTTCCCTCTCTAAAAATAAACAAATAAATTCTTTTTTAAAAAAAAAAGAATTATTCTTATCATTATGTTGCAAAACTCAAGTTCTGACAAAAATTTCTCCCTCCAAATACTTCATTCATTCACTATGAGTGCACTGAAAATTTAAATGTTGTAAAAGTAAGCTACTTTTTATAATGTTTAATGTTCTTTTTTAAAAGGTACCCATCTTTTTAACTGTATAGCATGAAAGTGGTGCTTCAAGAATCCACTTTAAATGGCTTTTTATTATGCTTGAATAATGAGCATCTATGTAGCCATGCCTATACACATGGAATAAGGAAGTTATAAAAACACCACCTTAAGTAATAATAGTTAAAAACAGAAAACACTCCAAGGGAACATTGTAACATTAAAACTCTCCAATGTTTACAATCTATCATTTCTTGCTTCCCAATAGTTTAGCAAGGAGACCTTTAAGACAAAAAGGGCCTGTGTGCTTATCTCAAAGAGGAGCAAAGAGAATCAAGTTAGGGAGACTACAGCCAACTTAGCAGAGGTGTAGTTTTAAGAAAAAAGCAGGCAAATTCCTGGAACTTAAACCTGAAAAGTAAGGAGGTGCATAAGTGCTGGCCTGGACCTAAGGTTTATCAACTAAGTAAGCAAGTCCTTTTCATCTCAAGTCTAGCATTTATTTGGTATACCTAAAACCATCTGCTACAATATTCACGATTGAAGCAGTTCTTTCCTGGGGTTTTCTTGGGCAGTGAAAGCATGTGGGAAGTGCATTCTGAAATATCATGTCCTTCCCTGCCAAGTGAGTGTTTCTGGAAGACACCTTGCTCCTTAATTCTAGTTGAGCAGGCAAAAGTTATCACCTAGTATGGAAAGGGGCATAAGAAGCGCACAATAAACTTTTCACTTCCACACTAATGAAGCACCCTGTAGTCATGCCACATTCGGGGACTGCCTACTATTGCCAAGTAAGCAAACTGCTAAATGCCCCAGCAATACATATTATTGGAAAAACACATCTTTAGGGGCCTCAGAGATCAGCCAGTCATGTAGTCATGTTCAGTGATCAGCATCTTCCTGGCTTGGCGTAGAAAGTTCAAGAGTTCCCAGAGTCCTGCAAAACTGATGAAAGCTACCAGAGCAAGTGGGTAGGAAGACATCCCACGCAGAGGGGGAGATGCATTGGTCGCACACATGAGCGAGCTGGTGGGGCAGCCAGGACCATGGGGCGGGCCAACATCAGCCCAGGGGGCGGGTCTCCCATGCCAGCCAAGCGGCCGACGGTTTTGCGAAGCACCGCAGTGCAGGGAAAGCACTGTCCACGGTGCAGCCAGAAGCATCTCAATGTCAGTGTCACAGTGCCTATGCTCAAAGACGTGGCCACTTAGTAGGAAGCGCCCCCTACACTTCCTGCGCCGTTAGCAAATAAAAATGCACAATGCACAAGTACAATTTCAGATACACAACAAGTAACTGTTTAGCATGAGGATGTCCCGTGCAATATTTGGGATATACTTAGACTAAATTATTCGCTGGGTATCCGAAATCCCAAATTATTAGGGTATCTTGTATTTTATCTGGCAACAATGGTGGCCAGGGTGGTAGGGTGGTGTCCAAGCGGACACGACTCAAGTATTTTGAGGTTTGTTCAGTCGCTTAGGGCACCAACCTCCGCACCCTTTCGGAGCCGGGCTGGATAGGTCGCCGGGTCCACATGGCGCAGGGAGGAAGAGGTGCGAGACCTCCGCGCCCCAGCCCGCCCGGCTGGCCTGTCAGCTGTGTCCAGTACCTCGAGGCCGCCCCGCCCAGCCGGCCCGCCAAACCGCTCCCACTTCGGGTGAGCCGCGTCCGCACCAGCAACGCGCTGCTCCAGATCATAGTCCGAGCGCGGGACCTGGGCCGCGACAAACGGAGGGGACTCGGCAGCCGCAGCCCAGGAGAATCAGCCACTGCTGACAGGCCCCGCCCCCACACGCAACGCAAACGCTCCCGCACGCCCGACCAACCCCTAATCTCAAGGCCCCACCCTCTAAATCCCTGGCCGCGCCCCCGCCCGCAGGCCCCGCCTCCACATCCCGGGTCCTGCCCCGCAGGGCTGCCAGCGCCAGGGCAGGTGTAGAAGGCCTGGCTGTTAGGCTCTCCCCTCTCCAGTGGTCGGCGTGTGGCGGTCCAGGACCGCGGAGTCCGGCCGAGTCCCTCCCACGTGCATGCAGCCGCCTGATGATCCGCCAGAGTCTCACCTGTTAGTCGCCAGGTCTTGTCCAAGCCCCACACCTGTTTCTTTCAGGCTTGGGGATGCTCATAGAGACTCAAAGGCACTTGTGGACAGTGCATGGGATTGTGGCCAACATTCTGGCCAAGCAGAGAAGAAAAATAATGACTGTCCCAAAGAGGCCACGTGCCTCGGATGTTTACCTAAGGATGACAGCGTCGTCACAACTTCCTGTTGGGCAGGTCTAGATGTTTAAATATATCCATCTTAAAATAAGGCCATTGATCGAACATCCCTATCAGTCTTGGGAATGTTGGACTTTACATTCACAATTAAAAGAAAAAAGTAATCCAATGTAGAATGTTCATTCCAAAGAATTCAAATAAAAGTAAAATTAGAAAATAAAGCTTAAAAGAGCCCAGAAGTATGTTGCAGTGCCTTTGGAAAATAGGCCAATGCTCTAATGACAAGACGGGGCACACAGTCATGGTAATAATAGCCCTCTGTGGTTGGCTATATAAGATGAAGTGGGTAGGCCTTTATTTTTATTTACTGAGGACTTTGAACTCTAGTTCAAGGTCAAAGATCAAATGGTGTACCTAAAATTTTGAACAATTATTAAAGTAATACATACCTTTTTTTCCATCCTTCATGCTCAACTATCTAAGTTAAAGATTCATGTTACCAAGGTACCAAATTAGAACTTCTGTTTCTGACAGTTCTTTTTCTACTTTTTCAAATGGGCTATGCTTCATGATTTCATAAAAGGGTGCAAGTTAGTTACAAAAACAAATACCCCAAAAGGTGTGAAATCATTATTCATGAATCCAAAATTAACTTTAAAAATTAAGGTATGTTATTTATAGTGTTGTGAGGGTTTGTTGTTTTTTTTTACCAAAAGAAAGCTATTTCAGAAATTTACCATGTTCTTTTAGTTTTGAAGTAGAGTTTGACTTTATTTGCCTCAAGTTGTTTTACAAAATAAAGACCACTATGAGGCAAAAACAATCACGTCATTATTTTAATATAGGACAGATGGCTTATGTTTAAGTACAGAATTTATTGGACAAAATGTTTTAAAAAAGGAATCCCACAATGAAGACAAAAATTTATGCAGGTTAAGCATATTATAATTTTCAGATTTTTTGTGTTTGATTGGGTAGTTACAGAAGTGATGACTTTTGGTCGTATTTGTGATGTCTGCAAGAGCACATCAAGAACTATGCCAGCTGCTCGCTTGCGTGTATGTTCTTTAAACTATCTTTTGTTCTTTAAACTATCAATTAGAGCTGGTGAGTGTTCTTTGTGCAGGTTTGTGCCCTGCCTGGGGCTGGAAGCCACTAACGTCAGTAAGTTATGAGATCTTTTACTTGAAAGGACCTTTAAGGTAGGTCCTCTACAGTGGGGCCAATCTGTGGACCGTGGGCCCCTGGCAAACATCACAAATCTTTCCTCCAAAGAAACTTTTCAAAAAAGAGACTGACTGTAAGCCCTCGAGGGTCAGTTATCGTGTTAGTCTCCTAAGGCTGCTCTGACCTATTACCACAAACTTAACAGAACAGAAATTGATTCTCTCACAGTTCTGGATGCTGTAAATACAAACCGGGCTGGGAGGTGCTCCTTCCAGAGGTTACTCTCCAGGACCTTTCATTTCCTTTCCCACCTTCTGGTGCCTCCAGGTGTCCTGGCTTTCTGGGCTTGTGGCTGTATCTCTTTAGTCTCTGCTTCCACTCCACATTTCCGTCTCCTGTTTGTCCCTGATGAGGACACTTGCTGATTGGATTTAGGACCCACCTGAATAATCCGGGATGATCTCCTCAAGATCCCAAACTAATTGACATCTATCTGCCAAGACTCAGTTTCCCAAGTAAAGTAACATTCACAGGGTCCAGGGATTTGACCGAAATGTGTTATTGTGGTGGGGAAAGGACCATTTTTTTTCAACCTACCATATTTTTCAGCCTATATAATCTAAAACTGCCTATAGAAAGCCTGATGTTTCATTGAGGTTTGTGTATTTTGTTAAAATTCTGTGAATTTTGTATCACACTCCCGTTGCACTGTATCCACTGTTTGTTTTATTGTGCAGCTTCACCCTCTCCCATGCCGGTCTCTGCTGTAGGCACAGTTTGCAAACAAGGCTCCTGCCCGTAAGAGACACAATACTCTATCTTTTCTCCAATTTTGTGAGAATGGTGTGAAATTCATGGTTCTTAGAGATGAGTCATGTTTTCACTCTGGCATCACTGTTAACTACCATTTGCAGCACTGTCTTGTGTGGCTCAGTGGGTTGAGTGCCAGCCTGCGAACTGAAAGGTTGCTGGTTCAATTCCCAGTCAGGGCACATTCCTGGGTTGAGGACCAGGTCCCCGGTTAGGCACATGCGAGAGGCTGCCAATTGATGTTTCTTTTGCACATTGATCTTTCTGTCCGTCTTTTTCTCTCCCTTTTCCTCTCTCTGTAAAAACCAAACAAAACAAATAAAACAAAATGCCCTGTTTGAAAAGGTAAAAACAAATTCATATGTTCCCAGGCTTTATTTACACTGAACAATATCTTCCTCTTGTGTTTTTTTCTCCCCAAATATAATGCAGCTGTAATTGAAATCACATAGTTTAAAACTGTTGCTGAAATGCATTGTAAGTTTTGGCATTATAAAGTTTCTCATTCTGCAAGTACAGAGATTCTTCTTTCACAGAAATGCTTGAGAAGGAATGTTGCTTTTCCAAACAGAGCATTTTCCAATGCTCTGACATCAACTGGGAGCTCTACACTTCGGTTCAACGCTGACACTCACCACCTGGACTGAGCACATGCCCCACGGTTTCAAGACTCAGTCCCGCAGGTCTACCTCCACTTTGGATAGCAGCCACAAATGGGATGTCCTGGCTACTGTCAGTTCTGCCTGGCCAACTACAAATTTAGGTGTTACTATGACCTCTCTCAGGTTCAATATTTTGCTGGAAAAGCTCACAAAATTCAGGAAAGTGCTGTCCTTACAAACATAGTTTTAATTAGAAGGATACAACCCAGGAACAGCCAAATGGAAGAGATGCCTGGGGCAAGGTTGGGGGAGGCTGGGTGCAGAGTTTCTCTGTGCTCTCTCTAGGAACACCCTCTGTGTTTTTCACCACCAGCTGCTGCCCCAGTCCTTTCCATTCAAGAGTTCTCATCAAAGTTTCATTTCATAGGCATGATTGATTAAAGCAATGGCAAGAACTCAGTCTCCAGCCCCCTCTCCCCCTGAGAGGTGTTTGGGGGTGGGAGGTAGGGTGTTGGAAGTCCAACCATTAAGCCCAAGTAGCCACTGCCTTGAAACTAAATAAGGATTCTCTAGGAATCACCTCACTAACATCAACTCAGGTACATGGGAAAGGGAGTTGAACCACTCGAGAAATTCCAAGGGCTTTAGGAGCTCTGTGCCAGGAACCAAACCAGGAACAAAAACCAAATACACACACACACACACACACACACACACACACAAGTACTATCAATTTTATATATATATAAAATTATACCACAAGGACTTAGCTAGCCTTTGTGTAGAAACCCAGGGGTTAAAAGTTAAGTGAAAGAAGGTGTCAGATGTTATTTGAAGTTCTTATACTCAGAAAGCACATGGTTCGGGTTCCTAATTCAAGAATGAAGTGAATAAAGAAATACCATTGCTAGATACGTTATAATATCCAGCTGCGTAGTAAAAATGGAAAGTATTAACAATTTCTTCAGAAATTATAAATGTCAAACTGAAAGACATTTCAGTGCTTTGAGCTCAGAGAACAGGAGACAGTATACATCATGGAAGAATGGGAAGTAATATTCCTGAACCAAGTGTGCCCTGGATGTATTTATGAGGAAATTAAAGATATGTCATTCATTAGGGGAAATCCTGTTAAAGCACATGGTAACTTTTCCCCTTCAATTTCACTCAAGAATTAGCATCTGGTATATTCTGACCAAAGTATTTGCTTTTATTTTCTTCCAAGTACTATCTTCCTTCTATATATGTCATGTCTATATCCATAAAATGTGTGTCCTCAAGTCTCTGGGTCAATAGACTGGATGACAAGAGCAGAATATATGTTTTCTTTTGAAGTGTGAGCAAATTATTTTTTAAAAGATCTCGGGTGGTCTCTAAGCCTTTGACTAGACAAATTAATGACTCCAAGTGCCATGTGGTGTTGAACAAACATTTAGTGATCAATGTTTCCTGACCTTTGCATTCTGGAGTGTTTTTTTTTTTTTCTGTCTCCCTAATGAGTTCAGTGTTTCTTTGCCTTGTCCATTTTCTCTTGTCAAGAGGAGGCTAACCTTGTATTTTTATTCTTACTTTCTTATGAATTTAAAGAGAATGAATATTTTCAACTTCACTGGTGAATCAGATATTCACTTAATGGTATAGAAACTTGCAACTGTTGATGCAAAATACTAAAAGCATGTGTCTGGTAAAATTTAGCCATATAGTGAATATAAGTAAATTCACATAAAGTAAAAGTCACATAATTGAGTGGCATCATCTGGTTCAGATTGAAGACTGAGAAGTGTCAGTGGCATTTCAAAAACAGGCTATGGGGGTAGTTGTATTCCACTGAGTCTCTGAGTCTTTCTGATGTGATGATGGGTATGCCTCTCTCCACAGTGCGTTCCTGGGGGGTCTCTGTCCCAAGGTCATTGACAAAAACGAAGTTTCCATCAAGATCCAGCAGACACCCTCACCACCACAGACTGGGACCTTGACTCTTGTCTATTTCTGGCTAAGGCCATGGATGCTTAACTGAGCTCTGACTTTTTGTTGAAGTCCTTCACATTGGTTATTATTTTCTTTTCTTTCCTAGGAAGAAGTCTCCTGGAACCCTTCTGTTATCTGACCAGATCTGTGGTGTTCATTTGTGAAATTGTTTCCTAGCCTTCTGACATTTTCTCCTGGTTTGTCAGGTTGTCTGTTGGGGGAAAAGTCTGTGAGAAGGTTCTGGGCAGGGACCCTATAAGTCTGTGCTTGAGCTGGTCCCCGAGGTCTCCTTTGAATCACCTTTGCCTTGAGTCTCCTCTCAAGGCAAAAATAGATACAGATATTCTCCTCAGTCTTGCCTTCGTGCCCCAGCTCTGTTCAATTTCATCTGCTAAAAGCAGGAGGTTTGCCTGTCCCGTGTTTGAGGATGATTAGCCTTTGGCCAACTTCCAGAGCTGTGGGGGTTCACCAGCACCGCCTTTCAGGAATAGGGCTGTTCTCACAGGGGCTTCTCGGCTGAGCACTGCCACCTCCACGCTGCACATGGCTTCCCTCACGTTTGCACACTCTGCTAACTTGTACACTTACCTAGGTGGCACAATTGCACCAGGGACAGTTTAGAGCTCTCCTGGCCACTTTGGTTATTTCTGACAAGAAAAAGATTGTTTACTTAAGAGGTGTTTTAGAATAAAAATAAAAGAAACCTTCATGAGAAAATTGTCTTGTTTGTATACAAGAAAGAGAATTTTTAATTTAAGGTAGGAGACACCCCCTCATAAATGTCCATACATGGAAGGCTGCTAAGGCTAGCCTTTTCATCACAGGACCAGATGAAATTGTCATGGCCCAACTTATTCTTTAAATCAGCCACAGTAACGCTCTTTTGTGTGTGTACATGTTAAAAATGGGTATTTCTACATCTAAATTTTCTCTCTTTGCATAGAAAATATAAATAGGCTTTTACAGTAGAAATTTCATATTTTCTAAAAGCCGGCAGCTTCTCCCTTTGTTCTGTTTTTCCCTCTCTTAAAGATTAACGTATGGATCAAACAAACAAAATTGTTGAAATAATACAAAATGCACATTCATGGAAAAAATAGCTAAGCAATTACTGGTTTTCTGTCTGATGATTTCCTCTTTTGTTTGGAGAAAAAGATGGTTACTTTGAATAAATGTGATCCTTAATGTGACTGGTTGACTATATGAGGTGACAATAATTACAAAGAAATAAAAGAATGTATGGCAAACAATCTATATGATTTTCTGTTTATTAGGAGAATTATTATTTAACAAGATTTTAAATTTAATTGATACATTATTTTAGTTCAAGTACATATTTTAAAGCTATAGTTAAAAACTTTGTATTATTTGCATATATTCATTTATGCTTAAATATATGTAATATAAAGGTATAGTTATAAATCTTATATAGCCAATAGTTACATGAATAATGTACAAAAGAGTAAAATCAGAATATGGGCCTTTTTTTTAAAAGATTTTATTTATTTATTTTTAGAGAGAGAAACATCAATGTGTGGTTGCTGGGGGACATGGCCTGCAACCTAGGCATGTGCCCTGACTGGGAATCGAACCTGCGATGCCTGGTTCGCAGCCCGCGCTCAATCCACTGAGCTACACCAGCCAGGGCAGAATATGGGCCTTTTTTCTGTAAAAGAATTCAGTCATTCTGTGCCCAAGTTAGTAGAGGTTCCTTTTTGTCCACCAAAATATGTTAATTCTCAGTGCTTTCTATCATATTCAATCATGAATTTTGAAAAATGTAATTCCTAATACAATTGTTGTCTAATGCTGTTTTTACAATATTACCTCTAAATATTTCTTTAGATGCTTATTTTTTTTAATTCCTTTAAAAAAATGTGATTCCAGAGAGAGAGGAAAGGAGGGAAAAGACAGGGAGAGAAACATCAGTGTGAGAGAGAGCTGCAGGCTCCCGGACTGGGGACCGAGCTCACAACCCAGGCAGGGGTCCTGACTGGGAACTGAATTCACAGCCTTTTGGTTTGCAGGATGACGCCCAATCAACTGAGCCGCACACCAGCGAGGGGCCCTTCTAGGAACCTGTAACTTAGTTCTCGTCTTCTCCAACAAACTGTTGCTAATTTTGCCTTAGGCTCCACCTTCAGAATAATGTCTAAATTCTGATCAGGTCTCCCAAAATGGCCATTGGCGAAAAAAAGAATTACTTTTTTACTCTAAACATTAAAAGTCAAGAAACATAATTCGATATTTCTATAATTCTTCATATTTTAAAAAATTATTGAGAAATTGTTTTCAAATCTTAGGAGAAAACTGTACAAAAAGAGGCTGTCTTAGGTTAATTATCTATAAACAAAATGTGTTAATAAAAATATCTTTCACTGATTGTATATACTTTTCAAGGTAAAAGAAATTTATCAAAATCTTTGTTTTCAGCTCTGGCTGGTGTGGCTCAGTGGGTTGAGCACCGGCCTGTGAACCAAAGGGTTGCAGGTTTGATTCCCAATCAGGGCACATGCCTGGGTTGTGGGCCAGATCCCTGGTGGGGGACATATAAGAGGCAACCACACACTGATGTTTCTCTCCCTCTCCTTCTTCCTCCCTTCCCCTCTGTCTAAAAGTAAGTAAATAGAATCTTAATTTTTTTTTTTTTGTTTCCAGGATCCTTGTTTCAAAAATCCTTTTTTGTTTTTGTCCAAGGATGGTCTGAACAAGACTGAGGGGTACTGACTCTTTAGAAGTTTACTACTTACTTTAGTCTTTCATTAGATCCAGTAGCCAAAGGGCACTTGTCTTGTCTAAAAACTTCAGTTGATTGTTTCAGGGCCCTTGCTAAACCTAATTGATCCCCAAGCCCAGCAGAGTTTTTAAAAGCTAGCTGATTAACCTATAAAATACTGTTTTCCTCAGCACCACTGTCTGTTACTACAATACTAAATCCGGTCACCTGCTTTCCTTTACAAAAAAACTTATTTCCACCATTGATTACCTCCTTTAGGAACTATCCTTAATACAGCAGGTCCTTGAATAACATCATTTTGTCCAAGTTGATGGGGAAAAAAATGTATTCCAGCTGAGGCACGGTCTGGATGCAGTGTGAACATCCTCGCCTTGTCTGCTGTGGTTTCCTCCCACGTCCCAAAGATGTGCATGCTCAGGTTCAATGATGTGTCTACATGGTGCCAGTCTGAGTGAAGTAATAGCTAAATATGCAATTTTGAAAGGTAAATAAAAAAAACAAGAGCATTCTTTTCCCACCTGTTTATTCCAGCTCAGAGTTGCGGTGATGGAAGCCTGTCCCTGCAGTGTGGACCCAACTTGGATAGCACTCCCTTCCAACCCAAAGCCACTCACACCCACCACACCCATGCAGACTGGGACAATGCTGACTAGCCAGTGACCCTCACCTGTACCTCTGTCTTTGGGTTGTGGGAGGAAATCAGAGACTCCAGAGCCCTGGGGGAAAACCAACGCACACGAGTACACTGTGCAAAATCCACACAGGGAGTGGCCAGGCAAGATGATGTTTTTTCATCAAGGAGCAATGGTTATTCCAGGACCTGCCAGTTATTGAGCTGGTATTGTTTCCAGCACAGCAAGGCCACCCTTGAGCCGTCTGAATGCCAGTTTAAAAAATCAAGTAACCCGAAAGTGCTCTAATTCAGGCAGTTTGTAGCTCTTTTAACTTTCCCATTGGCATCTTGGAACAGACCCTTTTAAATTCAGCCATTTGGGGTTGGTGGGGAGGAACGGGGGCCAGGATGGACAAAGTCATCATGTATAGAATGGAAGGATAAGACCCCATATGGGTGGCGTTTTGATGATTTGCTATACGCTTTCACCCCATTCATCTTATTTAACTCCATTTTCGCTGTTGCCCAACTGTTGCTGTGATAAGGTGCTAAGTTGACCAAGGTCAAAGAACAGGAAACGAAAGTGGTGCCCAGGAATGATCTCTGCTGGCTTCGGTCTTTTCCAGTTTGTGAATTCACCCAAAACCTCAAACCTCACCCTTCCATAGGGGATTAATCCCTAAGCGCCAGGGGCCGTCTGCTAGGCCTGAGTTCGACCCCGATGGCCACACCGTCCTAGTGCTCTGCAAATCTTTGGCCAAGTTCCGTGCTCGCCAAAGCAGGGAGCCCAGACCCTTTGCCCACACTCAGCACAGGCTCCAGGGATGGAAGCTCCGACTGTCCGCGCAGGTGCGCGCGCACCTGTCGGTCGCCGCGCGCGGCAGGGTGGGAGGGAGCCGTGAGATGGGATTTGCAGTACGTGCTCCGTGCGCGTGCGCGTGCGCCCGGCGAGGATTCCCGTCCGAGCGTCTTACGTGGGCGTCGCGTCTCCGCGCCGCGAGGTTCGGGTCGGGAGTCGGCCCCGCGCGGAGCGGTGGTCTGAGAGGGGCGTGTTCCAGGGCCGTGGGCACGCCCCCTGGCGGCGGCCGCGCGGCGCTAGGAGCACAGTCAGTCAGGCGTTCTCCGCGGGCAGCCGGCGGCGGGGCCTTGCCTCCTAGCGCGGGGTCCTCGGCGGCCTGGGCGGCTCCTGCCCCAGTTGCTGGCGTAGCGAGCACGGCTGCGAGCGCGGCTACAGTTGGCTCGCGGCGGCGGCGTTGGCGACGGCGGAGCAGCCGCGGGCGAGCGAGGCGACAGGCGCGGCCGGAGGCAGGCGCGGCGGCGGCGGCGGCGCTCGGGGCCCGCGGCGGCGAGGGGGCGGAAGATGGCGGACGTGCTCAGCGTCCTGCGACAGTACAACATCCAGAAGAAGGAGATTGTGGTGAAGGGGGACGAAGTCATCTTTGGCGAGTTCTCCTGGCCCAAGAACGTGAAGACCAACTATGTGGTTTGGGGGTACGTCGGGCCCCGCTGAGGTGGGCGCGGGGCGGCCGGGCAGAGTCGGGCGCCCTCAGTCCACCTCGGTCCTGGCCCCTCCCCCCGGGCCGCTCGGGGGTGGGAAAAACGGGGGCTCTGGGCGAAAAGTTTTTCTCTGGAGCACAAGTTGCACTTTGAGGTGGGGATGTGGAGGAGCCGCATCGGGAGCGGCGCATCCCTTCCCTTTCGGTGTCTGGGCAGCGTGCGACTTCCCGGGTCCTCCGAGCTACCTGCGCGGGGCACACCGGCCGCCCCCGGGACGCCCCTTTTTGTTCTTGACGTTCCTTTTCTCTCGCTTCGCGCTGCCCTCGGGTGCGAGTGTCTCCGCTGTCCTCGAAGCGCCTGGTCGCTGTCTGGTGTTTCCGCGGTTCCCTTAAGAGAGGAGGGGACGAGCTTTGCGGGGTCGGGACTTGGTTACTTTGGGAGAGTCCTGCAGGTCGTGTTGCAGGTGAAGGAAGGCGTCTCCTAAGGGAGCAGGGACGGGGGAGCTCCTCGAGAGAACTGGATGGTGTGATTTCGGGAAACGGGCTTTAAAGAGAAATGTTTGGGATGTGGATCCACGTGTGGTGTCCTGACTTCAGGTCCTGAAGGGAGTACCTAGAGAGAGCCCGGGGAATCGTCTGCGCCTTTCCAGGGATGTCTGTCTCGTTGGCGTCTCGTTGTCATTAATTGGAACCTGCGGCCAGAACGTCCCTGCCCGCCTGGTTCGGGTGGACGGACGGGAGTCGTGGGCTTTGTGAAGAGTCGGTGAGATCCAGGGGAGACGAAGTCTGTTGGTTGGGTTCCGGACTTCCGATTTAATTCGTTTTATGACATGTTGATGAAGCGACACTATTCTGACTTTCGTGTGTGTGTGTGTGTGTGTGTGTGTGTGTTCAGATTGTACAAGCAGAATTACATTTGCTTGGAGTTTTGACCGATTTTTAGTTTTTCTTTAAAAAATGGTTAAGGAGTTTATTCGGGCTGTAGAGTGGTTCAGCCTGAGAAATAGGAAAATTCTTAGGACCTTGGTCTCCGCCGGGAAGGAGCTTGACTTACTCACTGTGATCTTGGGGTGTTGGGTTCTGTAGATGTACGTTTGGTTTGTGGACACGACACAGATTTCTCTTGAATGCGTGAATGAGTAAATGGATAAGCTTTAACGAATGGGGGGGAATTCTGAGGTTGGAATGATGGGTTAGGTCTTTCAGGACCAGGGAACTGGGTGCTTGCTCAAAAGGCTTGGCAGCCAGAGAGGAAACGTTTGACAGCAACTCTGTGAGGCCAGAGCGGAGGAGTGCTTAGGATAGTAGATTTCAAACTTTTACAACAGTGAATCACACCAGCAAATATATTTCCATTTACAGTTAATTTGTGTGCACGTGTAAATATATACATACTTGTAGCATTAAGTGATACATTATTGCATGTGCTGCATTCTGTTACTTTGCTTTTCTCTATCATAAAAAAGCCCCTGCTGTTATCTCTATATTAGATTTCATAGTACAATAATTGACAGTGATGTGTGGTTTAAAATATATCCACTGAGAGGAAAAGTGGAAATAAAGCCTAGAAAATTAGGTTGGGGGCTGATTATACTGGTGTATTCAGATACATTCAAATACTCTGGCGTTTGTAGTTGGGGAGAGCGTGGTAGGAAGGGTGGGATTGGCTGTTGATATTGCTGAGCACTGAAGAGTTTGTACCCCCGGATGAGGTTGTTTTATCACAGGTAGAATTCATTTTGCTTTACCTCATTGGTGTAATTTGAGGGATGTCAAAAGAATTATATCTCTGAAATTCATTGTTGTGTTTACTGTGAAAGTGTTACTTGGAAGACGTAGTAGGATTAATGTCTTGTAAGGTTAGCCTCCCACAATAGTCTTGCTTCTCCTAATCAGTTTGATTCTTTTATTGATCCTCTCCAATGTGTTACTGATTAGGTTTCTCTATTGACCCAGCCCAGAACCTCACTTGGGCCAAACTCTAAGAAGTGTATAGTAGCCTAGGGTGTAAATATTGTGTGCTTTCCCTACCAGCTGCTTTTTGTCTTTGTCTACCTTTGTGTTCCTTTGGCACTAAGGACGGTTCCATTTATTAGATTTCATACTTTGTGTGTACTTTCTCTTTTTAAAAAAGATTGTATTTATTTATTTTTGGAGAGGGGGAAGGGAAGGCAAAAGAGAGGGAGAGAAACATCAATCCCCCTGAGCTCCGTGACCACACCGGTCTGGGCACTTGTGTGTATTTTCGTTTGCATGTTAAATCCCTTGTTGGAGAGCAGCATGGGGATGGGGGAATCCATGCATGCAGTTAAGCTCAAAGGATTGAATTAGAATTGTGAGTAAAACTCTTGTCATACTTCTTTCAGGACTGGAAAGGAGGGCCAACCTAGAGAGTATTACACTTTGGATTCTATCTTGTTTCTACTTAACAATGTGCACCTTTCTCATCCTGTTTATGTCCGACGTGCAGCCGTAAGTAGAACTCACTTTAAAAGTTTTTTTATCCAATTGAGTAGGTATCATTTGGCATGGATAACTTCCCTCATGGATTGCAAATCGAAAGGATGAAACGGTTGTATTAAAATCTGGTGGGTTGTGATTGTATTATTGTGATTTGTGGACATTTTTTACATGTAAAATGTGGGTGGTGTTTACAACAACAAAAGTTTTAAGGCCATTTGTAGGGATATCTTAAATAATTTATGTGTCTGTGGAAGGACCCCAATGTTCAGAACTCGAGTTTAATCTCCAGAAAACTTTTTGACATCAAACAGAATTAAGAATAACAGGCAATTTTAAAAATTAATTTTTAATCAGTAAGCTTTTGAAACTTTATTGATAAATTTATTTTCAGTTTTGCCTGATTTCTGCATTTCAGTGTCTGAACACTGCTGTTACGAATGAGATGTGCATATTTAATGTTAAATTTGTGTTGAAAAAGTAATAAGGAGGGTGAAACTACTTGGGATTTGAGGGAAGAGTGGGGTGAAATAGCAGCATCTCTCTGTAGAGCAGTGTTGGCTCACATTAGACCTTCAGAAGTGAGTTAGGCAGTAACTAGAATGTTTTGTTGGGTATATCCGTTCATTTTGAGGTAGTAAAGTTGCTCCAGATTCTAGGTTTAGATTTAGAAATTTTGCTTTTTGGGGAATGGTTATAGCATATAATGAACTGATAGCTGTGATTGTTTCTGATGCCCGTAACACTCTTGGTCACATAAGATTTAATTCTTGTTTTTCGTTAACTGTTTGACACACCAACAGGGCAGGATTCTAAAATTCTAGGGTTCTACAGTTTTATTCTCCTAATTCCCCTGTGTTATTTGCTCCTTCTGAGTGGACTACTTCTGAAACTTTCCCCTGACCCATAGTTCATCTCTTATCACACAGGGTTGTGTGCAGAGCACTTGGTGCAATGGGATTACATCAGTGCCCAGTGTGAGGTAGTTAGCCAGAGATACGCAGGGCTCTTGTTACTTCAGTGTTGCTTATATAAAGTGACAAAGGGATTTTAACTTCATAATCCAGCAGCTACCAGTTTTTCCTGTACTCTCTTGTTTGTTTACATTGTAAAAATGATGTGGAAATGGTGGTAATTATAGGATTTATTGTGTCCATGGCCCGTAAATGACTTCTGCCTAAAGTATACAGGCTCATTTGTTTTGTTCACCTCTTTATAAATTGCTAGTATAGGAGGTTAAAGGAAAATCATCCATTTTACCAAAATAGATAGTTTCAAGATTTAATTTTTTTACACCTTCTTTTAGGCATACAGAATTTCTGCTTACTGAAGGATAGAAAGGAAATATGTAAGGTAGAAAATAAACAACCGCCATGAATGTTTTCATATATAATTGTCTAAATTTTGCCCCCATGCTTAAACAATGCATGCCTGTTATTAATTATGAAAACTTCATTTTAGTGGCTATTAGCTTTTTTTGAGAGTTCAAGTAGACTATTTGGAGGCTATTTTGGGAGTGAAGAAAGAGTCCTTTGGAAGCGTTGCCTGGTGTGTGCAAGCACTTGGGACCGGAGAGATCTGTCTCAAAGAGCACATAAACCATCAGAGCAAAATTAAAAAATAAATACTTAAAGTAAGCCAAGGGAACCAGAAAGACTCAAATTGATATTTTATAGCGTTGTTTTATTCCCAGTGACTATCATTTTTATATCATAATTAAGTTTCAAGAGTAGGGTTATCCAAAATTAATATGCTTAAAGTTTTTAAAGATTTTCTTTCAGCCTAGTCATTTTCTAAAAATATCCTAAATAAATGTTATCATGTTGAAGTAAAATTCAGATACTATGTAATATTTACTTTTACCAAGTTTCTTATAGTTATTATTGATTTGATGTCTAATTTAAAATGTTTATTTCAGACTGAAAATATTCCTGTGGTTAGAAGACCTGACCGAAAAGATCTGCTTGGTTATCTCAATGGTGAAGCATGTGAGTGATTTTTGTATTTCTGCCCTCTTTTTTTCTGATTTCATCTTTACTGTACTTTTTTCCATTACCATTTAGTTTCCTTATATTCCTCTCCCCCTGGTATGTTGCTGTCCCTCTTAGGTAGACCTCATTTCATTTTGTCCCCTGTGAAGTAAGCAGTGGAAGAGAATTTGTGTTTCCACTAAAAACTGACCTGTCTGCACCTCTCTCCGTCTGTTCTCCTTTCTTTCCTGTGGGTAACTCTCATTTTATTTTGTATACTTCCTTCCTCCGATGCTGACCTGTTCCTGGGCTCCGGACTTAGGAAGTCACTCCCAACATCTTCCCATAGAGATGTACTAGGCATCTGGAATTTAACATACTCAGATTCAGTGCTCATTACACTCCTCCCTGTCTCCTGGAAACGACGCTAAAACAGCAGGTTTATTCCCAGTATCCCCATGTCAGTAAATGGTTTCCCATCCAGGGAGTTGCTCAGGCCACAGCCCTGGCTCTCACTTCTCAGGTGCACACCCCATCTGGGAAAGTCTGACAGCTCCTTACTGGTTCCCTCCCACCCTGCTCCACGCTTCCTCTTCCAGCTCCCGCGCGGCCCTGCCTTTGGTTTCCACACAGTGCTTTCTACAGTGTCCCCTCCACCTGCTGTTAGAGTGACCTGCTTTTGAAAAAGCATGTAACTTGATGTGTCACTCACCTGCTCAAGGCCATCCTGGGGCTTCCTGTCACACTTACCCTGACTTCCACAATCTTGCTTCTGCCTAGACCTCTGACCTCATGTCCTGCCACTCTTCCTTGCAGACGACAGTCCAGTCTTGCCAGTTCTTTTAACTGTTCTAACCATGAGAGCTTTTGCACTCGCTGTTCTCTCCCCGTTTGGCCCCGTTTCTCTACGTTGTCATATGGCTCCTTTTCTGTCACTTCATTCAGTTCTGTGCTCAAATGGTGCTCTGCCAGGGGGAGCTTATGCGGCCACTCTGAAGTGTAAAATAACGCCGCTTTCCCTCATTGGCCATCTGTGTGTGGTACCTCTAGTTTTATTTTTCATAAAATCCCTTATGTTGACCTGGGATTATGTGTTTGTTTGCTTACATATTGTCTCTCTTCCCCACCAGAGGGTAAACTCTAAGGGACATACATGTTGTTAAATCACCCAGCACTTAGAACAGTTAACAGTCAATGCTCACCTGAGTAAGTGAGTAGTAGTTAACTTGCACCTTACAGAGTGCGAGTAAATTTATGGTGTAGAACTGTTTGGTCTTGCCTTTGCTGGGGTGGAGTTCATTACCTTGAAGTCCTCTCTGTCTTGTCCTGAGTGCTCCTGGCTTGAACATGAAGACTGGTTTGCACAGCCTCAGGTGTAATGGAAAGACCATCCTCAAGGGTGTTGGCTCCCGGTACTGTCCGCACTGAGCGTTCAGCAGTCACTCCCTGAGTGCTTGTTCTCAAAGGCATTATGCTGCGTGCTGTACGAAATGCAAAGTCCCTGTCCTAAAACATGTTACAGAGGTGCAAGGTAGATGTAATAGAGGGTGAGGAGCAGGGGTAACCCTCGGAGAGGGATCTTCAGTTTGTGGTGAAGAGGGTGGAGTTGGGGAAGATAGGCAAAGGCTCCCCCCCCCTTTGAACCATTTGGTGGTACAGTAGGTAAAAACAGATTTTTGTTTTGCTTCAGAACATCTGGTGTGGAGTCTTAGGATTCTCTGTTTTTAATAGTTTATATCAGGTGAGTCTGATAAATAGGCTACTTTGGGGACAGTGCTTTAGAGCAAATGGTTTTTCTTTCTAGAACAGAGTTGTACTTTAACCCATCCTCATCATTTCCTGTAGTTTCTATAGGAGAAATAATTTTAGTCATCGAGTACATTGCTTTACTAATTTTTTAAAAAATTGCTTATTTAATGGTTTAATGAAAAAGTTGATCAAATCTTAAGACATTTCATGTTCTCATACAGGAAGACATAACAGCTTAAAGATAAGAGTTCTTGACATAATTTGTACATTTAACATGATCCCAATAAAAATCTGAAGGGAATGGGTGGAACTATCCCATTTAGAATCACCAGAAAAGGTGATTCTAAAATTCACTTAGTAAAGTTAATGTCACGAAGATTTGGAGAAGAGCAGTGAGAAAATGCCAGCCACTGTAGAGTTAGAACTTAAAGCCCAAATAACTTAAAACATATGAATGAATAGATTGATAAAACTTTTTTTTTAGATCTTTTAAATTTACTTTTTAGGAAGAGTGGAAGGGAGGGAGAAAGAGGGAGAAAACATTAGTGTGCGTCAGTGTGCGGCCAGATAGAACTTCTTTATTTGCTAGAGGCGTGAGTTTAACAAGATTAAAGAGACATTTCCATGTCTGATTAAATTGATTCAGATTATTCAGTTAATGGGTTGGTAAAAAATAAAAGTTGTGGCTTTGTGAAAACATGATAAACTTGGAAAGGGTATTTCAACTCATTAAAGTAAAAGGGCCAATCTCACTGATAATGTGAAGTGGTCTTAGGAATATGTACATACCCTAAATGACCAGCAACCCAACGTATTACAGTCACACAGTTCCCAGAACAGGGCATTAAAATCTTACGAAAAATGCTTCATTTCATTCACAGAAATAGAATTGCAGATATAAACTTGTGGAGAAGCATTTTTTTTTAAAGATTTTATTTATTTATTTATTTTTAGAGAGGGAAGGGAGAGGGAGAGAGAGAGAGAAACATCAGTGTGCGGTTGCTGGGGGACATGGCCTGCAACCTAGGCATGTGCCCTGACTGGGAATCGAACCTGCAATGCCTGGTTCGCAGCCCGCGCTCAATCCACTGAGCTACGCCAGCCAGGGCCGAGAAGCATTTTTTTAAACTGACAAACGTCTAGAAGTTTGATGATGCACTCTCAGGCTGTGGGGAAGCAGATATTTTAGTGAACTGTTGGTTGTAGTGTCAGTCAACACAAGCCCACTGAGGAAATTGGGCAGTGATCCGTCATTACAGATTGACAGAGATGCTGCACACCTGGGGCTTCATCCTAGAGGCACGTTTGGAAGTGTGGGAAGCAGGAGATATATATGTTTTTCATTCTACCCTTGTTTGTAGTGGCAGAAGACAGAATTGAACTGCCCATTGAGCGGGAACCTGTTAAATAAATTGCAGGTACTCCGTATATTAGAATACTATGTAGCTATTAAACAAAAGAGTTAATGCTCCGCATACTGACAGGGAAGGCTGTTGGAGGGGATATATTGTTAAATAAAAGGAAGGCTCAGAACAGTGTGTATAGTATACTGTCTTTTGAGTGAAAAAGGAAAAGTAACTGTAGTTTGTATTGTATCTACAGAAAGGAACTCTAGAAAAGATACACAAGAGACTTGATTGTAGTCACATGACATGTTGAGAACTAGGTGGATGGGGACGGTGTACCCTTGGTTATCTTTTTCAGATTATTTAATTTAAAAATAACTTTCTATCAATTATGAATAACTAAAAATTTCATCACAAACTGAATGCTAACTTATAAAATAACCTTTCCCTCATATGTATATGTTTATGTGTTTATGGTTAACTGTATTTCTATGTGCATGTGTTGGGATATTAGAGTATGCTCTTTGAAGTGACCAGTTGATTTCAGTCAGATTATCTCAGTAATTTGTAAGTTAAACTGTTAAAAAATAGTTTGTCTAATGGCTTTTCTAATACACTTTAGTCTTTTGTAATAAAGTGCATTTACAGAGATGCTTTAAAACTTACGTTTTACCTAGGGAAATGACCTATATAAAGTAATAGAACAAATCTTGATCTTTTCACTTATAATAATATCTATTGTTTGTGTTCAGATATTGACCGCACATAAATCTTTTTAAATCTTCAGCAACGTCGGCAAGTATAGACAGAAGTGCCCCTCTAGAAATAGGTCTTCAGCGATCCACTCAAGGTATGTCTTGTCAGATGTTTATATAGAACTTTCAAGAACCTGTCCCCAAACTATACATTCATTTACTTTTTTCCTTGCAGTCAAACGAGCTGCAGATGAAGTTTTAGCAGAAGCAAAGAAACCACGAATTGAGGTAATGGAATTTTATTTTAGAGGCGATTCATACTGTTAGAGAAATGGGGATTGTGTAGCAATAAGAGTTCTTTGCTCATGGTATCACAGGAACTGTTTTTCTGGAAAAATTGCTGTAGAATAAATAGTAGCTTGAGCTGTAATTCAAGATCTCTGTCATATAAGCTATGTCATGGATAAACCACTTTATTTTCCTTATTGATGAAAGTGTTAGACGATATCAGCGATCAGAAAATTTTCTATGAAGAGCCAGAGAGTAGATGTTTCAGGCTTTTGGGGGCATTTAGCCTCCGTCCAACTATTGCCTTCTGCCCTGGTGGGGCGGAAGCTGGTATAGACTACAGTAGATAAACAGGCCAGGCCGAGCTCCAGTAAACCTTACAGAGCAGGTAGGGGCTGGGTTTGGCCATCGGGCTGTAGTTTGCCTAGCCCTAGAGTAAGATGGTATGGAGATTTGCTTCACTCTTAAGAGCTGTGGACATAAAGTACTTATTACAGTTACTTTTAAAATACTGACACATCAGGTTACATATTTTTGTAACATGTTATAGCCGGCAGGTGGAAAATAATATTGGTAAATAAAGTAGTTTACCTGCAACAGAAGTCATTTAAGAAATGCAGTTAGGTCTGGAAAGAATATTCGTTGATTAGCTAGTGTACCGCAGAAGACTTGAGCGATTTTATGATACTGTTTATTTAAATGTGTAACAGGCCCCAGATCAGTTACATAGCAATCCCCCTTTGGTTTGCAGGCTGGCACTCAATCCACTGAGCCACACCAGGCAGGGCCTAATTTTAATTCACATGCCTGAGACATGGGCCAGATGTTTTTTAGGTAGTGGTAATGATGATAATTAGCTCACTGTTACTACTCTGTGCTAGGTGATGCTCTCTGTACTTTATGTATGTTAACTCCTGTCCTGTAACCCTCACCGCAAGCTCCTGAAATGGGCAGTACTGTGCACGTCGTCTGTGAGCACCCAGCTCAGAGAGAGTCAGTGACTTGTGAGGTGCACACAACCAGGACTGCAGCCCAGGCAGCCTGCCTGCTGGCCACTCCACTCTCTTGGGTATCAGTTTCATGGCAGTAAACCTGAAGTTTTCCCCAACTCTTCTTCTCTGACGGGAGGCTGTGACCCAATATACAAAATGAGTGCGTTAAAGGATACCATTTATTTGGAAAAACCTTAGATCCATAGCATAATTATTGAAAAAACAAATGAACAGATTGGAAATGCTAATTTTCTAGGATTCTAGTAATTTGAAAAGTCAGCGGGACATAGCGTAATAAATTTGTTTGCAGAGCATTTATAGACTTAAATGAATTCCTTAAAAAGCTGTATTACATAAACAGTTTTCAGTTCAGCAAATATATGTTGAGAACCTGCAAGGCAGTGTTCTAGGAGACAGAAACCTTGAGGATAGGGATTCTGATCTGATTTAAAACTAGGCTGCAATTGTTTTTAAAATCCACAAGTAGCCGCCTAAGGAACTTGAGTAATATGTTTACACTTTTGTTACAAATGTCAAAAATGTATCGGATTTTATAATATATTCTTGTATTCATGGTAGCAATGTGTCTTATTTAAAGAGTTTTAAAAAGATTTTATTTATTTATTTTTAGAGAGAGGGGAAGGGACAGAGGAAGAGAGGGAGAGAAACATGAATGTCTGGTTTCCTCTTGCACACCTCCCACTGGGGACCTGGCCCACAACTCAGGCATAGGGCCTGACTGGGAATTGAACTGGCGACCCTTTGGTTCACGGGTTGACACTCAGTCCACCGAGCCACACCAGCCAGGGCCTAATTTTAATTCGCATACCTGAGACATGGGCCAGATGTTTTTTAGGTAGTGATAATAATGATAATTAGCTCACTGTTATTACTTTGTGCTAGGTGATGCTCCCTGTACTTTATGTATATTAAGTATATTCATTGGTTGATAAGTAAAAACAATAGAATCATGGGCAACATTTGATGCTAAAATAATGTAATTTTTTAAAAGATTTTACTGAATCTGGTCCTCAGTTTCCTCGTTTGTTGAATGTGGAGATTAAACCATATCAGAGTTACTAAGTTTTGTTTTTAAGTAACCAAACACTTTTCAGACTAAATTTTACCTGAAATTCTAATGTATAAATTAAGTAAAAAGCTGCAGCCAAAGTTGACTTCAGACAAGAAGTGGCCCAAGGGGTACTTTGTAGTCAATTCCTAATGTTTGGAGGAACAGGCTTTGAAAACCATTAAAGGTTCACTTCTGATATTTTAGTCTTTATTGATGGATTCACGACCTGGGGCAGCAGATGAAAACAGTCTAGATCCAAAGCGAGATTTTGACTGTGGTGAAGGCTTTTCATAAACTTAGTTATAAACTTTCCTGAAGAATAGGAATTTATTTATCGTATGATATCTTTCTGAATAAAGGTAGCTATGATATCTTTGGAAAGACTTAATCATAGAAAAGTCACTGAAGGTTTTTGGTAAGCTTTTAGTCAGTTCTACTCTTATGTGATCCAACATATATTTATTACTGTTCTCTTTATGTAATTGAAAGTAAGCTTAAAGTTGTCACAGGGCCAGTGGTGCCTTGGAAGTTTATAGGCAGGAATATATGTAAGGGTATATTACATGCAGTGTTGTTTCATTCTAAAAATTAAATCAAGTTTTAAAATACTCACTAAGCAGCAATTGTTTTTAGGATGAAGAGTGTGTGCGACTTGATAAGGAGAGATTGGCTGCCCGCTTGGAGGGTCACAAAGAAGGGATTGTGCAGACTGAACAGATTAGGTAAGACTTTCTTCGGTAAAAAGTAGGCAGTTCAGGTTTATGTAAGTGTGTAGGGAAAGGGGGCTGTTGACCTACTGTCTTCATTTGCAATTCCCTCTTGCATTCATTATTTGCCACAGTGCCCTGAGTTCCAGAGTTGATGTGTGGGACTGTTTTATGACAGGGTGGGGGTTAGAAGCCATTATGTGACTTATGCTTCCTGGAAAGCCTTCCTCTGGATTCGGTCACCATATTGATCTTTTCCTTTTAAATTATGCTATAATTCAAGCCACTCATTTGTCATGTAATCTCTTGCTGATGTAGAGGTCAGCAAACTCTGTAAAATGCCACATTTCAGTATTTTGACTTCACAGGTCATGGGGGTTTTTTTGCAACTATTCAACCCTTTCGTGGTAGGAAACAGCTCTGGGCTGCTTTCATCCATAAGTGAATGGGCGTGGCTGGTTTTTGCCTGTCATCTTATTTTGTTGACTCTTACTGTAATTAGAATCACTTTATAATTTTTCTTTTGCACATTATGTTTTTGGAAGTTTTATCCAAACTTAAAATTGTAATGCAGATTTTAAAAGCTTTGTTGAGGGTAATTCGCACATAGTAAACTATTCACATTTAAAGTGTGTAAGTTGATAAATTCTGTGTAAACCCATATCTGCGGCATCACGTTCCAGGTGATGACTACAGTAGCACCAGTGCCATGCGTTCCCTGCGTGCCCTTACACTGCCGTGGTCCACCCAGCCCCGCGTCTTTCCCATCCCCAGGCAACCAGTGATGTGCTGCTATGTTGGTCAGGGTTTTTCCCTGGGGTTACATATGAATGGAATTGCATAGTATGTACTTTTTGGGGTCTTTCACTTAGCATACTTATTTTGACACTCGTCTGTGTTGTTAGATGCATCAGTAGTTCATTCCTTGTTATTGCTGAGTAGTCCTCCATTGTGTGGATGTAACAGTTTGTTTCCCAGTTAATCACTTGGTGAGTATTCACTTGTTGCTGTTTCTCTGTACACGTTTTTGCTTAGGGACATATGTTTTAATTTATCTTGAGTGAATTCCTAGTAATCATGATTGGATCATGTTGTACTGGAGATTTAACTCTTTGAGAAATTACCTAGGAAGGTGTGATATATGTTCAGTGGAGTACTACTCAGCCATAAGAAAAGGTGAAATACTGCTCTTTCTGACAACATGGATGGACCTTGAGAATATCACACTAAGCGAAGTAAGTCAGACAGAAAAAGTTAAGAATCATACGATTTTACTCATATGTGAGAAATAAAACTGAAAGCAACAAATGAACAAACAAGACAAACAAATCTCATAGACAACGGTCAACAGTGAGGTGGTCACCAAAAGGAAGGGGGCTGGGGGAGAGCAGAGGGTGAAGGGGGTCAAACACGTGGTGACAGAAGATGATTTGACTTTGGGTGGTGGGCGCACAGTGCAGTGTATAGATAATGTATCACAGAATTGTACACTTGAAACATATACAGTCTTACTAACCAATGTCACCCCAATCAATTTAATTTAAAAAAAAAGAAAGAAAGAAATGGCCAAACTGGTTTTCGCAGTGGTGGTGCTATTTCACATTTCTGCCAGCAGTGTGTAAGAGTTCTATTTCCTTTACATCCTTGGCCGGGCCTTTTAATTTCAGCCTTTCTAAATTAAAAGACGTCGTGAGCATCTATCTTTTCCATGTGCTTATTTTACATCTTATATCATCTTTAGTAAAGTGTCTTCAAGTCCTTGTTCATTCTATAAAACTTACTTTTAATTACAGTTTACATGCAATATTATGTCAGTTTTCTTTTAACTGACATATTTTTTATTACTGAGTTTTGACAGTTTATTATATATTCTGGGTACACATCCTTTTTCAGACATACACTTTTCAAACATTTCTCCTGGTCTGACTTGTCTTTCAGTTTCCTATCAGAATATTTTAATTTTTATGAAGTCTAATTTATGAATGCGTTCTTTGGTGAATTGTGCTTTGGTGTCGTATCTAAGAAGTCTTGGAAAAGGTAGACAAAGATAGTCTCCTATATTTTCTGGTAGAAGTTTTGTCGTTTTAGGTTTTACATTTTAAGCCTGTGATCCACTTTCAGTTAATTTTTTTGTCTTTGCTATGTGGTATGGATAAAATTCACTTATTTTTTTTATGTGGTAGGAATTGGAATTAAATTTGGTGCATACGGTAGTTAGTGTTTTCAGTATCATTAGTCCCCAGTGAATTGTCTTCACAGTTGGGGGAAAAGTTTCTTGTTCCTTCACGTGCAGGACTCTGTGTCCGGACCCATTCTGCATCGTTGGTCTTTGTCTTTTTTGCCAGTATTTTAATTACTCTTGGATAACGAGTTTAGAAACCAGGTTGTGTTAGCCTTTCAACTCCGTTCTTCCGTTTCAGGGATGTTTTGGTGTTTTAGGTCCTTTGCATTTACAAAATGAGTTTTGGAATTGATGTCTGTTCCTATGAAAAAGTCTGGTGGGATTTTGATTTTGATTGCTTGGAATCTGTGGACCAATTAGGGGTAGAATTGACATCTTAAAAATGCATTTTTCTGACATGTTGAACAAGGTACATTTTTCTATTAATGGAAAGATACTTAGTTCTTCTTAGTTTCCCTTTACCATTGTATACATTTTCAGTGTACAGGTTATATGTTTTTGTCATATTTTCATACATTCTTTGTTGCTAGTATAAGTGGTAGTTAAAGAAATTAACAATTTTGACTATTGCTGATGTGGAAATACCATTGGTTTTGGGTGTGGACCGTGCATCCTGCAGTCATGCTAGACTTGTGGGTTAGTCCTTGTAATCCTTTTTGAGACTTTGTTGGCTTTTCTGCATAGATAGTCATCTTGTGTACACAAAATATATCTGTACTTCTTTCTTTGCAAGCTGGATGCCTTTTTTTTCCCTGAGT
The DNA here is from genome assembly GCA_004024845.1 of Tonatia bakeri. Classification (NCBI taxonomy): domain Eukaryota; kingdom Metazoa; phylum Chordata; class Mammalia; order Chiroptera; family Phyllostomidae; genus Tonatia; species Tonatia bakeri. Next base: position 272,320 of record PVIA01000393.1, read on the forward strand.
GCACTGGCTAGACTCCCTAATCCAGTGTTGACTAGAAGCAGTGAGATTAGACATTCTTGTTCCTCATTTTAGGGGAAAGCAGTCTTTCATCATATAGGCATATTAACTTAGGTGGTTTTCTTTTTAATTTTTCTTTTTATTTTTTAGGTAATCTTTAACAAGTGGAGGGAATGGCCTTTTAAAATCTAGTTTGCTGAGATTTTATCAGAAAGGAATGCTTGATTTTGTCAAATACTTTTTTGAATCTTTTGAAATCATATAGTTTTTCTTTTTTATTAATACAGTGAATTTTTTGAATGCTTACATTCCGTGGATAAACTCTACTTGTTACCTATTGCTGCCTAACAAGTTAACCCAAAACATAGTGGCTGAAACAACACCTGTAGCATCTCAGTTTCTGTGGGTCAGGAGTCCCAGGATGACTTACGTGGCTTCTGCGCTTCAGAGTCTCACAGGCTGCAGCATGGTGCTGCCCAGGACCATGGTCTCATACGTAGGCACGGTTTGGGAAGGATCTGCTGCCAGGCCCACGTGGTTGTCAACAGAATTTCGATCCTTGCAGGTTGGTAGATACTAGGTTGTTTAGATGACTCTCGTGTTTGGTTCTTGGCCACATTTGGTCGGTCCATAGAATATTTCACAACACTGCAACTTGTTTCATCAGAGTGAGCAAACAGGAGGGCTAGAGAGAGGTCAAGCAAGATAAAAGCCAGATCTTCAGAGTGGTACCCTGTTACTTGCACAGCATTCTCTTCCTTAGAAGCAAGGCTGAACCTACACATTCACCCAGAGAGGGGATTAAATGTGTTTGTGGATGCCAGGAGGGGGATGTCATGAAGAGTCATGCAGGCCCTGGCTGGGTGGCTTGGTTAAAGCATCATTGTGTACACCCAAAGGTTGTGGGTTCAATTCCCAGTCAGGGCACATAGGTTGCGGGTTTGATCTTCTGTCCAGGTGCCTACAGGATGTAATCGATCAGTGTTTCTCTCTCTCTTTTCCTTCCTCTAAAATCAATAAACATATTCTCTGGTGAGAATTAAAAACAAAATAGTCATGTTAGAAGTTGCCTACCAAGATTTTTAAAAAATGTTTTATTTATTTAATTTTAGAGAGGGGGAAGGGAAGAAGACAGAGACAGGGAGAAACAGTCTGTTGCCTCTCGTGCACCCCCTATTAGGGACCTGGCCTGCGACCCAGGCATGTGCCCTGACTGGGGATCGAACTCTCTGTGACCCTGAGGCCTGTGGGAACAATGCCCAAGCCACTGAGCCACACTGGTCAGGGCCCATTGAGTTTCTTGAGGGAATTTTGGGGTTCATAATTTTCATTGAATTTGGAAAATTTTTGGCACTGGTTTTTCAACTTTTTTTTTTCTATTTTCCTCTTTCTGGTCTATAGTTACTTCAGCTGTTCTTGAAGTTGTTCAGCAGCTCACTTAACATACTTTTCTTATATTTTGTATTTCCATTTTTTTGGACTCTTCATTTTGGATAGTTTCTGCAATGTAGTTCACTAATATCTTCATCTGTAATTACATTTTTAGTGTCTTTGTTGGCTCCATCATTGCATTTTTATTTCTACAAGTAGAGTAAATATGTAATCTGCATTTTTATTTAACTTTTTGAGCATTTGGAATAGAGTTGTAATAATTATTTTAATGTCCTTGTTTGCTAATCCTGTGTCTGTGTCAGTTTACAGCGGTCTGATTTAGATTTCTCCTCACTCTGGCTCGTATTTTCCTGCTCCTTTAACATGCCTTGTAATATTCAGGTAGTAGATATTTTCATTTTACCTTTCTGAGTGCTAGATATTTTTGTATTTCTTTAAATTTACATTTTATTTTGGGATGTAGTTAAAACATGTAGAACTAGTTTGTCCCTTTTGGGTAATTAATTGTTCCCCACAATTTGCTGGGTCAGGTTCTCTCTGAGGACTCTCCTTAAAGCCCGGTGAGTGTGAAGTGGGAACAGGTGCCAGTCTTCGCCCTGTGTGGACACTAGGTGTGGTCCTCCGAGTTCCCTTGGAGGATCGTGCGCCCAGCTTTGGTTTCCTCCTAGTCCTGTGCTGGTGGGAACTCTGCTGGGATCCTCGAGGGGCCTCATCTGCAGCCTCTGGGCCCGTGAACTCCAGCCACTGCCGCTTTTCTGGGCTCAGCTCCTTCTCTCAAACCCAAATCTGCTGGGTTTTCCTAGGGCCTCCTGCCTGTGCCACGGTGGAGGCCGGCACGGCGCCGCTCCTCAGAGATTGCTGTCTTCTGTTGCTTGATGTCAGCTGTCCCGTACGCTGTTGCTTCCCGTGTGCTGACTGGTCGTTTCAAAAAGGAAGGTCGCTGCAGTCTGTTAATTCATCTTGGCTGAAAGAAAGTCCAGTGCACATTTCATGGTGATTGAGAAAAGTATTTGATTTGGCCCAAGGTGTGCTGGTATGCCTCAGATTTTGAGGGGAAGTTGCATAGTATTGTATAAAATGAGTCCAATACTAGATGGATATTCAGCTTCTGCTATAAAGCACCTTCATACCTGATATAAATAAGCTAGTATACTATATAATATTACCATATTTAAACCTGCAGGAATTCCCGTCCCTTTTCCAGATGTTGTTTAAACGTATTTCAAGATTGCCATCTTGTGATTAGAGTAATAATTTTATCATCTCCTAAGGTACCCAAACACTTTTCAACTTTTTCTCATTTTACATTGTGAAAAATGACACTGAGGTTAAGATTATTATCATAATGAAATCTGTTCTCTCAGTGTTTTTTTTTATAGTTCTGAAAGCCTCTGTTTACCATTTTGCCTATTATTTGAAAATTAAGTAAAGAAAAGAAACCTCAGAATATGGTTTCATCTTCCAGACAGTGAAGGAAGTGTATGTTTACGTGGCACGTAAAAGCCTCCTGTCGCCTATAAAATCGATGTGTTTTACATCAGGACATGTGGGTTTGAGACCTTGAAGTAAAGGTCAGGGAAATTCTGAGCTTGAGTTTTTTTATAGAATGAAATTTTCACCCTCCCTTTCTAAGGGTGTGTGTGTGTGATTTTGGGGGGGGGGTGTGCGTATGTGTAATTTGCATGGGTGGAGGAACATAAGCAAATAAAGTCTCAGAAAAATATAAAGAAAAACAGCCATGTTAAGGAGTTCTACTCTTTTGGGGGGAAAGACTCAAAAAAATGTGATGATTTTTGTAGAATTGACCCTTCTAAGAAATAACTAATTTGCTCATAGAGTAGTATTTCTACATGGGCTCTTTATACAAAATCTTACATGAGCATAAAATATGAAGTATGTCATTTTTATAGATAAGAAGAAAACCTTAAATTCTTGCCACTGCTAAAGTATTTTTACTATGAACTTTCTATTGTGATACAGTATATTTTGATGTGCTCAAAAGATCCTTGCTGGGAAAATTAAAAAAATAAATTGCTTTTAGGTCTTTGTCTGAAGCCATGTCAGTGGAAAAAATTGCTGCCATCAAAGCCAAAATTATGGCTAAGAAAAGATCTACCATCAAGACTGACTTGGATGATGACATAACTGCTCTTAAACAGAGGAGTTTCGTGGACGCTGAGGTGGACGTGACCCGAGACATTGTCAGCAGAGAGCGAGTGTGGAGGACGCGGACGACGATCTTACAGAGCACGGGGAAGGTAATGGGGTCTTGGGCACGTTTGTCAGCGTCCCACCCGGGACCCTTACAGGAGGGGCGAAAGTTTGCCGTGCGAGGTTTCAGTTTGACCTCTGAAAGATCAGAATAATGTCGATGTCTGCGTGCCGTATTTGCCATTGTAGTCTGCAGTACCGTTGGTTGTTGGTCACCCAGGAAGCTGCTAAGAAAGTCTGACTCCAGGTGCAGCCCCTATTCATATCCTCATTTGTCAGTGCAAGGAGGGGCTCAGTTTCCCCGTGGATCAGATTGTTGCTTAAACCCAGGGAACAGGGAACATTGATGTCAGGCTTTCTGGCCACTCATTTTCTTCTCCACAAAGTAGCGAACTTGGGAAAATCAGTCAGCAAACATTCGATGCATATGTTTTATATATTGTGACGTGTGAATGTACTAACAATTATTTGTTCCCTATTAATGGAGTCTTTTTTTTTTTTTTTGCTTGCTAAAGTGGGATTTTCTTCCCTCTTTCTCCTCCTATTCTCCCTTCTCCCCACTTCTTCTCTACCTACCTAGTCACAATTACAGATAATGCATTAAAAACATCCTGTACATAAGCCTTTGTGTACTTACATGTATATGGCAAAAGAATCTGTAGACGCAAATTACCAGTTAAAGGAGACGTGCACTTTAAATTTTGAAAGATAAAAATTGGAAAGATATGGGATGTCCAGTATTTATTGGATCTCTGGAAAGGTTGCAGTGATTGTGTCACCCATATATGTTCGTCTGTCTTTTCTCCCCCACCTCAGTTTTCCCCTAAACGGGAATGTCCCCACTGATGCACAGTCAGTAGCAGTGATGGTTTGCTAAGGAAGTTTGTACACGTGGGTGAGGTCACTGATAAAAGCAAACTTTTACATGGGTTTCATTTGCAGATGTGGGGTTCTGGGCCCCAGTTGACTGTACCACTTACTGTAGTAGGAATAAAGCTGCTAGAAAAGAGTCCTGGAGAGAATCCTTTTGTACTTTGACTTGTATTACAAAGTGCTTGAATTAACATTAAACAGCATTCTCAAGAGTTTAGAATGAGAGATCTAGAATATGAGTGAACTTCTACTTTTGTATTTACAGTAAATGATCTGTTTAATACTTATTTTTACTATCTCATATGGGGCTCATAATTGAATATTGTGACTTACATTGTTCTACCAATGTTTATTGTCATTGTTGAAAAAATCTGAATTTTATAGTAATGGAATAAAACATGGGAGATATAATCCATCTTACTTTTAGACCAAACATTAAGTTTTTAAATAACTGAGGTGAACAATTTTTATTGATCCCTAGGTGGCAGGATTGTATCATCATTTGAAAACTTAGTATTCTAATTTACTTTAGTGTTGTTGGCACTGCTGTTACATTTTTAAAAATAGGCTAATTTAAGAATTGTTTGGCAGCTAGCTTTGCCTCTATGAATATAATCATTTTTAAAAGTAAAAATTATTTTGATATTTTCTCTGTGTACTGTTTTTTTCTCCTTTGTTAAATTGTCAGAAACCTTGTAGGTACTCAGCCCTAGAAGGCCCCAAGGATTTAGACAGACCTTCCTATTTTCTGAGTTTTGTGAGTAAAAGACAGGTTGAAGATGAGAAATATAAGTTACATTACTATTGCAGGCATTCTGCATAAAGCAACCTAATTTTTATAATGGCATAAAAAACACATTTTTGAGCATATGTAAATTGGCATGTGTTCATTGCTGAAAAGTCAATAGGGAGAGATTATTAAAAGTAAGATAATCAATCACCTGTACTCTTGCCACACAAAAGATTGATCTTTCTGGACTCCGTGTCTCTCACCTAGTCCTGCGCTTTTTGTAGTTCTGAAACTTGCTTTCCGTTGCTGCGGACTGCTGGGCTGGTCACTGTGGTGGCCGCTGGTGCACGACCGCCGTGCACGCAGCAGCCGGCTCCCTGCGGGCCTCGGCTGAGCAGGCTTCGGCCCCAGGGTCTCTCTGCCTGCGGCTGGCCGGTGTACTCTTCACCTGCTGACCAAGTCCTTCACGACATGCAAAATGGGACTGATTCCATAATCTTGACCGTTGAATAACATCTTTCTAGTGTTTTGTGTGATGAAATTAGAATATATAAAGCATGTCTGCATACAAAGTAGGGTGCTTGGGCCTGTGAATAGCACTGTACCATCGTTTAGGTTGCAGGCCAAACCAGCTGACTTTTCACAGAAAACCATTTTTTTATTTGAAAACTATGCTATGCAGACTTACGTATTTGGCAGACATTTTTCAAAAATGAGGGAAGTTTGTTCCTTCAAGGAAAGTGTTTGACGATATTTGTTGCCAATAATAAAATGTGGGCTTTTATAAGAAAATTCAGATCTGGGGAAGTTTCTCTTTGCTACTGTGACTATAACAGGTTCCTAATACTCAGACTCTTCTGATGAGATCTGTGGTGAAATTGCAATTTGTTGATGTTACAGTATGGTAACATGGGGAAGATTTCCATAATTCAGTGATGGATATTTTCCAGACATCCATTGCGTGCTGTTAACAAAATGATGTGTGGGTTAAAGAAAAAATTCCATTTAGTGTACCAAAGACACCAATGGATTTTATTTATTTATGCATCTTTTTAAAGATTTTATTTATTTACTTTTAGAGAGAGGGGAAGGGAGCGAAAAAGAGAGGGAGAGAAACAGTAATGTGCAAGGGGACACATGGATCAGTTGCCTCCCACATGCCCCCAAATGGGGAACCTGGCCTGCAGCTCGGGCAGGTGCCCTGACTGGAAATTAAACTGAAGACCTCTCCTCCATTTGCAGGCTGGTGCTCAATCCATTGAGCCACACCAGTCAGGGCGTGGATTTTAAAGTAACAATGTAAAAGTTTATGAATGTAGTTTTTATACTGCAGTAACCTTTAAGAAATTACTACTTACTATGTTTTGGCGTGATATCACAGAACATCCACATTTCTTTGAAAGCTGTTATACTCTGTGTGTGTGTGTGTGTGAGGCTAGCTTTTTCTTATATGTATTTACACCCCCCAAAAAATCACAACAAATATTGACTGTACAAATAGATACGAAGTTATCTTCTATTAAGCCAGGCATTGAGGTTTACAAAAATTAAAAACAGTGCCACTCTGTCTTGTCATTACTTTTCTTGCATTTTGGGAAATAGTTTTTAAAACCACGGGTTGCTCCTGAAAGCATTGAACCTCTGCAAAGACTTCAAGCGGGGACACTCTGAAATGAATGATCCCAAGTCATTTACTGCAAGTAAGGGATAGTCACCCAGACTCAAGAATAGGTTTGGGCTGAAAAATGTAAAAATGATCAGAGAAGCTGCGTCTGCTGGTGAAAAAGCTGCTGTACATTCCTGGCAGAGCTGGAGAAATGATTAGGGCTTTTATAGAAATTCACAGTGTTAGGTGTCCACTGGGGTCCCGGACCACATTCCCCAGGGATAGGGGGATCCTTATAGTAGATGATTTAGAATTAAGCCTCTTTTGACAACAGATCTGTCTCCTCTGTCTCATTCCAGTGTTAACTTGTTAGAATAGATGCAGAATACAAATAAACGTAAGCCAGTTATGCAGTTTAAGTGAAATGAAAAGCATTGGGTTTATATAATAGTCTGTCTTTGGGTCAGTTTCCTTTCGGTAGTTGATTTGACTTCTGTGTGTAGCAGTAACATCTCATAACGGTGTAGAAGGGAAGAGTCAATAGAAAACTTAGTCTAGAATTACTAAGTAAAGCTGCTATATCTGAATGTTTAAAATTAAAGTGGGCTTAATTAAAATCTATTTATATTTTAGAATTTCTCCAAGAATATTTTTGCAATTCTTCAATCTGTAAAAGCCAGAGAAGAAGGGCGTGCACCTGAACAGCGACCGGCCCCGAATGCAGCACCTGTGGTAAGAATGTTTACTGCTTATGTGGTCACTGTACCGACAGCGACACTTGGTTTTCAGTATTGTGATTTTTTTTAAATTTTATTTATTTATTTTTAGAGAGGGAAGGGAGGGAGAAAGAGAGAGAGAGAGAGAAACATCAATGTGCAGTTGCTGGGGGCTGTGGCCTGCGACCCAGGCATGTGCCCTGCGACCCAGGCATGTGCCCTGACTGGGAATCGAACCTGCGATGCTTTGGTTCGCAGTCAGTATTGTGATTTTGAGGACATCTAATCTTAAAGTTTTTTAGCTAGCAGGCTCTAAACCTTTTGCTGGTGCAGCACACACAAAGGATGTGAAAACCCTTCTCACCATTAAAAGTTATTTCAGGAACAAATCTTTTTATTTATTTATTTTTTAAGATTTTATTTATTTATTTATTTTATAGGGGAGGGGGGAAAGGAAGGAGAAAGACAGGAAGAGAAACACTGATGTATGAGAGATACAGTGATAGGTTGCCTCTTGCACGCCCTCAACTGGAGACCTGGCCTGCAACCCAGTGCCCTGACTGGGAATTGAACTGGTGACCTTTCTGTTCACAGGCCGGTGCTCAGTCCACTGACCCACGCCAGCCAGGGCTTAGCAGTAATTCTTAACTAAAGATATACCTGTGTCAGAATCTGAAAGGGGTTAGTTAGGAAAAGCCCTCTGAGTAATTGGGTAAACTGTAGCTGGCCTACCAACTGTTGCTTGGGAAAATCACTAACCACTGTTAGAAATACAAATCCTATTAGCATTCACTTTGGGGCGCCCTTTTTTTTTAAAGATTTTATTTATTTATAGAGAGGGAAGGGGGAGAGAGAGAGAGAGAGAGAGAAAGAAAGAAACATCAATGTGCGGTTGCTGGGGGACATGGCCTGCAACCTAGGCATGTGCCCTGACTGAGAATGGAACCTGCGATGCCTGGTTCGCAGCCTGCACTCAATCCACTGAGCTACACCAGCCAGGGCTGGGGCACTTTTTTAAATCATTGGTACCTATGACTTCATTGTGAATGTATTGTTTCTCCTGATGACAGGTCATTTGGTCCTGTCATTGTGCCTTTAAAAAAATTTTTTTTAAAGATCTTATTTATTGTTATGGAGAGAAGGGAAGGGAGGAAGAAAGAGAGGGAGAGGAACATATGTGTGAAAGAAATACCAATCAGTTGCTTGTCACGTGCCCCAACTGGGTACCTGACCTGCAACTCCAGCCTGTGCCCTGACTGGGAATTGAACTGGCAACCTTTCAGTTTGTTGGCCAGCACTCAGCTGACTGAGCCATACCAGCCAGGGCCATTCTGCCTTAGTTTTAGCTATTTGGAAGGTTGCCTGCATCACTCTTTGAAGCGCCACTTAGGATCCTCCCAAAATAAATTTTATGTATGACACTTAGCCCATATTTAAATTTGGACATACCTTTCAATTTTGTTCAAATCCTCCAACTAGTTTTATATGCATCAGCAAAGGAAATAAATATACAAATAGCATTGTTTTTATTTTATATAAAATTTTAAAAAGGATATCAACATTTGGTAGGATATAAATACAGGTTTTCTAAGATCTAGTAGTTTGGTTTGTTGATGAAATCATTGGTACTTAATCATGTGTAAGTAGTGAATGTTTGTGGGTGTGTAGATAAACATTTTCCATGCGCTTGGCAGCAGTACCAAAAGTGCCTGCCGTTTGTCAGGCTGTGTGCTGACACAAGATACAAGAGTGGGAAGGTTTGCAGTCCCTGTCCTCTCTGAGCTTCCGCATCTCCGGGACGGGGAGGTGACTCAGAGGTGATGGTGGTGAAACACTGGCCACTTATGTTCCGATTTGTGAGATGTTTCTAATAGCAGTTGGTAGGAGACTCGTGTCAGTTCTGAACAGTTTAACCATTATCTTGTGACTGTGAATATTCTCTGTGTTCCCATAATCATTAAAATACTTGAAAATTTTGTTACATTTGACTGTAGAAGTGTGTGTGTGTGACTGCCAAGTCCACGGAAAGTGTTCATCTACACACACACACACACACACACACACACTCCTAAAGACTGTCTTAAATAATTAAAGTGTCTGTTATTTGGATCAACTAAATGAAGAGTGTTTTAGTTTTCCTGAATATCATGAATTCCCCAACCAATTTTGGAATATTCTTTAAATATGTTTTTCAGGTTATTACAGACTGAGTTTTAGATAAAGTATTTGTGAATTAAATTATCCATCATTTGGTTGGCAACTTTTTCTAAGTATTTGGGGAAAAAAACACCTCTGTTAACTTCAGTCTGACCCTGTACATTTGTAACGGGTTTGTTGTCACAGTTGTCATTATTTTAATTTAAAGATGAACAATTTGGAAAATAATTCAGTTGAAAGGCTCTAAAAAGTCAGTTTAATAAACTTTGAACTAAAAGGGAATTTTTTTGTTAAAGAAAAAATTTATAATTGGAGGGAGCTTATTATTTCATAAAGAAATTTAAGTAACTGGAATGCAAATACTATGTACACCTGTTTTGTTTCTGCAGTGTCTAAGGGTTTTGCTTTTTGCCTTGGTGCGAGTTCACTTGGGGTCCTTTGCTCTTGTTCCTGTAGGCATGGCCATTTTCTAGTAGTAAGCAGTGCAGTATCTTAAAAATAAGCATTAGATGACTCTCCCCTTTTGTCTTGTTGGCTGTAGTAAGAAAAAAAGCTTAGGAGAAAATACCCTTATTGTGGTTTTCATTCTGAGTAGTAACAGTTTAGAGTATTAACATGTAGATGATGATTTATTTTTGTACAGGATCCCACATTGCGTACCAAACAGCCCATCCCAGCTGCCTACAACAGATATGACCAGGAACGATTCAAAGGAAAAGAAGGCAAGTTACTTAATTTTTGTCTTTCTGGACTGCCGTTGCTCTCCACTTGAGAGGCAGTGTGGCCCGACACACAAGGGCGGGGTTGGCAGGCCACATCTGGAGCGTGGCCACACGCCTTCGCTTCTGTGTGTTGATGGCTCCTCTGGGCCAGGACAGCAATGTTGGCGGTGATGGAGACTGTGCCGCCTGCAGAGCCTCAGGACCTGTATGGTCTCCTGCAGAGGGGACTTGCCTGCCCTGCTTTAGCTGCATGCGCTCCCTCTTCAGACGGCCCGCCTCAACTTCAGCTGCATTCTGCCTCGGTGTCCTCCTTTGTGACATTACAGTTCTGATAGCAGTAGTGGCGTAGAACCTGTCTCTCAGAGTTATTGTGGGGTGACTCTGTTTAGTCAGGTCCCTAGAGTTAGTGACTGGTGTGTGATAAGCTATTAGATGTATTTGCTGTTACGAATGTTAGTGCTGTTTCTCCAAAAGTTACTTTAGAGTGGAGATTCTGTATGTCAGATCATGTTTCCCAGAGTATAACTATGTACACTGAGAACTTGGGGAGCGTGGATCAGAGTCGCCCTACGAGGATCATTTTGTGAAAGTCCACATGGTATAGAGGCTGACGTGGGAGGGGTCGGTCCAGTAGACCAATGTCGGTGTAACTTCTCATTTATCTTGACTTGATTCATGGAAAAAGTGAGGTGGTAGCAAGTGGATGTTGACATTTGTCATTTTCCCTCCATTATCTGAAATCTCTAAGTTGGGTTAAAGGATATTGTCTGATGCAGTGAATTTGTGTGTTGACTTCATTTGCTGGACAGAGGCATGTGCTAAATCCATGATGTAGACAGTGGTCTGTCTTTTTATTCAGGGCAGTGTTCTTATGAAATGAATTATATAAACTAGGGGTTGGCAGATCACAGCCCGCAGATCAGATCCGACCCTCACCATGCCGATCTGTTTCTCTCACTTTTGCGCCATAGCTGCAAAACTCAGTAGTTGTGACAGAGACTGCATGGCTTGCAATGCGTAAAATGTTTAATAGCTGACGCTTCACAGAAGGGCATATTGGGGCTCTCTGTCTTAGAACCCTTATGCTATTTATAACACTAGTTTTCACAACGTAACATACCCCTATCAATGTAATTTTGGAACATGATTTTTTATATATGTTAAAGACTTCTCATGACAATTGCTTTTAGTGGTGCTACAATTGAGTATTAGGTATAAGTAATTTTCGGGTTATATCATCAAGTATCTTAGTCTAATTTTTGATCCTCCCAACAACCTGTGTGCGTAGTGGATACAGTTGTAGAGATGGTCTTAACCAGCTTCTCCATACTGGGCTCTTTGGTGAATGTATTTTTGAGACTAGTACCCTTAAACAGTTTTTATCTTCACAAGTATGTGATTTAACCTTATGTGTACAGTAGATTCAAGGCTTTGTTGTGCTGTTAAATTATTAAGATATATTGAAGATTATTACTTTAGATTGGTGACTGATAAAGAAATACCTAAAATCTAATATAAAACCTCTTTCCTTACAGAAACGGAAGGCTTCAAAATCGACACAATGGGCACCTACCACGGCATGACACTGAAGTCTGTGACGGTGAGTCCCTCCGACCGCAGAGCTCCTTTTGTCCCGTTCATTTTATGTGGCAGCGGGTGTTGAAGAAGTCTTACTCTTCAGTGTTTTCTCTTTGAAACTATCATTGGTGACCTGTTGTGTCATTAGATCTGTGTGGTGATTATTTGATTCATGGTGTCCTTATTTGTTTTTTTGCTTTTTTTTCTTTTTAACTGAGTTGAGTGTGTTTAAATCTGTTGTGATTAACTGCAGGTAGGTAGGGTGCTACCTGGTTAGAGGATTTAAAGCCAGTGAGGGAGCCAAGGTCCAGCTTGGAGAGTTTCTTGCCATAATACCTTATGGTCTTAAAAAGACAGAGTGCAGTGTTGATGCCTTGCTTATTACAAATACTCAAATATCTGTGATTATAAGCCTTTGGCTCACTTTTAGCAATCTTTCTGTTTTATTTTATTAACTCAAATCTGAAATCTCTAAGCCGTATATGTTAACACTTAAGTTTTAGTGTTAGGACATGCTGACATAGAGCAGGAATTCTATTAACCTCATTTTGCATATTTATGTTATAGATCATTACACCTTTTAGACTTTAAAATACTTAGTATGTGCATTAATTAGAGCACCATACATTTAAAACATGGATCCTGAGTTTTGTTTTGGGAGTCATCTGACCCTTGAGGACGCAGAGACACGAGTGGTCCTTCATTCGCTTTGATTGCTCACAAGTGCGCTGTATCTTGCTATGCTCTACTCATTTCCAGAAACAGCACTTAAATGTGGAGACACTAATATTAAAAGTTGACTTTTTTTCTTTTTCCCTTGGAATTGAGGATTAGATATTCTGCTGATGGTACAGCTGTTTTTAAATTGTCGTCAGATTTATTTTCATAATTTTGAACTTGTACATGTACTCGTTCACTCATTCAGCACCGTGTGAGACCTTATTCTGGTGTCTAGGACTGCAGCTGTGACCGAGACAGGTAGGGCTTCTCAAGGGGGAGGAGTGAGTGAGGTGTCTCTGGGGAGGTGTCTCTGAGGAGGTGACGGGTCAGCAGAGGCCTGGCAGGAGAGTGTCCCGTGAAAGACAGCACAAAGATCACTACGACTGAGGCCCAGCAGAACCACAGCAGGAAGGCCGGTGTCTCAGAGTCCAGTGAGTGTGGGGCCAGTGGTAAGAGGTCAGACACACCCGTCCTCTAAATCAGTCGTGTCCTTCCTGACTTCACGATGTAACTGGAGTCTGTTAGAGTTAACTTAAATCTGTAAAGATTCACTTACTGACATTCTTGGGGACAGAACTTGCCTACTGGTTATTCCCCAAGTGAATTAGTGTGGAAGTGAAGTTGTTTCCTTTGGTAGCCATCAAAGTAAGTCTGCAGTTATTGTCGTTTTTACTTTTGTTTCATATGAAATGCTATTAAGTTGGTTTCATTACTGAGTTTCCATGCAAATTGTAAAATCAGTGATAGTTTTGATAGTGATTCTTCTTTACAGAACAATTTTTGTCAAGTCCACGGGCAGCCTCTTGATTAGCAGTAGGAGAATGATATGGCTGCTTCCTCATCAGAGGCTTTGTGCTTAAATATGCTAATGAGAGGCGAGTTGAAGCACATTCGTGGTGTGCGATGATAAGGGAGTAATCACAGGAAGACGTGTAGGACTGCGTCAGAAAGACTAAAAATGGTCAAACTGCTAGCACTTTCAGTATTTTAATACCCATTTTGGACCTCTGCTGCTTACGACCTGATTTATTTTAGCAGTTCTTACAGAATGCTTACAGAAGTGTGAACTGGAAAGCCTTGAAGTTACTCTGATAATTGTTTTTTTTTTTAAAGTTAAACCTCAAGCCCGTGCTGCTTTTTTTCCCTCCCTTTTTCTTCTTCTGGAATTATTGTGTACTTGTGAGTTTATGAGTTTTACTAATTTTTTACCTTATTCTCCAACTAAGAAAGTTTCTTTTATGATATCCACCCAGACATACAAAGTAGTTAAGTGTCTGTTAAAGGCTTAATGCGTTCCACAGATGTGACTTCTTTCTAATTTATGTGCAGTTCATTTTGTTGCCATTGTTTTTCAGGGTTTTGATATGCTGAGTTGGCATACAAAATTACTAAAATTAGAATTAGTCTACATTAGGGCTGATCTGTATGACTAAGTTCCAGACACCAGAGTTTTATTAGAGATATAAGACTAAATTAATAAATTGATTTCTGCAGATGGCTAGAAAATTTTCACATAAATGAATTTTTCTGATGTAGAGAAAAGGTATGTGTTTTGATAATAAAATACTTCATTAGAATCATAAGTTGAGATTTATAGAAATTGATGTCTAGCCAGAGTATTGGTAATATTTGGTTAGTATTTCACAAAAGTAATAAATTACTCAAGTCTATTATAGGAACAGAAGCCCAGGTAGCTTTATAGTTAGTTACAAGTTTATGTAATTAGGTCACTGTTTAATTTTGACTGAGGTCAAGAAATGCGTTTCATAGTAAAAGTTCCAGAGGCTGAGGCATGAATGTGGAAGGGTTGTTGGAGGGTTTTTCTCAGTTGTGTGCCTGTTCCAAAGTGTATTACTTGGGGTCAAAAATGTTTAAAAATACTAGATTAATCATCATTTTAATAGATTAATCAAGAGCATGCATTCTTTCCCAAGCCTGTTTATCCTTAGTTTGCCTTTTTCTTCCCTCCTGTCGGGAATACTGGGGAGACCTAGTATTGCCCCAGTTCAGTTTAAGGGAAGCCGTCTTAGGAGTTACGGGTTGAGAGTAGAAACCATTTAGTACAGGGACAGCAGAATATATTTTCATGGATTCCTTTTATGAAAGGGGCCATATTACCTAAGAAAATACCACCTGCTCGTGCTTTAATGAAATTAAGTTCAGGAAATGAGAGGGGTTGATGAAGACCTTTCTTTGTTAGGTAGTAGCAAGGAACTTCGCTGTGGTTCATCTGGAGAGGGAGTACGGGAATATGATTAGAGGTCACCGTTTGTCATCATAACAGCGATTTTCCATCGGTGTGCTGCAAGAATGTTTAAAATATGCACCACCTGACTGTTTAGTCAGGGGCACTAACCTTTTTCCCCTTATGTTGTCAAGTAACAAAATGATAGCAGCCAATACAACAGCCATCTGGTGTGGATCATCAGAATTACAACTATGTTGTGTCAGATCAGCGAAAAGTGTATTTTTTGGCATTCCACAGAATTTTAGTAATTCACTTTCGTGGGCCATGAGATGAGAGGTGGTAAATCACAGATCCATAAGGGTCTGGTCGTTGAATCCAGCACGCCTTCATTTCAGCCTCCTGCTCCAGCTAGCTCAGCGGTGGGGCCCGGTGCTCCATGCCCCTGTTCTGCCGCATGGCCCCAGCTGTCCGTGCACCATCTTGGTGTCTATGTGCTTTTGAGGGGATGTTTTGCACTCTGAAATTGGGCAGCTCGAAAGCTTTCCTTTAAGATTGTTATTTGAGTTGACTCTTACAGGCAGTAGTTCCGACAAGCCTTTGGGGAACCATTTTTCTAGTAGTAAGTAAACTTGGGTGGATTTTCAGTGTCTGTGCTAGTGGTGTAATATCACCATCAACCTTTACTTTCTAGAAGGATCCAGAATCTCAGTCTCTTTATGAACTTCTATTCTTAAGCAGAAATGCGTACTTTAGTAACCTCCCTGCGCCCTGTGTTGCAGAGTCTTTTCATTCTCGCTCAGGTGCTGATTGACGTGTTTGCATCTGCTCGGAGCGCAAGGGCACTGTGGGAGCAGCAGACACTCGCCGAGTGCTGCTGATAGGCCTTGCGCTGCGCCGGGTTCAGGGACGGCAGAGACGAAAGACTGGCGCGTTCTCATGGACTTCGTCCAGGGTCTCTTGGAAGAGAGATGCCTTAGCCCCTCAGAGAAAATTGTGGCTGTGTTCAGTGTGCGGGGGTGCGTTGTGCCATGGGAACCTGCAGCTGAGGGGCTTTGTAGAAGTCGGACTGCTGCATTGAGGGGGCAGTAGTGGGAGTGAGGCCTGAGTTTGAGCTGGGGTTGACTCGAGGATATCAGGAAAGCACTTCTAGGAGTAGGGCCCCCCAAGTCCATTTACCATCCTGGTGGGGAGAGCAAGACAGGTAGGAAGATGTGGAAGAAGACTGCTTATTGTGTAGGTTTTACGAATGCCCACAGGAGCGTTTTTTCCCTGGCATCCGATGCTGCCTGCCTGGGCAACCTGAGCACGTCACACGGGCAGCCTGGATGGCCGGCTGCTTCTGCGAGCCTGAGCCCCAAGTCTCCCACCGCAGTAGATGTAGCCTTGAGCAAGTGGACGCTGCCTCTGCCAGGAGGGGTCTTCTCTCCTGTCGCCCCAGGCTTCACGGCCCGATGCCTTTTAGCCATCCTGCTGCCCTCCTGTGCACTACTTTCTGGGGCCCCTGGCCCTCCCATTGGAAGTCCTGATCTAAGTAAAGGTGGTTCCTGCTTGTTCAAGAGAGATGAAGCAGTTGGAAACACTGTGGATTGTCAGGCCTGGCTTTGAATCCCAGCTCTTCCGTTCACTGTGCAGCTCAGGAAGTTGAGAAGGTCACTGTACCTTTCTGTCAGTGGCCGTGTTATTTTATTTACTGATTGATTGATTTTGTCATACAAGATAATTTTATTTAACACGTTAAAACTTCACAGGTCACAGTACAACTGCCCAGCCTTCCAGCTACCACTGACACTTTTCCCAGCACAGAGAGGCCAACATGTGGAGTTGTGGACTCTGTTTTTAACCTTTATTTGAAAAGATGTTTTTGGTAGTCAGAACAAGTAATCTCTCATTTGTTGCTTGAAAGCCTGAAATGGGATCATTGGTTTCCAGGTTTGCTGCTTAGCAACCTGCTGCACTTGCCTGCCTTCCCTCCTGTTGTAAAGTGCAGTGGGGCCAGGGGTGGGCTGACTGTGGATGGGAACACGACAGAGGCACACATGTGGGCTGCTCAGGAGTGATGTGTACAGCACAGGCCAACAAGTTTCTGTCTGTCTGGATGCTCAGGCGCAGCCTAAAGCTCGGGAGGTTACCGTGTGCTGCCACAGCCTGGCCTGCTCGCTGGAGTCTGGGTGCAGAGCGAGGTGTCTGCAGGCCGGGAGTTTCTCTGGGACTCACTGGACGGACAGAAGGTGCTGCTTGCTCCCAGCTTTCACCGAATGAGTAGCTTTCAGTGTATTGCCATCAAATCTGCATAATGTGGAACTCCCTTCAAAGCAAATGGCATATTCTAATTCTGGAGCATTGCAGGAAGCTTTTCTTTATATGGATTTTGATTCAGTTCTTCAGAGGTGAGAGACATCAAACGTTTGGCTGTTGTAGCACATTGGGCTTACTGTCTTATAAATTCCCTTTATTCATTGCCAGCTATTAGCTCAGGCCAGGTCAGTCCTTCATCCTTCTTAATCAAGGAAATCTCTGAGTTTTACTACTGTTGTTATCATCCTTACACTGCTTTCTGGGTCAGTAGATGAGCAGAGATTTCCTTCCCCAAACCTCTGACCCTTCAGCACAGTGTTGGTGGGATCAGGCAAAAACTCTGCCTGAATGTCCTCTTAGTATTCATTTCTGGAAGCCGAACCGTGGTTGTCACACCATCTGCAGTGGATTGCCAGTGAGACAGCGGCTCTTTGATTTTTGGAAATCATTTTGTTCACCCTTATCTTCTTCAGTATCTCGACCAGCTGGAACAGATGTGAAAGACTGGAGGCAACAGTCGTTAGACCCTTCCCATTAGGCTCACTAGCAGTACAATGTGGTCCTGATTGTCCATGGAGAACATCACACTTAATAATTTCATAGTTTTCATTATCTTTATTTTTCTTACTGATAGTGACGCAACTCAAGGAAACAAAGAAACCACTGTCTTCCGCGTTCCATTTCTTCTATCTATTCAAAGAAGTAGGTTAGTTGTTGAATGTTCTCCAGCTTTTAGCAGTGAGATCCTGTGGGTTACAATGAAAAGATCCCTAGCTCTTGATTAAACATGGTCTCCCATTTTTCAGACGCACTGTTTCCGTACCTGTTGCAATGAGATATGCTTTTCCAGTTCCACCTGATGGGACCCAGGCAGAAGATGTGAAATGGATGGCTGCCCAGAGGCAACTGTCGTACGGCATTGAATCTGTAGGCAGTCCAAGCACCTCTCGTGGGCTGTCCTGAGGCAGTGTCCAGCATCACTGGGAAGTTCATAATCCTTCCAGGGCCGTCAGTGCAGTAGACGTCGTCTTGATACCGTGAGTCACAGAGTGGGTGACTACACATTCCAGAAACACACCTGTGTTCCCGGGTGTGTTGATCCATCTTAGCATTTTCCTTCTGTGTCAAGTCCAGCTGGTAACAGGGCAGTGGTTCAAGGGAGAGTTTGTAACCCTCGGATCAGGGATCCAGCAGAGGTCTCTCCACCTGCAGGGGGCTCTCAGTGGCCACTCCACGGCCTTCACGGACCTTAGTGTGAGAGTTCATGAAGCTCTTGTTGAAAGGTCCACGCTTCCCTCTTAGCACGTAGGTTGGGAGGCTGCGTGGCTCCCGTCCCAGAAAACACTGCTTCGTGTCCTTATTTTGTAGTAAAGATGGCTTTTACATCTGGAGAATTGTATCGTAATAACTTCCTCTGGGGTTCGTTTAGGGGTTTAAATGTGTACAGGTGTACCTTGGTTAGTGTTGTTCCTTTCGGTGGTCTTTAATGGTCACACTGAATTCATTGTGACAGCTACTGCAGAAATATGTTTACATTAAACATAATGTTTTGCAAACTTTGTACTGAACAGAAAATACCATTTTGTTAAGTTGGTAGTATTTGGTGTGAACACTTATTTAGATAGGTGGGTATTAATCTCCTTATACTGATACTGTCTTTGTGGTAAGAGACAATAAAGTATCATTTTATCCTAATATTTTGTCAGCATAATCAGCCATTTAAAGAAATCTCACCCGAGGATATGTTTATTGATTTTAGAGAGAGAGGAAGTGGGGGGTGGGGAGGAGAGAAAAAGAGACATCGATTGAGAGAGACATCAACTAGTTGCCTCCCATGTGTGCCTGACAGGGGATCTAACCTGCAACCTTTTGGTGTCAGGGACGATGCTTCAACCAACTGGGCCACCCAGCCAGGGCCATCATCAGCATTTTGGTGCTAATATACTTCAAGAAAAATGAATTATGGCAACAGAACACCTATTAATAGGTATTAGGAAATTTTAATGCATATTAAGTAAAAGTTTATGTATCTTACTAGATTTACTGAAAATCCATTGCCCTAATAAATTCCATACAAATTAAAAAATAAGTAAATATAACAAAAATCCATTGCGTACTGTATGATATGTTTGGCGTAAAGCTAAATTAAACTCCCATTAGTTTAGGTTTGTAGTTTATTAAAGAGTTTATCTAAAATTCTAAAATATACGCATACCTTAGCAGGAACATTTGAGAGCTTGCTTCCAGGTGTATGTCATCAGTTTGGCTCAAATAAACTAAAAAAATTCTCTTACAAACAATGTAAAAATATTTTAGTGATTTTGATATTATCTGTAGTGTATCTTTTAAAGTTAGTCTACCAGTGATCACACAGTTAATGCCGTGGTTGTGAAACTCCTGAGACTTATTTTTGAAAGAAGCACAGAAAGAACTATTCAGGTACTTAGGTCAGAAGTAACACAAAAACCCTTGTGTAATAATTTTTTTAATAATGTTACATCGTCTTGTTTCAGAGTGGTCTAATATGATCACATTCTAAGAATAGAAAAGGCCCAGCCAGGTTGCTGGGTGGGTTTACAGCATCAACCCTGCACACCAGGATGGTGGGTTCAATTCCTGGTCAGGGCACATGCTGGAGTCAACCAGTGAATGCATAACAAGTCTAACAACCCATTGATCCTCCCTCCCTCCCTGCCCGCCTTCTTCCCTCCTTCTCCCTCTCTGCCTAAAATTGATAAACTAAAAAAATAAAAGGAGAAAACAAACCAGTTAGGAAATATAATTGTATTTTGTAAATTATGTGATGAAAATTTGCAGTTTGATTGTATATACTTGTTTAATTGTAGGTCAATGTGTAATGCTGTAGTTACATATGACTCATGCACAACAGCAAACTAATTTCCTTTAAATTTAACAGTCTCTTGGACGAAATACAATGTAGCTTCTAATTTCTATGTACCTTCATCAATACAATTTGAATCCCTTTAATTTTAACAAAATTATTACCAGTATTGAATGTGTTTTCACCACTTTTAAATTCTAACTCCTTCTCAGTGTCTTGGTAGACTAACCACCAATTTTTTTAACACAGATATGATTTTATATGTGTGTGTGTGTGTGTGTGTGCGCGCGCGCGCGCGTGTGTAAGGTTTTCTTAAACCCCGCCAAGGAATGAGTGCCAATTAGCCACAAAAAATAGGAGGAAGAGCTTTATTTTGGGGTTTGTGCTCCTGGGAGAAATGTTCTCCGCCCTCACTGAGGGAGGGGGAGGGGGGAGGGAGAGGGAGAGGGCTAAGAAAGTTTTGCACGGGAGAAGCCAGAGGGAGGGGGTTTTATATGATTTGACTTCCCGCTGGAGCCAAGGATTGGTTCTTGGTGAACAAAGAAGCCACATATCATTGGTGGTTCCTGGTCTGACCTCATTCAGCACCTCTTCTGGGTCAGAGTTCAGTCACCATCTTGGTTTGTAGTCCAGACGCCATCTTTGTAGTCCAACACTATAATTATAACTTTTGTCTTACCCCACCCAACCTAACAATATATATATGTGTTTTTCATTGCTTTGAGGAAAAAAGATTGTTTCCTTTTATTTAATGATAGACGATTCGAATTCATTCATATGAAAAACAGCCTGCTGTGTTTGATGACATGCTCTAATTGGTGTTTAGGTATTCCCTTGATGGATACTTTTCTTCTGGTTGTTGTTGGCAGAGTTTTAGTTTGCTGTCTCAAATTCTAGGTCTTCATAGGTTGGTTTAAATCTTCAGTGAATTTCTAATCTTCTATATAAATTCAACATCCAAATTTTATTTTCATAGTTATCTTAATATTTCTGTCATTATTCATTGTCATTATTCATTGGATTGTCTAGTTAATTCATCCCTCCCCCCTATCTTCACCGTACCAAACCTCATATGATCTTTAATTCTAAGTTTTGATTTTTTTTCCAGGTCTTTTTCTTGATGGATGTTTCTTTTAGTGTTGTTCTTCTTGTCTTTCCTGCTTCTCATGTTCCTTTGTGAGTGACTGTTCCCACTTTTATTTTAAATATTTGCTTTAAACTCTCACTGCTTCTGGTCTGGACGAAACTAAATTTTATTTGAAATTTTAGAGTAGCATTTTACTGTGAATAAATGAAAGATACATTCATTTGTAATACTGAGGAATTAAAGTTCTTAAAGATTTTTATTTTAATTGGAGACAAAAGCCATATCGTAGAACTCAGATAAGTGTCTCCTGTTGAGGTTGTCGTAGTTTTTGTTGTCATGAAAAATCTTTATATTTAGGTTTTTGCAGTAGTGTGTAAGATCAAGCATAATTATTTGGTATCAAGTCAGTCTGACACTTTTACAAATTACAATTTGAGTCAGAAATAATTCAGTTTTTTATCTTCATCTTCAAACACGGAATGAATTTTGAGCACTATCAGTCTAATTATTTACTTCCCTAAATTTGATATTTTTAGGTTCTTCAGTTTTCTTACAGTGTCTTTTTGTCATCGCTGTCTTATATGTGTTGCCATAAACATCCTGGAATTGAATTTTTGTATGTTTTAATATATCAAACTTGAGAACTAAAATTAAGCAGGTCCTCAGCTTTTCAAAAAAAAAATTAACTGCTATTATGTAGAAGGCTTTTAGCTTATTAGGAAACCCCAAAGTTCAGCTTTTAATATGATAGAATTTAATATTTATCTTAAAAAGCTGTATAAAATACTTAATAATGTCTTTAGGAAATGTTGAGTTTTGACGTAGAACTGTCATAACCATTCTGATAGTAAATTTGTGGGTACGTTATAATTTATCAAGAACTTTGGTATACTTTGTTAGATTTTTCCCCCCTTCAGTTACTTCAATGGAAAAAAGCATTTAAAACTTTAGTTATTTGAGTTGGGGAACTTTTTTTTTTTAATATTTTATTTATTTATTTTTAGAGAGGGAAGGGAGAGGGGAAGAGAGAGAGAGAAACATCAATGTGTGGTTGCTGGGGGATATGGCCTGCAACCTAGGCATGTGCCCTGACTGGGAATCGAATCTGCGATGCCTGGTTTGCAGCCCGCGCTCAATCCAGTGAGCTACGCCAGCCAGGGCTGAGTTGGGGAACTTTTTAAAAATCTGGATTAAATGGAATAGATATCATTGACGCACATTTGATTTATTTCTAAACTTTGAGTCATTATTAGTATTTTTGAAAAGCTTTTGTAATTTTTTAAAGCTTCAGGCACCAGTGTAAAGGTTACAGTGTGGTAGATGCTACAAAAACATGCTTCAGTGTGGCAGCCACGTGGCATCACGTGTGGATTTGGTGTCGGGTCTACTTGTAGACCACTGAGCCCACTCCGCAGTCATGCAGCCTGGTGCCGTCGGCCCGAAGGGCTGCCACCCGCTTCGTGATTGTGGAGCAGCTCGAAGAGCGAGTTCGTCCCTGCTGTTGGGAGTCCCGAGCAGAAGGTGGCGATTACAACAGCATCCGGTGTTTGGAGAACAAAGTTACAAGGCTCTTTTTTACCCCCCGTCAGGCTGAGGAGGCACTTTGCAAAGACAGAGGAGCCTATGGAGTTTGGTGGCGGGTGAGGTGAACAGGACGGTAATGGACAGGGAAGCCACCTTCTTGCCAGTGCAGGCCTCATCAGGGTTTCTGCTTACGTGTGCTGAGTGGGAGCGGTGGGCAGCCCCTCCATCACACCGATGCAAAGGGTTGCTTTTTAGTCAGCTGCTTTGTGACAACTGGGAACTGTCTGGTGCAGTCCAGTTGCCTAAAGATGGTGTTGCCACCCCCATCCAGTTTCCCCTTCTTACCAGTCCTGAAGACTGAGGGACCCAGCCTGCCTTGTTCCCGCGTTGTTCCTGTGTGTCTGCACCAGCCCAGCTTCCTTCCTCCTCCCACATGTTCTTCTGAATTGTCAGGTGTTCCTCGGTGTGAGGCTGGAGCTTAATCAGCACCTGTTAGCTCAGGACTGTAACTTACTATTTCTTCTAAACTATTGCTATTTCTGGTGCCAAGATAGGCTAACTTGGTCAAAGACGGCTGAATAAGGAGAAATAGTTTCTTTTTTCTTGGCGGCCAGTGCTGTCAGGCAGGCAGTGCGTACTCATCAAGATACATCAAGATACGAGTGATTCTAGAGCAGGGATTCATGATGCCCCCGTTTTCCCTGAGCCGAACAGGGAAGAAGGGACATCCTCGTTAGCCTCATGGAGTCCTGCCACCTGGTCTGGGACGCCAGTCAGCCGGGAGAAAGGGGCATTTTTCTTTCATTTGTTCAGCAACCCACGGTGCCTCTTCGTCATTTACTTCTCTTTAAGGGGCTTCTTTTCGAAAAAGCAACTACTGAATGCCTTTTATCTTCCCCCCCTTTTTCCTTAATTTTGAAAAGCTTCAGACATAAAGAATTGTAATCAGTATGATTTTCTATCAGCCCATCACACAGATTCTGTAATTACCATTTTTAAACCTCTCTTTCTTCATCTGTTCCACATCTCTTGTTTTCGTGAAGTATCATAAAGCAAAATCCAGACACTGATGTTTTGTGCCTGCATACTTTGCACTTCTAAAAATCACGGAGTGTTTTTTTTTTTTTTTTTTTAACCTAGCCACAGAGGCATAATCTCACATAACATAAATAATTTTTTGGTATCCTTTCAGTTCACTTTCCAGTTTCTTTGATTTTTCTGAAAAATGTCTCTTCGGAGTTCATTTGTTGGAAATACAGTCCAAACAAGCACCAGAAATTGCATTTAGTTGCTAGAAATCTTAACTTTCTTTTCCTCTAGATTAGAGGTTCATAATCTTTTTTTACATCATGGACCCTCTTGGTGGACTGGTGAACTCTCTCTGAGTGTTTTTAATGCGTAACATAAAATACAAAAGATGACAAAACCAGTTCTAATGAAGTAAAGTTATCAAGGTATTTTAAAAATGCAAGTTATGACATGGCAGTTTGTACTTCTTTATGAATGCAGTACATAGCAAGACCCAGTGAAAAATCTAATAAATACCAGAAATTTAAAGTATGAGCATATATATTATTTCAAATACATGTAGCAGTGGTGATATGAAAAGAACTGATTTCCGTTGATGACAGAGTCACAGCCATTGTTCATAGTCCTGTGGTTAGCAGCCTACATTCTCGAAGGATGGAAATGCTAATTTCTGTTAGAGGTTGGTGAAAATAAAATTGTAAAATGTTTTTCCACATTCAGATTAGGGAACCTCTGAATTCTCTCCACAACGCCCTGCTCTACTGTAAAGGTTTTGAGAAAGGTTCTTGCTACAGTTCCGTCTCACTGGCTTTTTTCTGCTTTTCTACCAACTCGTCAGCGTCTTCTCAGCCTCCAGGCCTTTGTCTTTGCAGTTGTGTGCCTGGACCCTCCTCCTCCTTGCTCTTAATAAGTCTGGCGCCTCATCATTCCCATCTCAGTTTAAGGTTTAGTTTCTTAGGAACACTTCTCAGTGTACCCTTCGAGTAATATTGTGGTCCGTTCATATGCTTGGATGATTTCTTGGAACACGAGAATCGGAAGGCGAGAAACACATCTGGCCCTGCACTGTGCTTTGTACGGAGAGCAGGGCTTGGCACATAGGCATTACTTGGAAAGTGTTTGTCAAAAGAAAGATTCTTAAGCTCGTATTACACATTCTGTTTCTAGTTACTTTCCATACTTTCACTTGTATGTGGAGTAGTAGTTAAAACCCTTAATGTTGTTGATGTTATAACATGTAGGTCCTCGGTGCCACTGGACAGCCCCTTTCTATATTTCTGGTGGCTGTCTGTTAACATTATACCTGAGTCGGGTCTCACACGGTGTTTCTGTCTTGGTCCATGGCACTGTCCTCCCCTCAGTGCCCAGGCTGGGACCCTTGGCACCGTCTCGGCCCCGTGTTTCCTCTCCCTTGTCTGCAGTGTCTGGACAGCATGATGCCCGCTGACCTTCCCAGCCTCTCTGGAATCTCTGATTTCATATCCCTAGCATTCTTCCTGGTCCAAACCGTTTTATATCTACCCTGGACTGTGCAGCAGCCTCATAGTCGGTCTTCTCACATCACTCCTGTGTCTCCACAGTCTGTTCTGCATGTCGTTTTAAGCACCTAAGAACACAGAAGCCACTAGGCTTGAGCCAGACTGTGCTTTTTTCTATTTTCCAGACATGGCTGTGTCTTCACTGGCTTCCTACCACTTCTGGGGATAAAAACCATCGTTCTTAACAGATGCCACAGATTTTGTGGTTTTACCTGTCCCTGTCTTTTTCTACCTTTCTGGCATCAGTGCAAACCAGTCTTCCTCTGTATTTTTGTGCCATGGTTTTTTCCCACCTTGGGGTCATTGTACCAGTTGTTCTTCTTCCTGGAGTCGTGCCCATGTCACCAAATTAGCATCTGGTTACCACCTAGATGTTAGTTTGAACGTTGTCTCTGAGAAGGCTTTTCTGACCCTCGGCAGCACAGAGGAGGTCGGATCTCCTATTCTGTGCTTTATGACAGGTACCCCGGTTACCTTTCTGCGTACTTCAAAGTTTGGTGTATGGCTTTCTCTGTACAGGAAGTGTTGTCTCAACACCGTAATGGTTGTTTTTGTTCATAGCTGTGTCTCCTCACAGTTCACGTCTCAGTGCCTAGGTTGGTAGGAAGTAGTTCTCAGATGCATGCACTTTTGGGTGTTTCTTTAATCTTGAGGAGAATTGGGCTCAAGTGTTTCTATTAGCCTAAGGCTGGAGTTCTACAACACGGTAAAACATTTATGGGTTGCAGACATCTTTTTCCAGTTTGTCATTTGTCTTCTGATTTTATGTTTTTATTGCCATGCAAGAGATTTTTCCAAAATTTTATGTAATCACAATTATAAATCTCTGTTTCTCAGTTTGGTCATATTTAGGAAGATTTCTTCTCCCAGGTTATAAAGAAATTCACATTTTCCCCTCTAGAACTGGTTTGTTTCGTTATTAACATTAAGATATTTGGTCTATTTGAAGATTATTCTGATACATGGTTGAGGAACAGATCTAATTATTTTTCTTAGGGCCATTCAGTTACCCAAACATCGTTTATTGAATTCAGACCTTGTCTTGTCTAGTTACCATCATTAGTGTCAGCACCTGGCAAATTCTAGTCTCTTAAAAAGTGTTTGAATGATTGAAAAATTCTCTCTTAAAGATCTAGTCCAGTCACTTTATTAAAGTTTTGGTTATCTTCTATAACTCTAGAAAGTTCTTTAAAAATATTTGAAATTTATTAAATTAGAGTGGATTTAGTGATTACAGTATATAAGGTATACTTTGTAATGCCCATTAGCTTGTTAATAACTTTATTTTTCATTGATTTTTAAACCTGGGAAAATTGAAAAAAATACACAAAAATGTAAGAAGAAAACAGACATCCCATTTTCCAGAAGTCATTACCATTCCTGTTTTTTGACCATTCATTTTCTAGGTTTTTATTTTTTTTAATATGTATGGTTGTGGATTAAGGTTATATTATATAGTATACTGATTTTGGGGGGAGGGACTTAATACAGTATGTAAGTGGTTTTCTATGTTATTAAGTAGTCTCTAAATTCAAGTTTTAAATGACTGTAGCATTCTGTTCTTTAACCACCACAGTTTATTTAATCTCTGTTTTGAATGTGAACATTTTTTCTTGTGTTTTACTTCCTTGAATATTGCTTTACAATAGATTTTTAACTGTGGGCTGATGATTCAAAGGCTCTTGTTAAATATTTTTAAGTTGTCTTTCAGAAAGACTTCACCACTTTACACTGACATTGGGATGTTCTGTTCTCGTAAGTGCCATAGGCAGTTATTTAAAAAAAAAAAAAAAATCTGCCGTGGCTGGTGTAGCTCAGTGAATTGAGCATGGGCTGAGAACCAAAGGGTGTCCAGTTCGATTCCCAGTCAGGGCACATGTGGGGGCCATGTGAGAGGCAACCAGACATTGATGTTTATCTCCCTCTCCTTCTCCCTCCTTTGCCCCTCTGTAAAAATAAATAAATAAAATCTTAAAAAAAAATCTTCCAGTTTGATGAAGAAGGAACCGTACTAATTTTTAAGTACATTTATGTGATTAGTGAGACTGAATGTATTTTATGCATTAGGTTATTTCATTGTTGTTTGTGACTTCTAGGAGTTCTTTTTATGTCAAGACTCTGTTAATTATACATTTTTTTCTCAATTTCTGTTTTGCCTTTTGTCTTTTAATTTTGTTTATGGCATTAGTTTATGTAGCGGTTAGTATTTTGTTTATCTTTTTCTGCTTGATTTCTTTCTCTCTGATTTTTACTCTGTGATCAGTAAAATAGTCCCCTACCCCCTTATTAAAATGCTTAGTAGTACCTGGCACATAATAGATTTTGTAATTATTAGTACAGTATTATACCTACTTTGCTCAACTTGGAATTCATTTATTTTTTAATAGTATGAGTTAAGTAATAGTATGAGGACTTAACCTGAATCCTAAGCATTAAACCTTAGACATCAGCCAGTTTTTCTATTGAATAATGGTATATTGGTTCTAATTTGTTCATGATGCCAGGTTAGTATACATGTTAGGGTCTCTTTCAGAGCTACCTTTTTCTTTTAAATACAACTGCCTAATCCTTGTGCTTGCACAAACCAAAATTGTTATTGCTTTATAGTAAGTTTTTTATCATTTAAAATATTTTCTTAGCTACTGATACTTTTTTCCCATATTCTATATCTTTAGTCATTTAGTGATTTCCATTCAGTCCATACTCTACAAACTTAAAAAATTTTAAGAAAAGACTCTTGCTTTAATATTTTAATCTTGCCTTTGACTAATTTTCTGAATTCTTTTTAATCTCTGAGTCAGCTGATCTGTTGGGCGTTATAAGTAAATACAGATGTTATTCTCGTCTGTAGCTCTATTTCAGGTCAACAATTACTGAACTTGAGTTAATATGTGTTTTAATGTGCTGTTGATATATTTTTTTTCAGTGTTTACGATACTGTCTTAAGTGGGATACAAATTTAGAATTGGTCAAAGTTCAGCTGCAGGTTGAAATGATGAGATTGGTAAGCAGACCGAGGCGCTGCTGCAGCCCTGACTGCTCTCTAGCTCAGTCCTTTGCTGGGGGCAGGGTGGGGCTGGTCCTGCAGAGCCACGGCGCTCTTTCTCCTCCGTTGGCAGACTGTGTCTTGAGAGCAGTGAGGTTTGTCCTTTTGTTATGCTTGGACGAGGGTGTGTGTTTGCGTTGATGGAGTGCACAGTAACATGTTTCTTCCTGAAGTCAAGATGCCCCTTTTTAGTGTTTGATGTATGTAACCTGCCTTCCGATACCCTGATAATCTTCAGGGTATATTAAAAGTATATACTGCAATTATTACTTTTGCTTCTTAAATCTCTGTTAATGTAATAGTCAGATCTTGTAGTTGGGCAGCAAACACTGGGGGTGGGAGAGCCCAGATCAGCTGGGTCAGAGGGTCTCATTGGCTCATCACAACACGTAGTGAGTAAACCGGTGGATTGGGTACATGCACTACTTCTTTGTCTGTTGAGAATGATCGGTTGTGCTTCAGCAGAAGCACCTTTCGGGATTGCCTGTCGTTCACAGATGTGTCTCGGTGTCCAAAGGAACAAGAGCTAAGCACAGAGCTTATGCTTTCCCAAGGTTCCGGCCACCTGACAGCAGCGGTGGAAAGGAGAGGAATGGTAACTGAAGGACAGATGGCCTCTCCTTTCCCTTCTCTTTACTAGCACCCAGCAGCAGGCGCCCCTGCAGCGGACCAAGAGCAACAGAGAGCAGGGGCCAGTGGACAGGCTGTGCCCAGCGCTGCAGCTTCCATGGCGGGTGCTGCGGGAAGCACACAGCCAGAGGCACACAGTGGTTCCGGGAATGGTCTTTGAGAAGCGCCCTGCCTCGTTGCGAGCCGCCGGAGGCTCTCCTGCTCCCGGTGTGGCGGCGACTCATCAGCCGTGCGGTGTGTGTGCAGTGCTCTGACAGGGCACCGCACACGCGGGGCTCAGGCGGGCAGGGTGCCTGTTGCGCTGTTACTATTCCCATAGGGCTTTCAGGTGGCAGATAATAATGTTGGCACAGTTGAGCTTAACTACGATTATCCTGTATAGTGAGAGGTGACAAGTTTCAGCTTTACACTTGAATTAGAATTTCATTACTTAAAATCTTCAGCAAAATAAACGCGTAAGTATTAAGAGTTTTGCTATTTTTTCTTCTAAAATATCTATTAACACTGAGCATGCAGATTATTTTGTACTTTTTTTCCAAATTACAATGTTGACCAAATGCAACATTGTCATTTAAAGTTATATTTTCATGTATAATAAAAATTACATAGTTCTGAGCATGAGTAAGGCACAGTCAATACTTGGTGAGATGTTTAAGTATTTTTAAATATAATACAGAAATTCCTATTTTGCTGAAGAAATCAGCTTGCATACTGTTGACAGTGGAAGGTCAAATATAAATTAATCATAGAATACTTATTTTAAAACAAGGATTCTCAGCAGTACTAAGAAACTATTATTTGGTCCAGTGCCCTTTGAGAGCTCGGAGTATTGTCAGTTACCATCAGTTTTCAAGAAAATATCAGGGATTTAGAAATGAATTTAAACTGATGCCTGAGGTAGGAGGAATTTAGTTGTCTATTAAGAGTTGTTTTTCCCAAATCAACTTTTTAAACTTCAAGTTTGCTGGACGGGAGATACTATTTTTTAAAGATCCTGCACCGTGACCACGCACATGCTGGACAGATGGCGCGGGGCTCTGGTTCTGCGCACATGCACGCTCACACATCCACTTGTCTTTGTTCCTTTGGGGCGGAGATGAGAGAATTACTTTACACTGAGGTGTGGATTCCTTCTGTCTTTCATCAGACTTAGCTACCTTGCTATTGTTGTCATTTTGTGTGTGACTTCTGTTTAGTAATTTGGGGATTTAATTTTAGTCTTTTTGTAATGTATGGAATTTAAATTAAGTGAAAAACCAAGAACTGAGGGTGTTAGCTCAGCTTTGAGAATTACTGTATATAGAACACTTAGACTAGTGAATTGAAAATAGGATGTGAATCGAGTATAAATAGAGTTCAACATATTAAACAATAAGTACAGTGTAGTTTTGAACTTTATCAAATGTCACAATTCTGATTTGATGCATCATCTTCAGAATCAAAGATATAAACTATCATTATTAGAATTAGGATAAGTAACATTCTGCCTAAGATCAATAAATTTACATAGCTGTATGAAATAAAAACACCGTTTTAGAGCTAGTAGTTTTAGTATTTCCTGATATTTAATTTTGTGATGGAATCAAACAAAATTACTGAGAAAATACTTGTACCATAACACTCAGTAAGGATTTTTTGTTTACCTTTTTTATTAAAAACTTGATAAAAGTGCATTGAATACATTGTTCATCCTAGAGTCAAGTGTTCACCAAACATTTGTTGTTTTCTCCCACTCCCCCCAAAAGGTTTTTAACTGGAGATGCAGACTGTTCGTCATCCACCAAATTAAAAACTGCAGGTCTCTGTAAACTGGCACTTGGGAAGAAGTAGGTGCCGAGAACTGATTAAATGTTGGCGTGTGCACTCCTGCTGCCAGGAAATCAGCTTCCCATATGTTGCCGTTTGGCAGACATGCATCTTAAAAATGGATTGAATGAAGCTGCCGCTGCCCTCTCTTCCCCTTTATCTGTTTCTAGCAGCACGTTCTCTTTGTGCCCTAAGTTATCACCTCTGCTGCAGTGAGGAACATGGTGTGTTTTACAGATGTGCTCCAAGTGAGGTGCGAGTCCTTCAGAGTGCAGTCACCGAGCTAGTGGGGTAGCTCCTTCAGGTACTAGTGTGGCCCTTGCACCGGCGGGAGAGCAAATTTGTCTATTTTGAAACATTTAATTTTTTGTTTTTATAAAAATTTGAGCCTGAGACACGTTGATTTTTCACATTTTATCACATCATTTCAAAATAACTTCCTCGATATATGTGAGTCTTAATAAAAGAAAATGAGTATCTCAATTGTTTTTGAAAAATAAGTACTTAGATGAGAACAGATTGATGAAACATCTGAACTTTATAAATGTGTTTTTGGAATAACTCAACTAAATCTTATTGCACAGAATACAGTTTTTAGAACCCCAGAAAATCTGTCCTTCACACAATTACAAAGTTTCCTTAAAATTGACAGTGATGTTTTATTTACATATAATTATATATCGACATGTAGAACTGAATCTAAAATGAAGGGTCTTTTGACTGTCTCCATTTTTTAAATAAAAATTTATGTGGAAAATATATGCAAATACATCGTATCGGCCCCTAATGTAAGACTAGAGCCATAGGTGAATGCATGCTTGTTATTGCATGTTAATACACAGAATCCCCGTATACAGTTTTTTTCTAGATCCGCTCAGGGTACCTTTTTGTCCTATAATGTATTTTTAAGAATTACCTTTTCAGAAATTAAAAAAATATTTTTGGAATTCTTTTATGTGATGAATTTTAACTAAAACTTGTCCTATGGGTGTAATCAATCTTAATTATACATGCTTTTAGCAATATTTTACAGATTGCACATTTGGAAAAAAAGTTGCCTTTTCTAGTGCAGTTTACGGTGGCGATACCTGCCTGCCTTTTCCTTTGCTGCGTTGGCACAAGCGTTGTGCTTATTTTGTTGTAAATGGTTCCAGTACTTTATCAGTTCGCTGGGCTGGAACTGATGAGAGGTAATCAGGTGGCTGTATTTACAGCTCGAATAAGAAACCCTCCAGTGATTGAACACAAATTCATTGGGAGGGGGCACAGGGTCAATCCTCAGCTTGGCAAGACAGATCCCTACGTACACATCCTCCAAGTGCAAACGACGGATACTTAAAGAAACTTTAAATATCTTCTCTGCCAGATCTCCGGAGAAAACATAGCCAGTCCCAGAGCAGAAGACCGGGTACCGCTCACTTGGGTAGAGGTCTGGTGGCATGTACCATTTGCTGTCTTTGTTTCGGTTGGGTGCGTATCCTCTCATTAGGTAACCAGTGAAATAGTTACGTCTGGGAGGCAGATCTGGCTTCAGTAGCTTATGTATTAAATACTCCGTGTTGACAAACATGTCGCTGTCGGTTTTCATAACGTAAGGAATATGTGGGCAGTGTGTTGCGACCCAGTTCATACCCATCAGTGTTTTAATGGTCAGGTTGTAGTATGTGTCCAAGTACTCCTGTTGGATTATGTCGTGGTGCTGTCTGCTCTCTTCCAGTATCGCGCGTTGAAGGTAGCCGTTTAACTTGACACTTAGACCCAACAAAAATATTCGTGTGATTTGGATACCAGGGGCTAGACTTTCGTTTCCCCAGGTTTGCCGAATGGCTCTTCTAGCTTCTATTTGTCCAGGTTCTGCTGCTATGAGTAGGATTAAAAAGGGGCTTTTCTCCTGGCATTTGTCAGGTTCGTTGATAATATACCTGAAGTGGTAAGAATTTGGATGTCCAGTACCCTTTTCATGGTAGATGCTTCCGTTGGCACTGAGTGTGTTCTCCAGCCCTGTAACTCCTTGTGGCGACAGGTCTGTGTTGTTGGAGTTGGTTGCAGTTTGAGGCCTCAGAGTTTGAGGAACTGTTTCTTTCCAAATATTCCGAAGAGAGCTGTGATTTGTCTCACTTTTTGTAGAACGAAATCCTCGGAAAGTATAGGTCACAGGGTTTTCTTTGAATCCGGCTCGGCCTGGTAGCCAGTCGTGATGACTGAAGAACAAGAACGTGGCGAAGAGAAACACCAGGGAGAGGGCACCAATGAGATGGGTCCGGAACAGAGACCGCTTGGCCCAGCAGCAGTGTCGCCGCCTCCACTGCAGCATGGTGCAGACGCCCAGGGACGGGAGGGGGGACTGCAGGCCGCAGGGTTCTGTCCTCTGCTGGGTCAGTGCTGCTCTTTGGGGATCATTTCTGTTCAGTCACGTGGTCGTCCTTGTGGTCATTCTATAGAGAGAAAGCATACAAGTTTATAGAATGCCAAGTATTGTGGGGACGCCTGAAAGAGACTTTGCATGGTAATAAAATTAGGGCAGATGGGCATTTTGAAGCTACAGAAATGTGATAACCCTGGAATGAAGTTTAAACGTGTTTCCCGTTGGCACTGTGACCTCAATGAGGGCAGGGTCAGCTTCTCTAGAAATACTCCGTGGTAGCACTGTGAGCACCTTGCTGTTCTTCCACTTAATTTTCTCAGTAGCTCCGGTCTTTTGTACTTGGGACCAGAGTTAAAGATTTAAAAGTTGCATGCTGATAGAAGTGAGAATGTTACTAGATTTCTGAGAGGGGCCATGTAACAAGGCCTGAGAGCAGGTGGAAGGCTTATTGACATTAATTAAAATTGATTTGACACACTCTTAGTGGGGTATGCACACTCAGCAGCCTTCTCTGTAAAATGGTCATGCGTCAGCTGTGGGACAGACAGAGCGAGGTGACGACGGCAGAGTTCTGCTAGTCACACTGCACTGCCTGGCATGTTTCCACTGGCCCCTGCTGTGCTGAGAAAGTCAGAAGATGCACCTGTCGAAATTAATTTTCAGGGTCCAGTAACTTCAGTCCAGGGTTTTGAGACAGTAATAAATGATGAGCATCGTCAAACACTCTTTTCTGATTTTTAACCTTGTTCTTCAAATAGGAAGTATTGAGGAAATCATTATCCTTACTTAGACTCAAGATTGGTTTTAAAAAAATACATAACCACTACTTATTCAGCTATCTGTGGCCTTGGGAGGCACCAGCATGTGTCGCAGCTCGTCTCCATGCTGGAGTCAGAGAAGTACTTTCAGCAGCCTTTTCAGATGTACAGAATGCAGGTGCTAGTTACTGTCATATCCAACTGTTTAAAATTTTAAATTTCACAGAATGTATTTTTAAAGATTCTCGAGTTATGCCGTGGTCTAAATTTGCATGAAGAGGATTTGTTACGTTTTTAGGACTTTTGCTAGCGTGACATTTAGAGCCTGGGCTTTTTAAAAGATTGGGAGATGTCGGTGTGGAAGGTGCGTGGTGCCCGTGTGAAGAAGTGGCTGTGTTGTCTTCAAACAGGGTTTTCAGTGCACAGCACAGGGTGGTCGTGGTGTTCAGCTCGTTCCTGGTTTTTCTGGATCAAGGAGGGGGTGGGGGGTAAGAAGCTGAGCTTCCGTTCTCTGTGAGGATATTAATAAATGTGTAATTTAAACTTTTTTCAACATTTTATTGTGAAGCTTACTACTTTAAGCAAAATAAAACTAGTTAATGTAGGACCATTTGTTTATTTGTATGTATAATTTTATTTTATGTGTGTATATTAATACATTATAATATACATACATACATGTGTATTTATTTAGCCTGTAATGTTGAGAGACTCATAGTTAATACCAAGTTTACTTAATTCTCACATGAAATTTAACTATTTTGGAGGAAATAATTAAAGTCTTTATGTAACTGAATAATTATAGAGTAACATTCATGTATATAATGTGAAGTATTTTGAAAATATTGAAAGTGTTAAGACGTGTATGTGAAAGAAAGTACTGCTAGTAACAGCCACTAGGGGGAGCAAGTAGCTGGGAATTTGAACAAATTTCTAAAGTGTAGTATAGTGTACAGGCATCAGCTTTTGATAATTTCTAGTATCTGAAAGTAGTGCTTTTAGACGTAATGGTATTTCTCAAATGTATAAAATTATTAACCATTTTGTGAGATATAAACAGTGATTCTGTTTTTAGCTTTGGGATTTTTAAAACTATCTTGTTATTTATTAGAGTTTATTTACATGAATTTCAATCTTATATTACTACAGTGAAGACCAAGGCTATTTCTTCTACCAGTAAAACATAGTTCTGCAGTGAGCTAAGCTGGAAATAATAGAGCTGAGTGTTCTGATTCAGAAACTCACTTTTTCCCTCCTCGTTCTGTAAATAGCAGCCTGTTTAGACTGAGAAACTCTTCCTAAGCTTTTGTTTTCAAATGAAATATCTGATAAATAGTAATGATTCTTCTTCTATCCCATAAAGAAACCAGTAGATACAAGGTCTATGAGTATAAATTTAAAAGAAAAATTACCTTTAAAATTTATTTGATAATCTATTTTAAATATTCCAAAGCTAGATTAAAATGTATCAGGTTTCTGTTGATATAATAATGCTTGGAAACTGATTGAAGTCTCAATTGTTGAAATCTTTTAAAAGTTTAAATTTGATAGTTCAAGAAGCAATAAATGTTTGGGTGAATGTGTGCCCGGAGGATGGAAGAGGTGAGTGAGGGTGAAGACAGTAACAAATTGTTGTGTGTTTGTGAACACACCACACCTGAAGTGTTACAGGACACAGCAGAGTGCTCTACATTGTGGCCCAGCAAAACTGCGTAGTTCAGGGTTCTCTGTGGCTTTGCAGCAGTGGGTGATTGAGTGGCGTCTTAATTTACATTCATGGTGTTTGTGTGCCTGTAAAATAGGAAGCTGCTCTGGCTTGAAATCATTTGTATCCATTTGTTACTCTCCCATTGATAAAAGTGCATGTGTCTAGCCTTAAAAAATTCTTTATTGATAAATTTTCTCAGATATTATAATTTCTTTGTTAAAAATAAAGTAAAATCACAACCTTCTATTACATGGTATAATTATTCTCGACATATTGTTGTGGGTTTTTTTTCCTGTTAAAAAGTGGGAACAAGGCAAGAAAGTTAAAATGGTTGGGCATGCTAAATAGCTTTGCACTTTCGATTTTCAGCATAGGAATAGCTTTTGATTTATCTCCCCTATGTTTTTATGATAATATTTTCAACTTATTAATGTGTGTTCATGTCTTATAAAGTTCCTGGAGAGGATTTTATGGTAAAATGTTGAGTTAGTACACACATGTACTATTTTTATCATTTGGCTTTTATAAAAGTGTTGCTGTCTTTAGTTTGTTGAAATAGTCCTAGATTTCAGTGGTGCTTGAATGAAAAATTCTACACTTGTGTGTTGAGATAGTTAGCTTATAAAAATGTTTAATTGGTACCTTGAACATTGAGACATAAAGGCACTGAGCAAGACTTGAGATTTTTAGAACCACATATTGTTAGTACCCCCCATTTTATTCTTAAATGGAATAAAAACTCATGGTATGAATGAGAGTTGATGCTGAGATATAATAATAATAGGGCCTGATAAAACTTGTTTAGTATTAATTTTAGAATGGCATGCTTACAAGTGTCTTTAATATGCTTGCCTTTTATGATTAATTGCTGTGAAATTGAGTAAGAATTAAGATCTTCCATAGATTTATAAGAAATTTTAGAAACATCCTTGAGTTCCTGAACCATGAGCTGCTATTGTAACTGTGATTGTCGCTGAAATAGTTCATTAGATCTATTTCTGCCCTGCATTTACACACCATGGCAGTGGTTTGTTACTACATATAACATAGCCTGAAAGCACAGTGGCTACGTTATGTTTAATTTTTGACCTTGTAGTGCTATTTATGGATGTCGTGATATCAAAGTGTTTTCGTATTATGTTTTTGAATTTCAAAAATGATCACGGAGAACAACAGCCTTATGTGTGACCTTTCAGAAGCAGTCTGTTGCTTAAAATTAAAACTCACTCTTTTAAATGGGGCATTTCCAGCAACTATTGCTCTTTCTTTGTTTAAAGTTGTCTTCATGAACAGTGTAACATGCATGCACTATGATGTGCTGTGCATAAAAGCTCATGCCTTCTGTGAACCTGTGCAAATGCTTTCCCTGTAGTCTGTTATCGCTCGGTAATACTTCACATTTGTGGGCACTCGCATGGGTTGTATTCCTTATCTCTGTTTGGGGAGATGGATTTTGGAGGGAAGACTTTGTTACCAAAAAAGCTGCTATAAAGATTTTATTTTAAAAGGACTGAGAAAGCTCTTGCTGTTAACATCCTCTTTGATATTATTTAATGTGATTTCACTGCATTGTCTCTCTTGATAGCCATTTTCAAGGGAGCACTGTAATTTACTGGGTAAGGATTCAGTTTGACCTAATTTGGTAGAGGATTGCTGTTTTCTTTAGA
Source organism: Tonatia bakeri (assembly GCA_004024845.1). Lineage (NCBI taxonomy): Eukaryota > Metazoa > Chordata > Mammalia > Chiroptera > Phyllostomidae > Tonatia > Tonatia bakeri. The sequence goes on from PVIA01000393.1 coordinate 309,505, forward strand.
GGGCTGCAGATTTTTTTTTAAGTTTTAATTTCTCAGAAAGCTTTAAGCACATCTTGTTACTATTTGCCTTGTCTCTGCTGTATGCCTATAATCTGTAATTACTCCAAGCTCCATGGTCACTGGGATAAAGCAATGACAGCTTGTGCTCTAAACAATGACACATTTTAGATAATACATTCCGAAAGCCTCTCACAGTTTCAAGGGCAGTGGGCTGCGGGAACTTGTTTATCAGACACGAGTGCCTCCAGGGCCACACCGGGGAGGGAGCAGACATTCAAATGCACATCGTACACAAGACAGCCACATACCTTTCCCGGTCAGGCCATCCGTGTGGACAGGGTTATGCCCACTGACCGTACTTTTGGCTCGCCATCCCTTCAGCAGAAAGATGCCCTCGAACATGCGCACATCCCCAGTGGTCTGCCTCCTGCGCCTGCTTTTCACGGGGTCCAAAGTGTCCATCTGTCTGCCTGTCTTCCTGGCACCTTCCTTCTTCATACGGGTGCTGGTCTACTGAGGCTTTCCCTTTCTTTCATTTTCTCTGGCTTTAAACAAAAGGGCTGTAGTCGTCCGTTCTTTTGGGAGCAGTGTTGACTCTTCCCGGCAGCCAGTGATGCATTGAAGCTCCTTACGTCTGCCGATTTCCCGGCCGGACAATGCAGAGCTGCGTTCTCTCCTCAGTGTCCATGTTTCTAGGAACGACACGGAGCTGCAGTGGGAGCTGCTGGAGCTAGAATGGAGTGCTCGCCTGGGCTGGGAAGGACGGGCTGAATTCCCCTTTGCGGCTGCCTGACAGCTGCAGGGAGGGTTTTGAGCAGTTTTCCTGGGTTTTAGTCTGATGTGAAATCCACGCTTCCTCGGCTGCTGCACAGGCAGGCAGCAGTTTATATCTGGGCTTGACAGATGTTCTCTCTGACAGAGCAGAATTGAACGTCACTGCTTGGCTGGGTCCCACGTGATTGTTTGCATTAATTTGGACTAAAAACGCAAGGTAGGGAGCAGCTTAGAGGCTTTGCTTCTGTGTGAAACATACTCAGTGCAAGTGTAGTGACCAGTGAATAGTTTGAAAAGGGACGATGAAATGAATGGTTGTAATTTTATTTTTTCATCTTATTTCTTCCTCAATGCTTAAGCGCCGACTTTCTAAATGTTTTTAGTGTTAGATGTTGATTGTCATGTTTTTTTACGTGGTTATGGGGCACAAGCAATACAAGCTTTTATATATAACTAGATCTGATTTAACCCCTTCAGTGCATTCCCTCCCATGAAGTTTTTTTTTTTTCCCTCAAGTTGTCTCACTTTTACTAATACCTAATTAAGACTCAGACACTGTTTTCTTTCACTTGTAACTTAGGCACACACACCCCCTCCCCCAGTCCCCATTTTCTGGGGTTTATAGAAATCAGCTGCCCTGGGTTGCGTTACTGACATGTGATGTGATACAGCACACCTCTTTTTTTCCCCCCTCTTAAGTAGTTTCTGATGTTCTTGAAGGCAGCAAAACTTTATTTTTAAGCAATTTTAATGGGAACATTTATTATTTATTTCCTTTAAAATTACATGTATGGTAGAATTCAGCAAAATGATATACTAGACACTGTGCACTTGTACAGGATCTTCTTGATGGGTAATTAGGTTTCACTAATCGTATTTGCTTATTCTAATATTTCAGGATGGGCTGGTAACTTGCTCTGAAGCATATTTTTTAGTAAGAACTATATACTCAAATATTTCTTTGTATGTTTAGTCTCCTGGGCACCTTATTTCTTTCCTTTTTGCTGCAGAGTATTGAGGCATTGTGCTTTTTTTTCTTTAGTATCTCCAGTTACCAGTTTTTCCTCAGACATTAGGGACATTAACTCCTAGAAATTTATGGTTTTGGAACTGAAGCTATATGTTTGTGGTCATAATACACCCTTGATCCCGCCTGTCTTCCCCAATAATGTCTATTATCTCAAATATAGGTTTATATTTCATCTAATTTTTTATTGCTATGTGTTTATTCAGGAAATTGAGATGTTAGAGATTAATTCTCGTTATTTGATTACTTTTCAGTATTAAAGTTCAGACTCCAAAGTCTATAAGCCATTCAATTTACACAATTACTTTTCCATATTTTGTGCAGAACCATAAAATTAGAATACAAAGAAATGTTTGAGTGAACCTGAAAACTGCATTTTTTTTCAAATGTCAAAGGGTGGTGATTGATAGGAAGTGAAGTAACATGGAGGAAAGACAAAAGTGGCACATGTAAAAGACAAACATTTTTTCTAGATTTCATCTTTAAAGTTTTAAATCTTTCCAACTTTTAAAAACTTTTTGCACCAAAAAAGAAATCAATACTTTTCATTCCAGTCTTGTCAACTTGAGCCAAAGCCTTCTGAGCTGCAGTCATTTTGCTATTTTTCTTTTCAGCCTTCAAGTCTTTAGTATTAAACTGAGTGTAATCTTCTTTTGCTTCTCTGGGCTCATCTGATAACTTTCTTTGATGGAAGATTTGGCAGTGAAGCTGAAGGGCCTGGAAGCTTTAAGTATTTAGCCAAGGCGATACGTAATTCTTCCGGGTTGTAATCGAGCGTCAGACCAAGGGCACAGCGAACCTAGTCCTCTTCCATGTCCCTGGTAGCCTGGCGTCTGGAGAACAGTGCAGTTGGCCCTGCCTGGGCACTGGTATTTCTGTGACTGGTTTCTAAGGCTGCCATGATCCGATGAGCCTTGTTTCCAGCCTCATGCCTTTCCTTGCTGTACTTGTAATACTTCCTTTTGTCTATTTCTTTTCCTCTTCATGTGTTGAAGTAACTTCTCAACTACCGGAAGTTTCAGCAGCAAGATGCAGTTCCGAAACGTTATCCACCACACCTTGGTCTAGAGGCTGAAACTGTCTCACGTGATCACCCTCTGTGAAGTAGTGGAGGTGCAGCGGGCAAGGGTCAGGGGTGTGGCCAAGCAGAGAAGACCCCACTGAACAGGTTGATTGAAAAACCAAGAATGGTGTTTTCCTTGAAAATTTATTTCTGACAGCTCCAATAGACACACATTGAACAAGAAAGGGCTCCTTCCCCTGAACATGGGTGAAGCGGTTTTATAAACCATAAGCCCACTTTCATCTTCTTTGAAGCATCTTTTAAATATTCTGGAAGCCACTCAGCCTGTCTTTTCCCGGAGCCTGGGCACCACCGCTGCAGCTTCAGCCCAGGGAGGCGGACGACTGGGTGGAAGTGGTTTGGTTTCCAGAGCCAGCAGGCCACTCCTACTGACTTTTTAAATTCAGTGGCAGCTATCTGATATTTTTAATTTTTGCCCATTACATTTTTAGTGTAGCTGGTGAAATGTAGTTTAGGAATTCTGTGACTGTTTTTAGGAATGTCTGTGACTTTCCTGGAAATGTTAGAAGGAACATTGGGTATTTTGTAAATGAGGAACCCAAGACCTCGAGCCTCGAAGTTCGCAGTTTTCTCCTGAGTGAAGGGGAAACGGAAACCCAGGCTGCCCCAGCGTTTACTCCGCTGCCCACCCCACTGCCTGCTCACCGCCCCTGTGTCTGTGTGCGTGATTTTGGCAGCAGAGCAATGCCTAAGTGCCCGTGTACAACAATCTTTTAAACAAGCGGACGTTGATTTTAGCAGATCAGCTTTGTTAGCAGTTCCTTGTGCAGGCCTGCACTATGTGGCTAGCACAGTGACCGTTACTGAGCACTGACCCCAAGTCCAGACGGACGCTGGCCTACCTGAGATGCGATGGACATGACCTTCATGCTCATCATAGTTTTATGATTGTAATACCCATTTGAAGATGGAGAGCCATGCTTAGAGTTGTAAAATAATTATACCAAATAGGAGCTAATTCCTGGTGAGGAGGAGTCCAGCCAGGAATTAAGACAAGATTATCTAAGTCCTCACGCTCTGTTCCTGACCATGAGGCTTCATGGCACTGCCGGGAGTGGTAGTATCTTCTCCTGCTGCTGGGACCGCACACCCAGAGATCATTTGTGGAAGTGTCCGTGGAGTTGTACGTTTTCACTGGCCTCATCTGCTTGACAGGTTCATGTTGGTCAGCTGCTGTGTGCCCGCATCTGTGTTAGGCGCAGCTCATTGAAGTGAGCGGGATCCAAAGGTTTTTTAGTCGTATTTCCTGCCCTTTCTCCAGGAAGGACAAAGTAATTACTTTTTGCCAGTTCTTTTGATTGGATTCTTCTTTGATGTCCCACTGGATTTATTTTGGATCTTGGTTGTTAAGAGATCTCCATAGGTCATTTGCTGGCTAGTGGGGAACCTTTAGTATTGTCTGGAGCCCCTGACTTCCACTTAGATTGTTGATTAATTCTGCTTGCTACGGGGCAAGTGTTTATACAGCAGAGAGACTCCTGAAAACTAATAAAAAGGGCCTTGTGTACTTAATCAGAATTTACTTAAACTTTTAGGTACACCTGCATTCTATTTAAGTTCAAGTTAAGCTGGTTAAGAACTTCACATAAAGTACAGAAAAATAGAGCGGGTATGAAATAAAAAAAGGTTCCTTTGGCAGAAGGAACTTATTCTAGCAACCTGCATGTTTCCAGCCAAGAGAAGCTATAAAAATCTTAGGATAAATAGGCTTGTAGAAGTTCTCCCTTTAGTCTAATTTGTTTAATATCTGAAATGTATGGTTGAACTTTCCCAGTAAATGCAGTGAGTTTGTCAGACTCAGCAGACTGGCACCTGTTTTGTTCAGCTTTATAGTTATAACTGTGTTGTAATTTTTACATGCATAAGTCTACGTTTTAGTCTATAACGTGTCACTCATGGGGAAAAGGTTGTCATTATTAAGTGCGCAGTAGTCAGAACTGTCCAGGTTGGCTGGTATTAGCATTTTCCTGGGCCTGTCTGGAGCAGCCCTCAAGGAGTCAGAGTTTAATGACAGGGCTTGCAATGCTTCTGTCAGCATTAAAAATAAAATAATTATTTTATCACCAAATCTGAGTTTATTTAGGAATGGCCAAGGAATTGCAATTTGGGACATGAAAGCTGTGACAAACCATAGGCAGGTCCAGAGAACAGCGGAGAGGAACCTTAGTTTGTAGAGAAAAAGGGAGAGTGGGAGGGGCTCTGCGCGCCAGTCCCTCGGAGTGAAGCAGGTGTTCGGGGTGTGGCAGCACACGGCTGTGGGCGGTGGTGTATGAGTACCCCTCCTCAGGGCTCCTCAGGGCTCCTCATGTCAACTTTAAGGGAGGTTTCCCTTATTCCTTTCCACACCTCCTAACTCTTAGTTTCTCCTGAGCACAGATGTAATTGCTTTATTCTGGTTTTCAAGTGATCATTATATGATGAATCTTATCTAAGAGTAAAGACAAGCCATTTCCTGGACTTATATTATCTGTTATCTAGATAAATTCAACTAAATGTCCTTGGTGAAAAGAATGAGGGAGAACAGGGTGTGGGGAGAACACTTTACCCATGGTGAGTGATTTTCATTCACTGAGCACCTGCACATGACCTTGAGTCGAGTGGGAAGGCAGGCCAGAGTCTGGTCTCTCCCATGTTGGTCTCCATTCCTGCTTGTGCTTTAGTATGAGTAGTGGGCCCCTAGATGCATGTATTGGGTTGACCAAAAAGTTTATTTTTTTCTGTAAGGTGACTTCAGTAGTGCTTAGTTGTCTTTAACTTCATTTGAAACAATTTTGTTAGATTGTATTGTGACAGCTGTCATATCAGTGTGCATTTAAAAAAAAACAAACTTGGTGAATTTTTATATAGCTATTTTAATATTTAAGATGGAAGAAAATACATAACATTTGTGGCGTATTATGCTTTATGATTTCAATAAAGGTAAAATGCAACTGAAACACACAAAAAAAATTGCGCAGAGTGTGGAGAAGGTTCTGGGACTGACCAAACGTGTCAGAAGTGGTTTGTGAAGATTCGTGCTAGAGATTTCTTGCTGGACGATGGTCCACGGTCCAGTAGACCAGGTGAAGTTGATAGTGATCAAATCAAGATGTTACTTGAGAACAGTCAAGGTTATACCACTCGGGAGATAGCTGGCATACGTAAAATATCCGCATCAGTAAAGTTACTGGTGAAGATGAAAAACAGGTCTTCTATGGGAAAAACCATGTGGACTTTTTGGCCAAACCAGTATTTCAGGTAGTGTTCCCCCGAAGAACCACTCGTTTTTTTCCAGTGCAGGAAACAGATCCTGATGTTTTGGGTCAGATGGAATTTCCCCTGTATTACTCTGAGAGTGCCGTTTGACAGTTACTTAGAGGCCAGTTTTAGTTTAATTGTGATTGGTCAGCAGTTTGCTTGCGGTTTGTATCCCTTGACTGTTTTGCCTTAAAATTAGATGAAATCTTTTTCATTACATTAAGAGGGTTGGACAGATGGTATATTTTGGCTATTTAAATTTAGTAAATGGTTTTTCCTTTTTGAAGAAAAATTGTTTATTAAGGCTTTAGAATTTTCCTTTGAAGACAATAGGTGATTTACAAACCAGTTTCACTTTTTCTTGAACTCCCGAAGCCGGGAGTGAGCCGATTGCGAACTGGCCCTCTCAGAGGGAGGTGTCAGTGCAGGCTGGCCCGTTTCTCTCCCTCGCTTTTCACCAGCTTGCGCCACAGTTCTGAGAAGTTTTCTGACTTCAAAGCAGAGCTAAATTTAAGTGTCTTTTTCAGAACCAGTGGTAGACACCTGTTCATGACCCCAAGGGGAAATGGAAGCATGTAAAATCAGGAGTGATTTAGCAAATACTTTGGTAGCGTGCTTGGGCTGGTCTTTGGTTCCTCAGTAGCCTCGAGATTCTGTTGAGCACAAATCACCTAGGATTCTTTCAGCTGTTACTTGCTGCATTCAGGGGCTACTTTGGGTTAGAGGGGTGACACTGGGGGTGACGCTGCTTTCTAGGAGGTGCTGTAGAAATTTGTGGTGGACAGAACTAGTGAAGGTCAGTCGTTGAGGGGGCCCTGGAGGGTAATCTGGAATCTGTGGGACAGCCGTCGAAAACAGTGAGGCCTAGTTCCACGTTCCACAGGACTTGTGTGTGAGCAAGATGCCTTCTTTATCATCCCACAAACCTAAGACAGTTGGACTGCCAGGTCTATTCTATAAAGGTCAAACATGCACTGAATTTTTCTAGGAGTTTAACTGCAGCGCACGTGGCGGGAAGGTGGTATCTAACTGTGTTCTGCACTAGCTCACCATTGCAGTGTGTTCTGCACTGTGTTCTGTGTTCTGCCGTAGCTCACCATTCTGAAGTCAGGTCCGTGGCCTGTGGCAGGTGCCTTAGGTGTTTCAGGGACATCAACTCCTGAGTAAATAATGGACAAGACTCAGCACTCAGCATATTTTCTTGTACATATTACATGCTTAGTAATCAGTTGAGATTTGCTATTCAGTTTTAAGATATTTTCAGCCACTCTTAAATATGACAGATCTCATCTTTGTAAATGGGATTATTTTCCCTGAATATTTTAAAGGCATTTAATATGAAGTGTTTGTGGCTTTGTTTACATCTTTCTTATGTGAGATTATGTATTATTCATTTTGAAACTGTTTGAAGGGAAAAAAGGTTGACTTGATTAAAAACAAGTAATGACATATTTGAGATGTTAAAATTGTCAGCAATTAAATCATTGAATATTTGAGAAATATTATGCTTATAATAACTACTGTATAGTAACAATTTTAAATTTATTTTCCACTTAAGTTTCTATTTCCACCTCATGACCAACAGCGTAAAAAATAAGGAAAAGTTATTTATTTCACACTCTCAGGACCATGGCACGTTCAGTGGGGTGACTGACTGAGAAACAACTAGGTATGGAATTTGCTCGCACTAATTAAATGAGAGTGCTTATTATGTAAAGAAACTTCGATGTCATATGTCATTTTTCATTCTTTTAAAGGAGGGTGCATCGGCCCGGAAGACTCAGACTCCTGCTGCACAGCCAGTACCGAGACCAGGTGAAAACAGACAGTTTCTTTTTCCTAAGTGATCACAAGAGTAAAAATCTTTTGGTGTTTATGATGCTTTGAAGGAATTGAGATTGTAGTTAAAACACTTATAAAGTAATAGCATAAGAACATGTACATGACAATAGGTATATTTGAAAAGGTAAAGAAAATTTTTAAGAAAATGATTTTAAGATTTAAAAAAAATGTTTTAAAAAAACATTTTTACAGTTTACATGCACCATCACCTTACTCATTCCTTGTTTGAGTCCCCTGATGGGACATGTTTTCTTTGTGAGAGCATATAGCTTTCATAATTTTAATAGACTGATAACGCTGCTTTGTTGCTTAGAATTTCAGCTGTGTGTGCCATTTATCATACAGGGTTATGGAGTCACTGTTTTAGAAACTACTGCACAAAGGTGGGAAATGTGGCTACTGAGGTGCATGGGGGCCCAGTGGGTGGAGCAGCACAGGCGTTGGTGGGCGTGGCCCTGGGCTCGCTGCCACTGCGTTTTGTAGCCCAAGGGACCACCCCCCTTTCTGACATACAGGGGCACAGCTCACTCCTCCAGCGTCAGTTCTTCCTTCGCAGAGCTTCTGGCAGGGGCAGGTGGCTCGTAGTTCCAGTTTGCCCGCTTTCTGTCAGCGCAATGGAGAGTTGGCCCTCTGTGTATCACAGACAGATGGCGTGTGCTGCTCAGGGGTCCACTGCATCACACAGGTGCCGGCCAGAGCACATCCTTCCGTAGTTGTAGACTGATGTGCTGGTGATGTTCACACGCGTGTCTCCGGTTCAGACATCTCTTCTTCCCTTGGTGTCTCACACTAACTGCCTAACGTTTGGACGTGCCACAGGCTTTTTAAAACTGATGTAGAGCCTTTGTTCCCTGATATTTTCCCCGAGATGTCTTACTTCACACTCCCTGCTTCATGAGTAAAAGGCACCAGCCTTAACTCTTTCTTAAGCCAGAAATTTAGGAGCTGTTTTTCATCCTTCAGATTTGCTGTTCCTCTCATCTAATGTCATGAGTTCTGTCAGATTTACCTTCTGTATTCCAGATCTACCTGTTTTCTCTTCGTCTCCACCACCACAACTCAGGTGTCAGCCATCGTTATTTCTCTAGATCCATGGGTCTCCTTTTCTAAAGATTTTATTTCCTTTTAGAGAGAGGGGAAGGGAAGGGTGAAAGGGAGAGACACATCGATCAGGTGTTTCTCACATGCCCCTGACCAGGGACCTGGCCCACAGCCCAGGCGTGCGCCCTGACTGGGAATCAAACCTGTGACCTTTGGGCTTGCGGGACAGTGCCTAGCCCTTGAGCCACACTAGTCAAGGCTAGATCAGTGCACGGTAAAGCATCATTCCACGTCCCCACAAGGTGCACCTACACGTGGAGGGTGTGGTCCGGTCCAGCCCACGGGTGCTGGCGACAGTCCATGGTGCTGCGTCTCCTTCGGTACCGAGCCGGCCCTCACCCCACGGGAACAGCCCCGGCGCAGCCCCTGCTTTCCTGCCGTTTCCTTTGAGTCCCTGTCTGAACCTTCTGTCTTTCCCTCGCAGGAGAGGTGATGTGAATGTTGTGTCACTTTCTGGCTTAAAAGTTGTGTCTTCCAGTGGCATTTGCGTACACACTTAATGTCGCCCAGGGAGCCGCCTGGGCACTGGCGTCTGCTCACGTCTCACCTCCACCTGCTGCCAGGCCGCATCCCGTCTCTCCCTTGGACTCCTCGTTCTCCGCAGTTGGCACCTTTTCTTCCTTCGAGAGGGGCTTCTGAGCCTTCTGTCAAGGACACCTTCCTGTCAGGGTTACTCCTCTGTCTCTTAGCACTGCCTGTTCAGACCTATTCGTGTGTCTGTGTCGTGGCCTGTGTGTGGTCTGGCTCCACTTCTGCACTGGAGGGTCTCTGGGCGCAGGGGCTGTTTCTCTTTTATTTGTCGTGATGATAGGGATGTAGCAGAGTGACTTGTACATGGGCTCTGAAGCCATATTTAAATGAAGAATGTAATTACATTTGAAATCAAACATAGCAATAATAATGCTGCTTCTGAGCCTGTGCATTGTCAGTCCCTGCATTTACTGGAGGAGGGGCCAGGGCTGTAGCAGTTAGTGCCCACCATACCCGGTTCAGGAGATCCTTGCCACAGTGTCCAGGTGTAGAAACTCATATCTTTGTGTTACGTTTGGGGACACTGAGGTTGAGCAGTCAGACTGGCCAGGGTAATTTGCCCAGAAAGTGGCAAAACGGGGGCCCGAATTGAGATCATTTGCATGCAGACTCTTACCCAGTAGGGCTTCCTCTCACTCTCCCCTTCCCACTCCCCCCTCCCCCATAAGCCAGCCCCTATCAGCATGCCCGCACTGTGCCCCTGCCTCGGTCCTTACCAGGAGCCTGTGTATGTTCTTTTGTAGTTATTTTTTACTGAGCCTCTAAACTTTACTTGTGCTTTGAGAGCTTTTATATTTTGTCTTGTTCTTACAGTTGGTCTTCTTGGCCTTGATTTTAGCGACTCTTCCTAACCCCCTGAGCCCAGTGTGGCTCTCTTCGACATTGGTGGCATTTCAGTCTGAGATGTCCTTTGGTTTTTCTCTTAGTCATTCTCATAGCAGCTGCTGTCTCCTGTTTATCCCAGTATCTGCCCCCCCCCCCCCCCCGCCACACCTCTCTCCCTCCAACAGATAGCACACACTCACTGAGCCTGGGCTTTCTCCCAGATGACGCTGTCTAGCTGCTCAGATGTATCCATGAGTCCTGTTCCCAAAAATGACTTGAGAGTTTCAGTGCTTTTTCTTAGCAATAAGAAAGATGAGAACACTACTGTAAATATCTATGTGTGTAAACTTGTATTTGTGTATGTCTTTTTCTTTTGATGTGTGTGGGAGAATCATATTACTGAATTCGATAATATCTAATCACAATGAATTTTGTATAGGAGTACAAAGTAGTATTCTAAAAATGGTGTGCTTCCCTTTAAAATGGTATCTTTCTAAGAACAGATGTTTAGTTAGAGTTTTAAATCTAAATTTTTATTTATTTTTATGACTAAAAAAGATGTAAGCACAGTACACGGCACATGGAAGGCAGTTAGTATATTTTGATTTTCATGGATAAACACTGAAAATTGAATGTGTGTGTGTGTGTATAGATAGATAGATAGCCCTTTTTATCTTAAAATACATTCACCTCGAACTAGGCTGGCGTGACCATTTATGTGCCAACAGATCTTTCTGTTCCTCATAAAATCTGTTGCATACAAATAAAAGGTATGAATACTTGTGCTGTAATAACGTATGTTCACAATTCTTAACGATATGGGCAACTCCAGATAATATAGACCTTTATATGATTTATGGGAGAGCCCATAGTGCTCTCTTTTAATGAAAAAACAAGACATTTTAAAGAAGAGAGAAATGAAGGTAATGATTTAGGTCTTAGCTCCCTGTAACTCCTTTTTCTTGTAACTGGTGAGGCACATTGCCCTCCCCCGTGTCGTATGCTCCAGGCGCTCCGTGCGCATTAGGACAGCGTCACAGTCAGTCCTCGGTCACCAGGCCTACTCCTGTGAGTGCAGATTGCTGAATACCAGCTAAGCCCTTTCAATGTTGTTGTTTTTTTAAAAGATTTTATTTACTTACCTTTAGAGAGAGGGGAAAGGAGAGAGAAAGAGAGTGAGAGAAACATCAATTGATTTCCTCTTGCACGTGCCCCAACAGAGGACCTGGCCTGCAGCCCACACATGTGCCCTGACCTGGAATTGAACCGGCCGCTTTTCTCTTTGCGAGCCGATGCCCAACCCACTTAGCCATGCTGGTCAGGACCCATTTTAATGTTTTTATGAAGCAGAGAAATAATATTATTTGAGATGATTGTAATACATTTAAAAATTTTATAACTAGTTATATGTAAATACAAATAATTTTTAAGCTTCAAAGTAAGAATGTGATTGTTATAACACTCAAAAGTTGGGTTCTTATTTTTTTCTCTTACAGTTTCTCAAGCAAGACCTCCCCCAAACCAGAAGAAAGGTGAGGTGGTGCATGTGATTCTAAATGTATTTTAAAAAGTCAGGGTGAGTAAGCTGATTCCAGAACCAGGCCAGTGCTATGGTGCACTCACGTTGTATATTTGTGCTTGGTGTCTGTGCTGACCAGCAGGGCATAGGTCATACTGAATGTTGAGTATTTTGAATTTCACTGCTGACCTAAGATGTTTTTACCTCAAAGGATTGAAAATGATAAATTTAACAAATTTTTGACTGGGAAGGTAATTAATTTCTTTTCCAAGTACCGATGACATACATGCCACCTTTCAAATTCTGTCTGGACAGGGTCTCGCACGCCCATCATCATCATCCCCGCAGCCACCACCTCCTTAATCACCATGCTGAACGCCAAGGACCTCCTCCAGGACCTGAAGTGAGTGCCACACTGACTCACGGCTCCCGGGGCGGGAGCCACTGCAGGGAGTTAGTTGGTGTCTTTCCGTATTTCTTAATTGGAGAAAACAAAATTTCAGTTTCTGGTTTACAGATACTGTGAAATATAACTTCCAAAATAGAGTAGATTCTTTTACATCCACTGTTAGTTAGAGTAGTGATAGTATTTTGTACTTGGAATGGTCTGACATTTTAAATTCTTGTTAAGTATTTTTAGTGGTAACTAGGAAAATACATTCATTCAGTGACATAATTAATACCTAAAAAAAGTGTGAGTGAACTTTCTACCTTTCTACATAAAAATACCAATGGCAGTTCTTGAGGAAGGAAAAGGAGGCACCTCACCTCCAAAAAGCGTGTCAAGCTGCTCTGAATCACTTCTGGCTCATTAAAACTGAGAAGCAAAGTTGGTTGTGAGACTTGCTCATTTTGGGTTATATCAAATTGAATTTTATGTGCCTGTGACTTTTAAATAGCTGAATAAAGATTTCTTTAACCTAGTATGTACAAGTTTATCCATGTAATAAGTGATTTTTCTTTAGTACCTTTGAATGAAATTTTCAACGAACTTCTTCCCATTAACATTCTGGAAATAAGACATTTTTAAAATTAAAATTCCTTAAATTTAAAATTAAATAATAAAATTAAAATTTATGGGGGTGACATTGGTTAATAAAATGATAGGTTTCAAGGGTACAGAAGGGATTTTATTTATTATTTTTTAATATTTTATTTATTAACCCTGGCTGGTGAAGCTCAGTGGATTGAGCACGGGCTGTGAACCAAAGCGTTGCAGGTTCGATTCCCAGTCAGGGCACATGCCTGGGTTGCAGGCCACGGCTCCCAGCAACCGCACATTGATGTTTCTCTCGCTGTTTTTCTCCTTCCCTTCCCTCTCTAAAAATAAAAAAATAAAATCTAAAAAATAAAAATAAAAAAGGAAAGACTATTATTTAAAAAAATATATTTTATTTATTTATTTTTAGAGAGAAGGAAGGGAGGGAGAAAGAGGGGGAGAGAAACATCAGTGTGTGGCTGCCTCCCATGCGTCCCCCGCTGGAATCTGGCCCAGGCAGGTGCCCTGGCTGGGAATCAAACTGGGAACCACTTGGCTTGCAGGCCCGCGCTCAATCCACTGAGCTACACCAGCCAGGGCAGGATTTTATGTATTATAGTATTATATTTTATTAGGCTTTTTTTTTTTTTAAGACTTTTTTTTTTTTTTTTAGAGAGAGGGGAAGGAAGGGAGAAAGAGAGGGAAAAAAACATGGTTGTGCGAGAGACACATCCATCAGTTGCCTCTTGCATGTCCCCAACTGGCGACCTGGCCCATAACCCAGGCATGGCCCTAGCTGGGAATCCAGTTGGCACTCAATCCACTGAACCACACTGGCCAGGGCTATTAGACTTTTATAGTGAAGTTTAGTGTTCTGACAATGTGGATTACTCAGGTAATTCCTCTGGTAATCCACAGTTCCTCAAGTAATCTACAGTAGGGTGAATAAGAAAGTCATTTTTGTCTACCTCTTGAAATATGTTTGATGATAAGAAACTGTCAGATCCATGTACAAATGGTTTTCATTAAGTACTTTTAAAAAGTGTTGCTTTTATTTGAGTATTCATGTGTCTCCTTTTTACCTGCTAACTAACCACTATACCCAGTAGACTTTCTGTCCTCTCCATCTGTGGGGTGGGACAGGCCTCTCTGTCCGGACTCTGGTCCGGTGCTGGCTCTGTGTCCTGCAGCTGGGAACCCAGCCCTGCAGCTGCAGGGGGGCCCCTCAGAGAGAGGACCTATTCTTCTGTTGTGATCTCTGTCTCCATTGTATGAGACAGCTTTTGCCTGATAATGGGCATTGAGTAAATGTTGTGGAAGGGAAAAAAAGGAGGCAGGACACATTGAGAAAATTAGAGAATACTATAGACTCTTCGTCCCTGAAATTCAAAGTGTGTGTGTGTATTAGCTATGACTTTATTTAGTGCATTTCTCTCTGGTTTTAAGCTCCTTTTTTTGATATACGGCAGTCTCATCTGCATCTGTGACTTGATTTTAGTTCCTGTGAAGTGTCATTATACTTGGTGTTAGATTTTTTGCATCTTTCTGGCTGTGGATCTTTACTGTCTTTTCTAGTTCTGGGATACTTAAATGATTTGTGAACTTGGTCCTGCAGTTATCATAATTTTTAGTAATGTACAACTATACTTTTTATAAATATGTTTGAGTAGTTGGAGAAAATTCACAATAAGTTTTTGAAAAGTTAAAAAATTCTCTTTAATTTTTTATTCTCTAAATCTTTGCATTGCTCATCTAATATATTACACATCTAATACTTAAATATTTCATAACAGAAGAAAACAAATAGTGCAAAGAAAATCACAAAGTCAATTTTAGTGTCTTTCCCCTTCACCTTGCTACAGAGAAGCCATACAGTTCAGCAGACCACATTCTCAGCACAGACCGCGCCTAATTTTTCTTCCAAGTTTAAAACACTCCCTTCATTGTTTAACACCTCATTGCAGCTGACATGTCCCCTGCAGTGTGAGTCAGCTGGAGGCTTTGCTGTGTAATTAATGCATAATTGAAACCTCCTCCACACAATTACAGTACTGGCTGTAACCCATGGCTTGGGTTGGCGTAGATGTTGTTAGGTTTCATGGAAAACTGGGGATTTTTCAATTTTCTAGCTCTGTAGTAAGTAAAAAACAAAACAAAATAAAATCCACCCTAACCTTTACCACCCTAAATAATGAAGTAAGAATATGTCATGGAAGCATTATGAAGCACCTTCCCCATGTATAAACATGACCTTGAGAGGGTTTTAGTGGGACTGTAAGTATTCAGAATAAGCTGGTCTGAGGTTGCTCATGATTCTGGGCCATAGGAAGTGCTGAAGGCCTGGGCAGGTAGCACGCCAAGCAGTTGCTGGAGTTGTACCTTGACCAGGCGTTGTTCATGTTCCCAGCAGAGTGCAGAATGACTCAGCCACTTTGGAAAAGATGCAGGAGTCTCCTGTTTTTGCTCATTACACTGAAGATACTGCACTGTCTTCCTCTGTTGCTGACGGTGGGTTGGCTGTTGGTGTGACAGCCCGTCCCGTAGAGGAGGTCATCTTGACCTGATTATTTTATAAGAGCACCATATTTTGCTGCGAGTAATGCGAGCTTGCACTTAAGCGCTGCTCGTGCAGAAGGCACATCGTTAGTTTTCCCTCAACACTTTGGGCCAAAAAGTATGCATAGGACGTATACATGGCAAAATACAGTATCTTGAATTTATCTCTATACCGAGATATAGGTTTCATATATATATATCCCACTTTGGGGTTCATTAGAATTAAATTTATGGAGTGGCTTTTTATATCAATTCTGCTTCTTATCTCTTTAGATCAGTGATTTTCAAATTTTTCTACCTCATGGCACACACAGACTAATTACTAAAATTCTGCGGCACATCAAAAGAATACTTTTTCCTAATTTGACAAAAAATGGGTATGATTTTGATTGATTTACAAAAAGGAAATAATAGTAATTACCTACTCTTTTTCTTCCAAAGTGACTTTTACTTTATTTTATTTTACTATTTTATTGTTTTTTGGCATTAACAGTCACCCCTTACACCCTTCTCAGCTCTGCAGTCACCACACTGTTGTTCATGCCTGTGACCTCCACCTAAGTGACTTTTTAAAAAAAGTCAGGTGCCTGTGACATGTATATAAGGATTTCTGGTACCAAGAATTAACCAGTCAGATGCAACCTTATAATGTGACCCATACGATGTAGCTCTATTTTATGACCTATGTATGTCCAACAGAGGGCATTCACACCAGACAGCTGCCATTACGGTGGCTGTTGTCGCTTTTTCATTCAGCAGTCAAAGGGAAAAGAGGTCAGTGCCCTGCACCAGACAGTCACATATTGCAGGTTTTACACGTTCCAGCAGCACACCAGTTGCAAATCTCTGCTTTCGATATTGCTTCTTTGTTCTTTCCCCTCCCCCTCTTTTGCTCTTTTCTTTCTGGGACTAAAATAAGATACACTTCGGACCTCTCATTTCATCTTTCACTGTCTCTTGCATGGTTCTGTTTTCCATATCTCTCTCTGGCATGTGCATTCTTGGTACTTTCTTTAAGTGTAACAATGAGAAAGTTGTCTGTTCCTTAGGCCATGCCCTAATCTGATGTTAAGGCTATCTGTTGCATCTTTAAATTCAGATAATCTAATTTTTTGATTGCAGTGGTTCTATTCAGTTCATTTTCAAACCTTTGATCTTTTAAAATAATTTTTCCTTTTATATATTTGCAAGCTTTGTTATAAGCTTTGATCTTTGACAGTTGCATCAGTGAAGTCTTTAGTTACCTTTTTGACTGTTTCATTCATGCATGATACCTCATTTCCTTGTGTTTTTTACAATTCATGTAATGTTTTTTCATAGTTTTCATTTACTCATGTCCTTGGAATTGTTTTTTTCTAGAAATTTCTAGATTTACAGAATGTAGGCGGAGGTACTTCAGAAAAGATTTGCATTTGTGTGTGCTGAACATCTGGGAGCATAACCAGTCTAACACCACTTTAAATTCCCACTTTGAGGTTAACTTCCAGATAGTATTTTCTTATATTCTTTAAAATTCAATTTTTTTATTTAGGAAAAAGGAAAACCTGGGAAATACCCATAAACGTTTCCTGTATGTATGTATATATGTATTTATTTTCCTCACCCAAGGACATTGTTCCCATTGCTTTGGTGTGAGGGGAAACAGACAGACAGACATTGATGTGAGAAACATTAATTAGTTGCCTTCTCTTATGAGCCCCAACCAGGAGTTGTACCCACAACTTTGTTGTCTATGGGATGATGCAACGTCCATCTAAGCCACACTGGCCAGGGCTTGTTTTGTTCTTACAGTAACTTAAAGTCTAGAACTTACCTAGCTGTAAGTTCATTTGAATTTTGTTCTTCGACAAATTGATTGTCAATATGTGGGAACACTAAATGGATGAACCAGCGGACGTCAAAATATTTTTTCAAATAATATATATCCATCTATCATCTCAGTTTTGTAATTCTGGTTGTATTTGTTAGAATGCTTTTCGTTGCAAATGATAAAAACTCACTGAGAGTAGTTGTATCACAAGTAGTTTATTGGTTCAGCAGAACTGAAAGAGTGAGGCTCTGGGCCCAGTTGGGCCCAGCCCTGAACTGATGCAGTCAGGAGTGGTCCCTCCGTCTCTCGGACAGGTTCTCCCCTGCAGGGACAAAGGCAATTATCAGAAATGTCAGGTTAGCAGTCGCTGACCAAGATGGTGCCCGTTTCCCAGGAATTCCAGCAAAAACCGAAGGATTAATTCTCATTGGCCTGGCTTGTTTGTTCTAAACCAATCACTGTGGCGAAGGTAAATCTTGCTTCAAATCTAAATGAGGTCCAGTTTACAATTCTGAGATTTGATTTTCCTTGCAGTTGCCGTGGCGTTGGCTACAGTTGGTGGTGAGGGCAGGAAAAGGGTGGTCAGTGGGCTTGTTTCCAGTTCACCATTACACCAAATGCATCCCGAGAGTTCTGGCTTTGTGAGAGAAGGGGCTTCCGTGAGAGGCCCTGCCTGGAGCAGGTTTGGGCTGTTTCCTGTCCCAGGGATCTGAAGTAGAGTAGACAGCAAAGTTTAAGTCTAATTAGTTTGCCAGTGCCTTCCATGCACAGAATTCTGCAGTGTTCTGGGTCCCCGGCTTTCCTGTCTGGGGCACAAGCGTCCTCTTCTTGCTGGTTGACTCACAGGTGCTTTTAAAATGTTCTTTGTACTTTGTCCTACTTTGGAAAACTTCCTGACAGTGTATCGTAAAGTTAAACCTATGCTATGATTCAGCAGTTCCGTGCATGGGTATTTATGTAAGACATGAGAGCATATGTCCCCAAAAAGGTGCACACAGAGTGTTTATTGCAGTTTGATTTGTTACAACCCCAACCATGGAACTGTCCAGACGTCCCTCACAGGGGAATGTGTAAACAAACTCTGGTGTAGTCACACTGTAGCGTTCTCCCCTGCATTCAAAAGAGTGAGCCAGCACGGCCCGAGCCTGGGTGAATCTGGAAAACCTCACACTGAGAGACAGAAGCCAGACCCCCAAGAGTTCTGTGCAATCCTGGTGTGCATTCCTAGAGCAGGCAACTCGATCCTGGGTGACGAAAGGCAGGGTAGAGCGGCTGCCTCTTTGGGAGGGAGCCAGGAGGCTTCCTCCAAGGTGCGTGACGAAGCCTCCAGCCCAGTGCAGGTGTTTTTGATCCCAGTTGGAGTTGCGCTTAGACTGAGTACACGTTTATGAACACTGACCTGTCTGTGAATGTCACTCTGTAAATTTTATATGCGCTCCGTGACATGCTATGGTGTATGCAGAAAGACACGGACAGGAAGTGAACGCGGTGTTCGAGAAGCATATGTTTATTCCTATCGGAGCAGTAGCCCCACTCTCATATTTTCTTGTAGATGAGTTTTCATGAATGAATCCTTAGGCAGTAAAATGATATCTGGGAGAAATCCTTAAATGACAGAGCAGTCTCAACTTTCCCATCAGATGTGCCATGGATGTGAAAACGCTCCACTTGTAAGTGAAGTTCACTGTGACCATAGTCACCTTGTACTAACAGCTCTCAGGGTTACACAGTTAATACCACTTCACGATGTATCCAGTTTGTGGGATTGGATATTTTTAAAGGATTCTTCTACCCAGTGCAAGTTCCCCTGCATCCCCTTCCTCCTTTGTCTCCCTTGAACTTTAGAGCAGGGTGATACTCAGTGCAGTGACTGCATTGCCCCATTTAACTGGAGAGGGTGGACCATAGCTAATACAGTATGCCAGTAGTCTGTGTAGGGGAGGGAGGGAGAGAGAGAGAGTGTGTGTGTGTGTATTTATATTTCTTTAAACATTGTTTTAAAATCCTTTGTGAATACTAACAAACCTAGAGCTGGCTACAGCTCTGCAGATTGCTGAATTATTTTTGAGAATAAGGTTGATGGTACAGTAGATAATTGAACTACGTAGATTTGCTCATTTATTAAATTACTAGCAATATTTACTATAACAGACAATTGGCATACGCTGATCTAATTTCCTTACTTAAAAATTTCCAAAGCATCCCTGAAATTCGATGGCATTTTCTAACTTTGCTGAAGCATTACCCGTGAAAGGGGGCATTTGGTGAGGTTTGTGGGCTGGCTGAGTCACTGGTCCGGGAAAAACCTAGCCGGCCGCATCACCTTCCTTTCCAGCCCTCTTTCAGTTTATCAGAAAGTTTCCCTCTAACAGCACTTGAGAAATCAAGGGTCAGTGCGGTTCTCTGTGTTGCCTTGAAGAATGCGCGTGCTGGTGAGTATGAATGGTGTGTCGGCGCGGGAGACGCCTGCCCTGGCACGGCAGCGGTGAGCGTGCCCCTGTTCGGCATGCAGGGAGGTGACCCGCACTCCTCAAGCGTTATGATCTGTACCTGTAGAGCAGGTTTAATTTGAAAAGACCTCAGTATTTAAAAAATAATCACAAAGTAGGATTTATTTTTCCATATTTATCACATTGCCTCATTTCACCTTTTCTCTATTTTTTCAAAGATTCGTCCCATCCGATGAAAAGAAGAAGCAGGGCTGCCAGCGGGAGAACGAGACTCTGATACAGAGGAGAAAAGACCAGATGCAGCCCGGGGGCACCTCCCTCAGCGTCACGGTCCCCTACCGGGTGGTGGACCAGCCCCTGAAGCTCATGCCTCAGGACTGGTACGGCGGCCTTTCTGTGTGCTAAGGGGTTTCTGGGGGGTGAACAGGGAGCACATGTATTGTGTGTTATAAATAGAGCCTGTTTCAAAACCAGGGGTAATGCCTAATTTGGGCATCAATAATACAGTCCAGTGATACTTACTGAAATCTCTGTTTTGGATAGCGAAACTTTATTTTACTTGTAAGAAGAAACACTAACTTCTGGAAAACTTAGTAGAAATTCTTTCCACTTGTCTGTTTGTTCTGGATCAGCTTTTAGAGCAACACTTGCAAACAGACTAATGTTTTGAGGTCTACATTTTAGATTTGGAAAATTCAGGTTTTCTGGTAAGACAAAATAAGTAAAGGCATTGTTGCATTTATTATAAGGGAATAATTTAATAAGAATAATGGGATTACCCTGGTTTAGCACTGTTAAAATGTTCCGTAATAAAGTACTGAGCTATGTATAATACAAAGATCCTTGTAACCTCTGATACGTAAGTTACCTCAAACTCTGTCATTGATCGAAGTTGGAGTGGAACCACAAGTGCGAGAGTGTGTCACTGTGACTCAGAGCGCGGCGCCTTGGATGGAATTTTCCTCTGTAGCCCCGGTTGGTCTTCGGACCTTAGGAAGTCAAGCCATTGGCAGTATGAGTGCGTCGAGAATGTACTGAGGAACAGTGGGCTCCTGCTTCACGGTTCTCCCCCAGCACCTAGCCAGGGCGCGTCGAGTGTTACAGGAAGTGAGCAAGAGAAGACTCTCCACTATCGAGTGTAAAACTCGTGGGATGTGGGCATGGTGCATATTTGTATCGTGTTATTTGCAGAAAATGAAAGCAGCAGCATGTACAGGTGCCTCATCTGTGTCACAGAACAGTGTGTGTGCATACTCACTAGGTTCCCCCCCGCTGGAGTCGTACTAGGAATAGCAGTACTTTTCTGCTTTGTTGGTCGTCCTTTCAGGAAGTCACTGGGAGGAGTGTTCACATCACCCTGCTGCCTTGCTGGCTCGGGGGACCTAGTAGGATTCAGCAGACCTCTGTCCAGCAGACCCACTTTAGTTGGCAGGCACCTTGAGCTTTCAGCTGTGTGGTACAAGTTACACCATAGAATTAAGAGGCCATTTAATAGTGTGCTCCATTACCAAAGGTGGTTTTGGCCATAGGGGGCAGGTACCCTTGAAAGCAGGGAATTTTTTATTTAAGATACAATTTTAGTCTTGGAGATTTTGAACAGATTAAGAATTTTAAGCTGTGGTTTTTCATAGTAACTGATTTTTAAGATTTTTTTTTTATTGACTGGAAATTGAACCGGGGACCTTCTGGTTTGTAGACCGGTGCTCAGTGCACTGGGCCACACTGGCTGGGGCTGCTGGAACCGGTCTTTGCTTCAGGTTCATTACGTGACTGGAGGATGAGCCTGGCTTGATGCTGCACTGGATGTGGAGAGTCTGCATCTAGGGCAGCAGCTGCCTGGGACCACTGGGCATCCTCAGGCCTTAGTGGAGGAGTGGTGAGGTCACAGCTGTTTCTATCCTAATGCCACGTGTCTGTTCTCATGATTTATCAACCCTTACACAGGGGCAGTGGCACAGCCAGTGCACAAGGTTCGCTGTCTCCGGCTCCCCCCCCCTTCTCCTTTTTCTGGTGTGCCCGTGCACTTCCTTCCTCCTCTGTGAAAGGAGTGGTGACAGGCTCGTCTCTGGGACTCTGTTGAGGGTTCAGCGTTTTGGCATAAGTCACTTGTGAGCTGCTGAGATCCACCCTGGCACAGAGGACGTGCCCCGGGGAAGGTCACTAATGGTCACTCTAGGGTTTTGTCCTCACCTCTTTGGTTCTAGGCTTAAGCTGTTTATGGCAGTGTGCTTATGACTTCTCAAGTTAATTAAGTATTTTGCAAACTAATGAAATAGGAGGGCCTAGAAAGGGATTTTTGGAATCTTTTTTATGAAAACAAAATTCAATGGTTGGCAAAACAAGTTGCTTTTTAAAGACTGTATGGTGAGCAAAACAGTTGTAAAACAATTGAAAAACTTAAAGTCTGTATGGTTTCTGCACTCAGATTACTTTTAAAATAATCAGAAGTCAAAAATAAGGCCTTATAGCTTCATAAAATTGTTGGTGACTTACAGTAATTTATAGATAGCATTTTTAATTAAAGTAAAATATCTGTTTGAATTTTAAAAGATTTCCTTTTTTTGTTTGTTTTAAATCCTCACCTGAGGTCATTTTTTCATTGGGGGTGTTGAGGGGGGAGAGATAGATAGATAGATAGATAGATAGATAGATAGATATCAATTGGTTGCCTTCTCGAATGTACCCTGGCTGGAGATTGAATTTGCAACCTGTGCCCTGACCAGGAACTGAACCCATGATCTTTGGTCTACAAGACCATGCTCCTACCAACTGAGCCACACTAGCCAGGGCTAAATGGTTGGCTTTTAAAACCAACTTTTTCAATTAATATATCAGCTACTGTTCCCTGTTGCATTGGAGAAGTGGGCCCTTACTGTAGTTACTGCAACATAAGGGGAGAAATAAAAGGCTGAAGAGTACCCTGGTTGTTGTGGCTCAGTGGATTGAGTGCTGGCCTGCGAACCAAAGGGTCACTGGTTCAGTTCCCAGTTGGGGCACATGCCTGGGTTGTGGGCCAGGTCCCCAGTAGGGGGCACTTGAGAGGCAACCACACATTGATGTTTCTCTCTCTCTTTCTCCCTCCTTTCCCCTCTCTCAAAATAAATAAAACCCTTTTTAAAAAGGCTAAAAGATCACATAGGATGTGAGTGGGATGAATTATGTTGAAAAGATTTAGGAGGGAAAACACTCACAGGATGCACAGCAGTCGTTTGTGGACTCTGACGACGACAGAGCAGCGGGCGGTTCTGGTCCAGTGCCATGTGCCTCGCAGGTGTGCGCAGGACACTGCGTTGCGTGGAGGAGGACAAGGCTCTTGCCTGAAAAGTCACAGCACATGTTTGCCTGTTCTCTCTCCACCCTTCTCACCCCCTTTCTGTTTGCAGGGACCGGGTCGTGGCCGTGTTCGTGCAGGGGCCTGCGTGGCAATTCAAAGGCTGGCCGTGGCTGTTGCCTGATGGTTCGCCAGTTGACATATTTGCTAAAAGTAAGATTCTGTTTTTTACTGCTAATTCAGCATAGGAGTGCTCTTGCGTTATTTAAGACGAAGAGTCCCCTGTGTGTCTGCATGTGAGATACGCATATTAAACGATTCCTAGTAACATATGTAATGTCATTTTTCACCAGTGAAATACTTTAAAGCCTTTTTTTGAACATTAATATTTTCTGTATACGTGAATTATTGCTTGTCCTCCAACATTAATAATTTCTAGGCTGCTTTAAAATCATTAATACTATTTCATGTCCATGCATTGTAATTAAAATTGATGTCCAGCATATATCTTTACTGTAAGTTCCCCGGGGGGAGGAGCCTTATCCACCTTGTGCACTCTAGCTTCGTCGGCACAGAAGAGTGTAGTGTAGAGGAAGCATTTGGCAGGTATGTGTTCAAGAGTGGGTTTCGTGTGGCTTGTACTCTTTACTGAATAAAAAGACAAATTTAGCCTGTTTTTTTTTGTTTGTGTTTTGCTAGTAGGAAGATTTCAATTATTACTTGAATTTGAGTACCCAGTTAAGTTAGTAGCATAGAACTACTTTATGAAAAACATTCTCATGAAACAAATGTTCATTAAAAATGCCAATGGTATTGTGAGTGTGGACCGTGCTGCTGTGCAGGCCAGCCTGCTTTAGCGGCCTCTGGTTTCGTCAGCGGGCCACCGCTCTTCCCAGCCAGAAACTGCCCGCACGCGACAGAGTGAGTCGTGTGAGGGTCTCTGGTGTTTCTGACATTAGGGTTGCTTTGTGTGTTATTTCTGGAACTTGAGTGATGCATATAGTTAATAAATGAAAGTTAAAAGATCAGGAGACATTGAGGATGTCGTTAAAAAGTGAAATGTCAGTGAACGTGCATACCGTGTTTTACCTACTTGCCTTGTTGAATAGCATTGTAAAAATCATAATTAGAATGTCTTCAAGATGTAAATGCTCTCTAAATTTCATTAAAGAGTATAATGATGTTTTAATTGTTTTGTTCAGATTGTTAATTTCTGAAATTTAGGTGTAAGAGCTTAAGAGACTTTTTAAAAATAGTTATTAGTGATGATTTTCTTCTGTGAATTAGTCTTTTTCTTCAGCCTTCTTCTTTACTCTCCACTGGGGTTAAGTCTTCGAATTATCCACATCTAGGTGACTTTCTCTAGAGGCCTTCTGGGTTTTTTTCTTTCTTTCTTTTCCCCTTTTCATCATTTCTTGCCAAGTCCCGTTAGTTCTCACCCCCTGCATACCTGTTGACTGTTTGTCTAGCCACACGCACATCTTCTCCCGTTGATCACACCTGCCTCTTCTCTGGACTTCTGAGTTACGGCCTTGCTCTCTGCTGAACACCTCGTGGTGCCTCTTCGTGTTGGCGAGCTCACAGTGCGGGCTCCTTGGTGTGGCCCATGAGCCGGCGTTGCTCCAGGCCTCTGCAGTAATCCCGGTGCACACCCGGTTCCGCTGAACTTCTTCTGTTTCTAGAGTGAACTGCCTTCTTGAGCGTGCTGTCACTGCTGGCTGGGCCACTCGTCCTGTGTTAGCCTCATTCTTGCTTCACCATTAGGGCGCTTAGATTAGATATCACTGCCCATGCCAGCCTTTTCTGAATTCCCATGGTCTGGGTAGGGGGCTCTCGTGTGTTTCTGTGATGCCCTACCTTTCTTTATCACACTGCATTTGAATTATCTTTCTTATTTTTCACTGGGCCATATGCGTTTTTTCTCACTTCTCATTTCAGTCCCAGTGGCTGGCATGTATAAACAACCCTCAGTAAATATTTGTTGAATGGAATGTTTCTGAGGATGCCATAGTTTCTAGCATGAATTTCAAAAATCATTTTGGTTATAATAATAGCTTTGGTTGGTGGAAGGAAATAGTTTTGTTTTAGTTTAAGTTATTTTGGGGTGCTAATGTCTGCATTGTGTGTTTTTATTTTTCACAAAGTACTTTAATAATTTTGATTGCACTTTGAATTAAAAAAATATTTCTTCCCATCTAGTTAAAGCCTTCCATCTCAAATATGACGAAGTTCGTCTCGATCCAAATGTCCAGAAATGGGACGTAACGGTGTTAGAGCTCAGCTATCACAGACGTCACTTGGACAGACCAGTTTTCTTGCGGTTCTGGGAAACACTGGACAGGTAACTCTGCTTCTGAAGTGCTCTTACTTCTGCTTTACCGTGTCGACTTTCCTGTCTCTTCAGTCAGATTTTACATTCCTTAAAGCTGTGAACCATTTCTCCCCATGCCATTGTTTTGAACACTGTCTAATTTGATGCCGAACTGCAGTAGGTAAGTAACAAATGTCTTTGTTATAGAGACTTCAGAAACGGGTGGAGAAAGGGCTTCCCGCTTAGTAGAAGGCAAATGAAGTCTGAGTCGGAAGACCTGCACTTTAGTCTGCGTTTCTGTGGTCTGGCTGTGCGCGGGGTCGGACCTAGCGTTCTCTCCACCTGAGAACTTGGGTTAAGTGATCCCTATGGTTTTTCCAGCATGAGGCCTCTAACTCTGGATTTGAGTTGGGGGTAGCTCATGAAAGTAATTTAGTTTCTGAATTTGTTTTCATTACTAGTATAGAGTTATTAAAGTCCTTTTACAAGAGTATCAGTTTTGTAATTGGAAAATAATCACAGTTAATACCACTGAGTCTATGGAACCCATTAAAATCTAACACTCTTGGTCTAAGTCTCCCTCTGAATATTACGGGTTTCCTCAAAATCACAGGTGATTGAGGTTACCCAAGGATGAGAATTGAAAATATAGTAAAAAGGAACATGTATAATTCTAGCCAGAAGCTCTTAGATTACAAACTTTAATAAGAGGAATGTTTCTTCTAGTTTACTTCAGAAGTCTTTGTATTTCCAAAAGTTATAGGAGCAAGTTTCCAGGTTTTTGTTTTTTTTTTAAGAAAACAAAATATCCTGTTTTTGTGTTTTAAAAAGTCAACTTATTTTTACATGTAATATTTCAAAAATCCTAAAATTCTCAATAATCATTGTAACTTATTATAATACTATTTTTCAGGTACATGGTAAAGCATAAATCCCACTTGAGATTCTGAATTACATCATTTCCCCTTCTGCAAATATGGATTAAGAAGCATTGGATATACCTTGATCTATAGACTGCCTGAGAGTCAAGCTTTATGAATTTATCAAAAACTTACAATTGAGAAGGTCACATCGATCAAAAGACCTCATTTGATGCTTTATGCTTCGAAGGGATGGTGCCCATCATTCATATAAGCAAACTTTTTGGCCTACAACTATTTTTTTAATATTAGCCTTCTAGTCTGTAATGGAAATTGTATATTTTGATAGAAGTTTTTTCTCCATTGGTTAAACTAGCATTAATTAAAATGTGTTTCTTTAGAAAATAAATACAGGTTATAAATGTGTGTATATTTAGAGGTTACATGGCTCTCTAAGCCATCTTGCTTCTGATTTTTCATTGCTCTATAATTCCTTTTATTGAAAATATTGTGTTATGAATGGTATTAAATCTTAGTTTCTGGAACTTGTAAAACCAAGCAAAGGGATGTGACTATTTTGAATGAATCAAAATGTCAACCTGTATGTATGCTATATCTATACTTATTCTTTATTTAAAAAGGAATAATGAAAAATCAAGAACAATTCTTCAGCTTTGGTTGAACTGTTCAGCCTTTTCAAGACTTCTTTACTTAATATTGAATACATTTAATGAATGTACATGCTTCTCACTGACTTTGGGGATTTTAAAACTTAGAATGATATATTTCTATCTGTGACATCTTTCCACTTGAAACATCTCAAAACACAGATTGAAAACCTTGTAGGCTATAGTACTTTTTATTTTGGGAGCCAGAGTCTGATTTGAGGGAAGGAAATGTGTGAGTCCTACTGCAATGTGATTTTAACTTCCTTCTCTTTTCCCACAAATCCACTTTTGATTCTTAACTTGCAGGGCATGGGGTTTGAGTCTTCTGTTTCTAGGCAGGTTGACCTCAGTCCTCATCTTCCATTGTCCCTGAACACTGATAAACTCTCCCAGGCACCAAAGAACACATTTGCTTAAGTACGTGTCTGAACAGAAACAAGATAAAAACACTGGTATTTTTATGTGCGTATTCAATATCGTATGAAATATAAAACCTATATTTTAACTTAGTAAGATATTTTACTACTTCTCTGCTGTAGACAGTGTTGCATCCATAGTATAACAGATGAGCCTTTTCCTTGAGTCTTAATTTCACATTTTATCACTTAAAAGCAACTTGGAAAGTTGACTTCCAGTTTTTACCATTAGAATTGTTGCTGATCATTTGTATCTTCCCTCCATCCCCCGTTTTCTCCCCCAGTGATTTCTCTTAGGTTGACATGTGTTGTTTTTTTTTTTTTGGTAAACATCTAACTCTTTCTTATGTTCAGCTGACATTGTCTAGCCTCATTTGTAAATTTAATGCTATCATAAAAATGAGAAGCACTTAACTTACTCTTTCACTGACCGTGAAAGTCCATACCAATAATAGGGAATGGAAGAAAAGACTTATTCATGTGGAATTCACTAGGTTTTTCTGAAGAAAAGCCGTCAGCATTTAAAATTACAAGATTTTAGAATGTTTATAAGGTTTGAACAGATTCTGCCCCCTTCTTTTCTTCTCTGCATCCTCTTCTTGAAAATAAGAGAAAAATTTTTTCACATTAGAATATCTCAGCATATAAATCTGTTTTCAAAATAAATTATGTATTGTATAAACTTTCTCAGTGATGAAATAGTCAAGGTCTAGAATCTGTAATATTTTAATGTAAAATTACTTGTTAAGACTACTACAAGTGGACATGAACTACCTTTCTATAAAGATTTTTAGTATTTATACTTATGTCATGTATGAAATTTACTTGATAACAGAGTGTGGTTAAAATTGGGAACATCTACTTTAAACAGGATTTATTTTTCTATCTTGAATTTGCCTTATATGTATTCAGAGGCTTCTGGAAATACTGTAAGGAACATTAGGCAAAGTACAAATATGCTACGCCTTGTATTTTAAAATCAGACCTTAGCATGTACCTATTTTCTTTGTCTCTCTCTGTTTCTGGCAGTTCAATCCCTTACTTAGGTCTACGTAATTAATTTATAGACATTAATTCTTAAACAAAAAACCCAACTCACAGCCAATCACTGTTTGTGACTCCAGGTCCTACAGCAGCAGCCATCACAGTGCCTTGCACATAGTAGGCATTCAGGAAATATTTATATACATGAATCAATGATGTATTTTCAGCGTAACATAAAGTACTTCGTACTTGGTCTGGGAGTTTGAAAATACAGAATTACAGGGAACAAAGAGGCATTCAAAGACACTTAAATGGAAATGAAGTACCCATTAATAGATTTGACTTACCCATAAGTTACTGTTACCAGGCCCCTTGTCTATCCCAGCGGATACAGAAAGCTCCACTGCATTATCCCGTGGACATTCCTCTGCGCTAGGGAGCAGTGAGGAGCCCCAGGTTTCCATCGGCAGCTGTCCACCCTGGTTGCAGGCTGGAGCCACATGGGGGCCTTGGCAAAATACCATTTCCTGAGTTCTGATTCCGGTCCAAGTTGTCTGGGGTGAGACCTGGTCATCAGTGTTTTTAACAAATTCTTTAGGTTCAGAAAGGATTGAGAATTACTGGTATTAAATGTGTTTTCCTTAACTTTTTTCTTTTTTGTGGCCACCCTTTGCACTAGACCATCCCCATTATTGGTGGTATTGGCCTATGGTTCCACATGACAAATTGGTTTTATTTATTTAATATAGGAGTATTTTGCTGTTTAATATTTAAACAATGTTTAATATATTTCATTATAAACTAGTATTGTAGTTTATGATTTGTTTCCCATGTGTCCATATCCTTTACTATTTTTTTTAAGTAGCAGCAGCATGACAACAATTCATACCAAAATAACTAATCCGTGGAGGAAAACTTCATAATTTTTGAGGTAGAAGGAAATAAAGTATTAATTTCTTATCTGCCATGCAGAATGAGAGTTTGCTTATGAAAAGAAAGAGGCATACGTTTTAATTGGTCTACGCAGAAAAGCAAAAGTAAATTATTCCTTTAAATAAAATTAATGATCTAATAAACATTGAAGGAAATATTTTTCCTAAATAAAAATTTTTGTGACTCCTAACAAAATTAAAGTGATGACATTGTTCTTTTTTGGAGGGCGGGGAGGGGGTCTTTAGTTGCCATATTTCTTACTATATAACAATTCCACTTTATCAGTGTCAACAGTATTAACAGTGATGATAGGATACATGTGTGTGGCCGGAAATGAGGTGCCACTTTGTCAGATAACTTCCTATCTGAGTCTTACTTGTTAAGCTAGTTTATAAACTTCTCTGTGACCAATGGTATATTTTATAATACAAATACAGCTATTACAAAAGCTGGTCAAAATGAAAACATGAAAAATAAATTTAGTTACATTAGCCTTAATGTCATATGACTGGATTTTTATGAGTTACTTGGATTTGACATTCAGCTGGTTACTCGAATGGGAAGCATTCACCCTGGAAGTAAAGGACGGAAGAGGTGGCGGAAGCTGAGGTTGGGATTAGAGGTTAGGAAATGCCTTGTCCCGCGTGGCCTGGCCGTTTGGATGTGCACTGACCCTCGGCACGGTATTTGCATTAATACGTTGGGATAATAAGGGAAATTGAAAGTGTGCAATAGATCCATAAAAGTTATATTTAGTAGGTGCATAATTGCTAATCATAATTCCAAGTTCTGGATTCGTTCGGGCGTGTATGTATTATTTCAGGTAGTGTTTTGAATAGTATCCTCGGATTTACAAATGCGTGCCATTTAAATGAGGAAAGCCAGTGAAATAATTTTACTGCCAACATTTAAAAAGTGGGGGTGGTTGTAAGTGATCGGAGAATTCTGGCATTGAACTCCATTTTATCCGCTTTAAATTTACCCGAACCTACTTCACTTTCACGTTGGAAGGTTGCGCGCCAGCATCGCGGGGTGGGCACTGTGAGGCACCGTTAGGTCACCTGTTCGCCCCCCTTCTCGACAAGGGGTGGTGGAACGAGGTTACATTTTGGCTGCACGACCTGGTAAGGTGTGCGATTTATTCTGCGGATTGGGGCACTTAAAGTTCAGTTGAAAAGAAAACCTTGTGGAGTTGAGAGCCTCGCACCTCCGGGTGACCGGGTGACCCGGTGACCCAGGCCCCGGGCGAGGAAGCCCAAGTGCTGCCGTGCTGCCGGGGAGGCAGGGGCTGCGGTGGGCGGCTGGGTGGGCGCCTTCCCCGGTAGGGGGCCTGAGGGCGGTCCTGAGTTACACGGGTTGGGGAAATGCGGGTGACCCCCGAGCAACGTGCCGTTGGGGGCACCACGCTGGGTGGGGGTCCCGCGCTGGTCGGTTGGTCGCGTCCGCACATTCGATGCGCCAGGAGGAAAGGCGGTTCCCGCGCGGGGCTCTGCGCATGCGCGGAGCCGGGAGGTTCGGGGTGGCCGAGCCACGGTCGCCGCGGTCCCCGCCAGGTCCGCCTGAGTCTTTGCGCTGAAAACCAGCCAGTTCCCCCCACTGAGCCCCCTCCTGTCTTCGTGAATGAAATACTGTGGAGACTCGGGCCTTTGTACAGGTGACGGGCTGCATCTCTCCCGTGTCCCACGGGTGAAGTGGCCGTTACAGGTGAGCGTCCTCATCGGGACATTTGTAACTAAAATTTTAGTTTTCGAGCACAGTTTACGTTCAGTGCTATTTCGTACTGGTTTCAGGCGCACAGCATAGCAGTTAGACAACCCGGTGCTTGACAAAGCCCCCCCCCCACCCCCCGCTCGTGCACCGCGCAACGTCCCTGCGCAGGGGTCCCTGCGCGTGACTTCGCGTCCCCTTGTCCCCGTGTGACTGCCCGGCTGCCCTTCTCCTCCCCTCGCCTGACACCCAGCCCCACGCCCCTGCCTCTGGCCCCCGCCAGTCCGTTCTCTGTGTCTGTGAGTCTGTCTCGGCTTTGTTCCTTTTCTTTAGATTTCATGCAGAAGGGAGATCATATGACATCTGTCTTTCTCCTCCCGGACCGTCCATGTTGGCGCTAACACTAAGACTGCCTCCTTTCTCGTGGCCGAGCAATCTTCCATCACGTAACTGACCCCCTTCTCCGTCCGCTCATCCGTGGGTGGGCACGTGCGCTCCTTCTTGACGTTCTCGTTTTCCGTTTGGAGAACAAATAGTGCTTCCGGGTCAGCGGATGGGCCCGCAGCGTCACGCTGCGGTTGGCGCCAGGGATCCTGCCGCCCAGCGTCTTTGCCCATGAGTCTCATGGCCGCGCTGGGACCCCTGTCCCGTTCGGGTGACAAGTGCCGGCAGGAGTGCTTGCTTTTCTGCTGGGCCAGAGCTGCAGGAGGTCGGGTCCCAGATGTGAACGCCGCTTTTCTGCGGCCCGGAGGTACTAGGATGCATAGCAGCCCCCGGCTAGGGAAGCCTTTCCCTCCCACTTTCTGAAACACTGGGCTTTAGTGTTGGGGTGTGTGAGGATCAGCATCGACAGTGGGGCGGGAGACTTCTCCTCTCGGTTTCCTTAAGTGACACCGAAACAAACGATACAGAGTAGCCCTGGAGAAGGCTGTGTTGTTGAGTCTGGCTCATAATTATGCACAGACCAGTGGGCACAGAAGTGTTTAAAGTTAATGAACAGTTCACCCTCATCCAGTGTGGATTCAGGTTAGATGATGGATGAGGGTGTCGGAAACAGAACACCTGCGGTTTTGTTGATCAGGTTTCAATCTTCTTGTGCTCCATTTGCCGGAAAATTCCAGGTGGGAGAACACGGGGTTTTTCTAACATCGACTGGATGGAACATGGTAGCGTGTTTTCACAGGACTGCCTTCCTGCAACTTACAGTGTTACAAATGTAAATAGGGCAACAGCATCTGTTTCTCTTCTTAAAATCGTTACGTAATAACATAAACTCGTTTTTCTTCAAAATGGAATCCCTTGAAAGTTTTGCAGTGTTTACACTTAGTTATGTATTTCCCGCTACGCGCTATCGAGTGCAGACGAGGGGAAGGTTACCGAGGATGACATAAATTGAGGAGCATCAATGGCGTTGAAAACGAGAGGACGGAGGAACTGGAGGCGCGAGAAGGGGTTCTGGGGGCACTCCAGCGTCTCCACTTGGCTGCGCCTTTGACCTTTGACGTCAGTGGGGTCTCGGGGAGCCAGCCTGCCCACGGGAGAGCCTCGCGGGCGGAGACCCGAGGCCTCTGAGGAAACGCAGTCCTCCTAGGCGGTCCTGGGAGGGCTCTCGTTCTAGGCAGCAGGAGGGGCAGTTAAGAAGGCGGAGGCTTCATTCAGCTGTTTGCTTGCACGTGGTGTCCCGGGCAAGGACTGTCTCAGTGGCCAGGAACCGGGGCGAAGGAAGGAAGCTTTGGGCCGTGCCTGGAGTGGGGAGACGCAGGATGAGGGGATGAACGAAAGTGTCAGATGGGAGTGAGTGATAAGGAAAAACGGTGATGCAAAGAGGAGGGACCGGGCTGTGCTGGGATGAGGCAGAGGCGGGACTTCCTTGCGGAGACCGTCAGAGCCGCCGCCGCCTCGGAGGAGGCGGAGGAGGCGACCTCTCGGGTAAGCAGCGGTTGGGAGGCTGGGAGGCGGGGAGGCGGGGAGGCGAGGTAGCCAGCCTTGCCAATAAGACTCAGGTATTTGATGAAGCTTTGAGGAGATGATGTTCTTCTGATTTGTTTCGGCTTGGGAAGTGTTATTTGTGAAAAGGAAGTTAAAGATAGTGGAAGGGAGATAGTTCGGACGAATTTCACTGCTGATCAGGCACCATGTTTGTGAAAAGGAAGTTGAGACCGTTTGGACCAGTTTCACTGCTGACCAGGCACAGCTACTGGAGTCCTCAATCCCCTTTCAGTTACTTTAAAATATTTTCAGGTGAGTTGTGTTGTGTATGTAAAACAAGAGCAGTACGGTAAGAAATTGTTGATTTTCTGCTTGGTTTGCCCCTTTAATTCCTTCCTCCCTCCCTCCCTCCCTCCCTTCCCTCCTTCCTTCCCTTGACTTCAACTGTCTCCCTGAACCCACCCAGTTGTGCTGAGACGAGCGTTGTGAGATGGGAAAGCCAAGATGAATGTGGCTCTTCGTCACTGAGAAGCTGGTGGAGAGAGAGAAATACGGAGAATTATTAAACAATGTACAACAGCCAGAGAGTTGATATACGCAGGGTATCACAGATGGGTTGGAGAATCTATGAAGGCTTCTTGGAGGAAGTGTCAGCTTTAGTCTAAAAGGATCAGTAAAAATTACCCTTGAAACTACACAAGGCAAGGCCATTTTAGGGAGAATTACCTTTTCAGTTGTTCTGTTTTAGATTCAGGGGAAGAGAAATGGCTAAGCACCGGGCGTACGCAGAGAAGTAATTTATGACCTCCATTAGAACTGGAATCACACACCTTAGGAATTTATAACACCTTAGGAAAATGGAGTCAGAGTCACTGCTCAGGGGTTATATGTTCTGAGGTGTGTTTCTTACTAATGTATATTATTTTTTATGCTTTATATACAGAATGGAGCTTTCTAGGCAGTTCCAGGTACATTTCAATAATATTAGTATTTATTGAATGCTTACCTTGTTCAGAGCACTTTTTAAGCATTTATTGAGTGCTTTCTACATTCTGAGCACTTTTTAAACATTAACTAATGTAATCCCCACACCCAGCTGATGGTAGAGTATATATAAGACACTGTGACACAGTATCGTTTGCCCAAGGTCATCTATTAAGTAGAAAACTAGAACTTGAACCAAGGCATCCATGACAAATACTAGAACATGAATCTTAAAGTACTAAAACATTGAGTTTTAACATCCCTCTGTGTGATGATTTTGCCATACATCTTTTCTGACGGGGATAAATGCGTGGATTAAGCTTGATTAGGAAGGAGGTCTTTTATTGGGGGGGAAAGAGAAAGTCCATTCAAAATAAACCTCAGGTAGCATTTGAGGGGCTGAGGAAGCACACTGCTCCTCAAACTGCTTGGCACCAAAAACTGTCCAAAGGCACGTATTGGGGAGGGGCAGGGGGTCACCCACAACCTGTGGTCACCGAACTCCTTTCCGGCTGCGAGACGGGTTCTCAGGGCTACGGCCCTTCAGATGCTTGTCAGAACGTCTGCCCAGGAGAGAGCTTGGAGGGAAGCTGGGTGTGTCGCGTGCTTGCTGAGCACAGGAGCTGCAAGCCTGAGGACACAAGTGTGAGGACAACGACAGCAGAGACCGAAGCAAAGCATTTCACTTGAAGAAAGTCTAATCTAAAAAAAAAAAAAAAATCTGCATGTATCCGCACGCTACACATCTCCCAAAGGATGGGATACTCTTAAGTGTTAAGCAATGAAAACGAATTTTTTTAGGTAAAAAGATATTCTCACTCTGTCGTGTTACAAGTTATTAGACATAACATTTAGCCTAAACCCTGTGTCTGCACCAGGTTCTCACTGGAGTCTATCCATTTTGAAAGGTTTCAGTGTAGTGAGGAAAAAGCACAGGCAGGAAAGACTTGGTCTCTGTTCTGCAGCTGGGAAACCGAAAATCCTCCTCGAAGTGCAGCTGTTCCAATGGGTTTGATGCCAGCATGCATTTGGGTGTAAAACCCAGCCCGAACCAATGTGCAGTTATGTAAGTTTTCTGTTTATCACAGTTCGTGTGAATATTGATATGTTTTGCTGCAAAAACCTGAGTGAGTTTCATAGATCCTGCTCTGGGTGTTACATAATAAATAATGTAGGTACCATATTACTTTTCTAAAATTAAAAAAAAGAAACCTGGATTCCTGAATGCATCTGGCACATGCTTTGCAGAGAACTGTTGTGGACACGCACCGGCAACTTGCGAGACCTGTCCACTTCCTGTTGGTAATTTAGGTCATTTTCATATTATACCCTTAGTTCTTTGGGGGAGAAACATTATCGAGAACTAGAACTTTATGAAGCAGCCAGTATGCAGTCTTCACAAATCACTCATTTTATTAGCACCCAGGTAAAGTGCTGAAAATGTTGTTTCGAAGAAAAACAGTCTTTTTTTTGTCTTCTGAAGAAGGGAGTTGAGTTAAAAATGAGGTCTTCACCTCTTTGGTGGAGTAGATATCAAAAGACTAGAAACTTGTTGAAACAAATCTCAAGCGCATAGATTTGTTACTACACACCGAAATTTACCTTTTTTCTAGTTTTACTGAGAAATGATTGACATCACTGTGTAAGTTCAAGGCGTACAGCACAGTGGTTTGATTGACATGTATTGTGAAATGGCTGCCGCAGCAGTCTCAGCCTAATGCCTGTCTTTTCATGTGGTGGCCGCATTGTACCTTCCATCCCTAGTGCTTCCTGATTGTGAAACTGGGGGTTGGTGCATTTTGACCGTCTTCCTCCAGTTCCCCCTCTTTTTCTCAGCATAGCACCCTCAAGGGTTATTCACACTGTAGCAAATGATAGGGTTTCATTTTTATGGCTGAATAACATATATATTATATTTACATATATACTACAACATATATATATATATATCAATAAATCCATCATATGTGTTATATAGAACACACATTTATATTTAAATATCCCAGAGTTTCTTAACCAGTCACACAATGGTGAACACTCAGGCTGTTCCCATGCGCTGGCTGTGGACCAAGGCTGTCGTGGACATGGGAGAGCAGATGCCTTTTTGAATCAGTGTTTTGTTCAGATAGATGCCCAGAGGTGAGATTGCTGGGTCTTACGGTTATTCTACTTCTGATGTGTGGAGGGACGTCTGTGCTGCTTCCCACAGTGGCTGGCTGCACCAGCTTCCTGCCCCCACCAGCAGCGCACGAGGCTCCCCTACCTCTGGGTCCTCACAGGCACCTACTGCCTCTTGTCTTTGTGATGATGGCCATCCTGGCAGGTGTGAGGTGCCGTCTCATTGTGGTTTGTATTTTCACGTTCAGTATTTTAATTTTTTAAAGCAATTTCCATGCCTCCCCATAATAGACTGCTAAAAAAGAAGCTTTGGTCAAGAATGGAATGAACGAGCAAAACCAAAAACAAAACAAAAAGAACCCACAAACAAAACCCAGTTACTGCTGCTTTTTTAGAAAAACAGCACTTTCACCAGTTACATTCAAACAAAACCACCCAGAAAACATTTGCAAAAATATCTTCAGTGTTTCCTTGTGGCCACTCTCCTCGCTGAGGGCAGTGAGCCTACAAATGACAGGACCGCCATCTGGCAAGCAGTCAGTGGTCAGTTGTCTCACTGGCTCCAGCAGACGCACTCAGCCCCACGGTATCCCAGGCCCCAGGGGGTGGAAGACTCTAAGGTCTTCAAATCCCAAACTGTGTGATGGACGCTCCTCCCGTGCTGTGTCCCCAGGGCTGTGTGGTGGTCCCCATGGTCTCTTATCCATGTCACCCTGGATGTTCTGTTTCAGAATGTCCAGTGTGGCAGCCGCAGTCATCTCAGTGAGAGCACTGGGCAGCAGCTGCAGCCAGCGGTTCAAGGCTGTTTGGTGAGAGAGAGGACACTCATGGGAGGGGCAGGGGCTCAGTTCACAGGGTCAGGCCCACACACTCTGCATGGTGCTGCCACGGCTGACCCAGGCTGGCAGCTCCATCCATGGGCAGAGAGGCCAACCCTGCACCCAGCCACCAGGGAGTGCCGTCACCACCGAACCATGACACCCACAGCCCCAGGGTGGTACCTGGCTTTTTCATGCACTTCCTCAAGGATTGTAGAAGGCACTCGCATTAGAAATGACCTGATCCAGTGGTTGGCAGAATGTTGGGGTGCCAACCCAAGCTGAGGGCAGTGAGCAAGTTGTCTCTGTAATGGGCTCACCCAACTGCCAGGAGTGAGTGGCACTGTCCCTCCCACAGCAAATGTGCTCTCTGGTGAGGACCATGCGACCCAAGTGGCGGCACCATGGATTCTCAGGTTGCCAGGCATGGCTCCCAGACACATCCATTTGACTCCAGGTGTGAGCCTGGCAGTTGCTCCTGGGTGGGTCCATTCTGCTCCTTGGGCTCACGAGCTGTCACTGGGACCCCCATCTTCTTACAGATGGGGACTTGAGATGATGGTGGCTAAGGGCTCTCTGGGCACGATTCCTGTTCTAGGCATGATGGGTGATGGGCTCCAGTAAAACTGATGCAGAGACATTGGCCTTCATGATTCAAAGGACAGAAAGCTCGGAAGGGCCGACAGAAGGGTTGGGCCTGCCTAGCCCAGCTGGGAGCGGAGAGTCTGTGGCCTCTGGTCAGCCCAGGCCCACAGGCTCCAAAGGTGTAGAGGGGCACCTCACTGAGGTTTTGACTTGCACTGACCACAAAGACAAGGTGCAGGCATCTTTTTCTGATGTACAGATTAGCCTTGTTCACCGATAGGAGGTTGTGTGGTGCTGAAGTCCAGAGACTGTTTCAAACCGAAGAACATGAGTTTGATTGGCTTTTATTTTTCTTGGACAAACCAGGGCGCAAGCTATAGCCTGCAGGTCGAGTCCAGGCTGCTGCCCAGACTTATTTTTGTGACTGAGGTTTTGATGAAGCAGTCCTGCCCATGTGGTCCCAGGATGTCCACGCTGCCCCTGAGCCTGGACGGCTGGCTCGGGTGATTGCAGCAGAGACCTGATGGCCTGCAGGCAGAACAGGTTTACAGCAGAAGCTTGGGGACCCTGGGTGTAAGTGGAAGAAACATGCTTTTAACAGCTTCAAACTGGGCACACAACCTGCCCCAAGCAACCTTTCCTGAACAAGTCTTTTTGATTTTTTGAGACTTTTTTTTTGTCAAAACAATTACAAGTTTTGCATTTTTCTCTTACTAGAAAAGTCGCTGTGTTGCTTTTTAAAAAAAATTTCACTAGACTTCTGGCCAAGATGGAGGCATAGGTAGACACATTGTGCCTCCTTGCACAACCAAGATTGAGACAACAATAATTTAGAAATAGAATAACAACCAGGACTGACAGAAAACTGATCTGAATGGAAGTCGGACAACCAAGAAGTTAAAATAGACATGTTCATCCAGACCCGTAGGAGGGGCAGAGTCGGGCAGCTGGGCTTGGGTCTCCGAGCAGAGAGCAGAGAGCGTTGGGACCAGGTGCGTAAGGCATCCAGTGCACACAAGACCTCGGTGGGTGGACCCTGGGCACGCAAGTGGCAGCTGACAGACCCTGGCCGAGGGGTGGCAACTGGCAGACCCAGTGAGGCGGTGATTGTGAAGGAAGGCACTGCACACAACACAAGATCATAGCACTGGGAAATAGGGCCTTGGGGCACTGATTGAAAACACCTGTGGGGGTTGAGGTGCAGGGAGAGACTCCCAGTCTCATATGACAGGTCCTTGGGAAATCCCACGGCAAGCACAAGCCCACCCACACGGGAATTGGCACCAGAGGGGCCCAGTTTGCTTGGGGGAAGCAGCCGAAGGGACTGAGGTTGGACAGAGAATGGAGCAAGTGCCATTGTTCCCTCTCGGATTCCGCCCCCACATACAGCGTCACAACCCAGCAAGTGGGTTGCCCAGCCCTGGTGAACACCTAAGGCTCTGTCCCTCATACGTAACAGGCACGACCAGACCAAAGGGGGTGGGGGAAAAAGATGGCTCAAACAGAATTCAAAGCACTGCAACCAGTATTTTTAAGCGACCGAGAGATAGCCAACCTATTAGATGCACAGTTAAAAGCACTGGTGATCAGGATGCTTACAGAGTTGGTTGATTTTGGTCACAAGTTAGATGAACAAATGAAGGCTACAAGTGAAATAAAGAAAAATGCACAGGGAACCCATAGTGATGGAATGAAAGCTGGTTCTCACATCAATGGAGTGGACCAGAAGGAAGAAAAAAACAACCAGAAAATAATGAAGAAATAAGAATTCAAAAAAATGAGAAGAGGCTTAGGAACCTCC
The DNA here is from genome assembly GCA_004024845.1 of Tonatia bakeri. Classification (NCBI taxonomy): domain Eukaryota; kingdom Metazoa; phylum Chordata; class Mammalia; order Chiroptera; family Phyllostomidae; genus Tonatia; species Tonatia bakeri. The sequence goes on from PVIA01000393.1 coordinate 348,625, forward strand.
GGGACACCTTTAAACGATCCAACATCCGAATTATAGGGGTACCAGAAGGGAAGAGGAAGAACAACAAGTGGAAAACTTATTTGAATAAATAATAAAGGAGAACTCCCCCAATCTGGCAAAGGGAATAGACTTCTAGGAAGTCCAGGAAGCTCAGAGAGTCCCAAAGAAGTTGGACCCAAGAAGGAACACACCAAGGCACATCATAATTACTTTACTAGAAGCAGCAAGAGATAAGGAGTCAGTAACCTACAAAGGAGTTCCCATCAGACTGTCAGCTGATTTCTCAAGAGAGACCTTGCAGGCAAGAAGGGGCTGGCAAGAAGTATTCCAAGTCATGAAAGGCAAGGACCTACATTCCCTATTGCTTTATCCAGCAAAGCTTTCATTTAGAATGGAAGGGCAGATAAAGTGCTTCTCAGATAAGGTCAAGTTGAAGGAGTTCATCATCACCAAGCCCTTATTTTATGAAATGTTAAAGGGACTTATCTAAGAAAAAGAAGATAAAAAAAACATGTACAGTAAAATGACAGAAACTCAGAATTATTAATAACCACACCTCAAACAAAAACAAAAACAAACAACTAGAACAGGAACAGAACCACAGAAATGAAGATCATATGGAGGGTTAGCAACAGGGGAGTGGAAGGCAGAGAGAGGGGGAAAAGATATGGAGAATAAGTAGAATAGATGGTAGGTAGAAAATAGACAGGGGGAAAATAGTATGGGAAATGTAAAAGCTAAAGAACTTATGACACATGGACATGAACTAAAGGGGGGGAATGTTGGTGGGAGAGGGTGTGCAGGGTGGAGGGGAATGAATGGGGGGAAATGGGACAACTGTAATAGCATAATCAATAAAATATATTTTTAAAAATTTCATTAAAATTTTTTTCTACCTTTTCTACTTGAGAAATTTGTCTCCTCGACTTGTTAAATAAACTATTGGAATTCAGTGTCGTGTCCACAGTCCCTCTTACATTTCCACTGACGCTGAAATGCATTTTGTGTTGTGACATTTCTCACAAGAGCTAAGTGTTGGAGTAGCAGATAAAATATCAGAACACATCAACAACCAGCTTTATCTCGCAGAATCCCGACCCGTTTCCCGGAGCCCCGGAGGTGAGTGCATATTCTAGATAATGGAACAACGTGTCAGACATTTTTAATTTTTCTTCTTTCTTTTAAAATAAGCACTTTCTCCATGCATTTAAGTACTCTGTAAGATTATCTTGAAAGAAATATTTCATTTTAAAATCTAGAAGCTTTCACACAATTATACATTAATCTTATTGTTGTCTTTTAATACAGTGCCTGGCAATTTAAAATTAAGAATGTTAATACAACTATATCCTAGGAAATAATTGAGTTGTAACTCAACAGCTTTTTCAAAAAATTAAATTTCCAATCAAATGAGAATCTGTTGGAACAACCAAATGCTTACTTCATCTTAATTAATGTTTAAGACACCCAAAGAATAAAGTTGCATACATGTGTATTATAAAAACACTATATGAAATCAACCAAATTTGAAATAAACATTAGGGGAAGAGCATTTATATGCCTTTATGTTTACCTTATAACAAAACATTAGTTTTTCAATCACATGAGTAACTGAGATTGTTAGAATCATGTAATAAGATATAAATTGATTATTTTGCATATCCACCAAATCTAATTTAATTATAATTTTCATATATTTTAATGAATTGTTATGAGCACACATCAGATATTAGTTTGGTTATTTTAGTGCAGGAAATTCTGGATATTATAGAAATCAATAAAATATGGTTTCTGCCATTAGGGAGTTTATGATCTTGGGAATGAGATGAGTATCTATGTAAAATAACCATTTATTCATTCAGCAAATCTTTAGCCCATGCTTGCTGTGTGCTTGGCATTGTCTGTGAGCCAGGCCTGGAGGGGTGCAGCAGTATAACCTTGTGCACAGTATAATCTTGCTTTCCTAGGATATCATATTGAGAGAACAGTGAGGAAAAAGCCCCTAGGAGAAGTAATGAAAAATGCAGAGAGATTAGAGCAAAAAAAAAAAAAAAAAGAATTGTGTCTGTCGAGAACAGCAGTTGGGGTAGAAAATCTTCGTGGAGGATGAGGCCCATGAGTTGCGCCCATGGGGATAGTGGGGTTCAGGCCAGCAGCACCGATGGGCGTTCCCATTGGAGGTGAGAGGATAGGGGGCAAGGGAGCGGGCCTGAGACAGGCATGTGTGGTTGTGTAAAGAATCGCAATTATCGTATCACCACTTTGGCTACCTGTTTGCCAGTGTCTAATAAGGTTGAACAAACCCCTCCCCCAGCATCACCTACTCGGTACCTGCTGAAGAAAATGAATGCACGTGTCCACAGACAGAGTCACAAGGGTCTTCACATCAGCTTCACTAAGAGTAGCCCCCAGTCGTCAGGACGAGTTATCCACGTAATAGAGGTGAACGGGCTGCTGGCACCTGTAGCATGTTTGTGGACGAATCTCACACATGGGCTGAGCTAAGTGAGACATAAGTGCACCAAGAACGGTGTCATCCGGATGAAGTTCTGGAACAGGCAGGACCCATCTAGAGCGATAGAAATCAGGAGAGCTGTGGCCTCAAGGTATGGAAAGGAGGAAGTGCAAGGGAACTTTCTGGGCTGTTGGACTCGTTCCATATCTTCATGTGGATGAGGGTGACGTGAGTGTGCATGTTCAGACCCTGTGGAGCAGCCGCGAGGTTGACTCACACCTCTAGGTTGTACCCCAGTGAGGTGCTGCTTAGTATTAAGAAATAGCACCAGCAAGTGGTTCATTTGAGTCGAGTATTGGACAGATGGCAACCTGGTGACTTGAGTATAGAAATAAAAATGGTAAATAAACAGCACAGTTCTTTATTCCTGCTGGTTCTTGTTTTGCACAAGGCAGAGCTGCGGGCGAGTCCCCTGCGAGAGGAGCAGGGGTGCAGGGTGCAAGGAGACAGAGGTTCGGGAGGGCTGCTTAGGGAGGGAATGATGAGAAGTTACGGTCAAGTAGTTTATTTCTTATGTTTTTTTAAAAAATTAGAGTGTAGTTTGCATACATGATTAGTGTCAGGTGTATGACATAGTGATTTGGTGCTTACATACCTTATGATGTATGTGACCACCCTCAGTCCAGTAGCCCCTGCCCCTGTGCTGAGTCCTGATGAGGCCGACTGTGTGTCCTGTGCTGTGTGCTCCGCCCCTGTGACCTACAGGTGACTTCCTTCTTCTGTGACTGGGAGTCTGCACCTCTTATTCCCTTTCCCTTTTCTACCCACCCCCACCCTTCTCGACCATTTAGACAAGCTGTGTGGACTCCTTACTCAGTTGATCAGGTCACAGGGACACAGAGCCCCATCTCTGCAAGGACTTGATTTGGAGAAAATCCAATAAACAGATAAATAAATTACGGACTGTGTGACAGCAGCTCCTGTCGGCCCCCTGTGCTGCCTGGACAGAAATCCAGGCTCACCGCCTTTGCTCCCTCTTCTCCTTTAATTATGGGTGGGGGTGTCTTCTCTCTACTGAGCCCACCCTGCGTCACCTGTCTCAGTGGTTTCCCAGCCAACAGTGGGGCGCAGACGCCTGCGTCGCCGTGTCCAGAAACCCTCGTCAGTGTGTTTCTCGATGCAGGGTGCAGAAGCACGCGGGGGGGGTGTGGTGTCAGAGCAAGCCTGCACTGCCTGCCTGGATGTTCCCGGGAGCTTCCTCGGAGGCTGAGGGTGCCCCTGGAGCGCGGCCCTTGGAAGTGGGTAGATCTGCATCACCTTCCCTAGTTCTCTGGGCTTCAGCGCCCTTATCTGTGGAGGGGACACACCCGGTGGGCACCTGGAGGGTGAGAAAACTAGAAATGAAGCATGTGAAGAAGGGTGCCTGGAATGTGGTAGGAACACTACGAATACTGACTATGATTATTAATTGGTGGGTTTATTGACGTCTTCTTACAACTTGAGTACTACGAAGCTTGAACGTTATGCCTACATTCTAGAGCCCTTCCATTTGATTGGCTATCAAGGTTCCTACAGACTTCTGTCTCCTACAGAGTACTAAAGAGATTGTCCTCTTTTTCGGCCAGAGCGTTGGCTATACCTTCTAGAGCAAGGTCAGCAAGTGTTTTCTGTGAAGGGCCACCTGCTAAATAGTTTTGGCGTTGAGTATCCTACAGCCTCTGTTGGGTCCACCCCACTGTCGCTGCAGTGGGAAGGCAGCCCGAGGAGCACACAGAGGGCGTTCCGCAGCGGGGGTGGGGGTGGGGGGGGAGGGGGGGCAGAGCTGGCCCGGGTGTGGTTCACCTCGTAGACACCGGCACTGTCAACACGATGCGACCCTTGTCCCCGGTGTGTGTTTACTTCCGTCCTAATGCTTTCCTCCAGTGGTTTTAGTGTGTAGATAAGGTCACTTTTATTTTTGGGTGGTATTTCAAACCTGGATTTGCCCCCTTTTTAAAAAGTTACTTATATTTGTGTTTTTATTTTGTTTCTGCTTTTTCCTCTTTTTTTCAAAGTTGGAATTGTTTAAGATATGGAAATGTTTTCTTCTTCTCCTTCTTCTCCTCCTTTCTTCTTCTTTTTTCTTCCTTCTTCTTCCTCCTCTTCCTCCTTCTCCTCCTTCTTTCTTCCCCTTCTCCTCCTTCTTCATGGGCCGTTTTAAAGTAGGCCGCCCCATGTGCGCTCACTGTGGCTATAGTTCCCAGCCTGTCCTGAATTTTCTGTTCCTTTTTCCTCATTCCCTGTCCCTTGCGAGGCCTTCACGTTTTGGCAGATGGCGCGGTGCCAGGCTGCACACGCGGTGAAGCGCAGACCGACTCTGGATGTGAACGCGATAGTTGGGCTACTTAACTCAAAGCGCTGCCAGGCTGTTCATTAGAGAGTGCTAGATGGACTGAGTGTTCCCAGAGTTGGGAGAGGGGGTGAGGTGGGAAGTGGTTTGAGCTCTGCAGCTGAGTGCTCTCAAATAGGTATTTCTTTTCTCAAGTTTTTCCTTTTTTCCTCTGTGGCAATAACCACAAAACATGCAAACTGGTGGTATCGCATTTCATCACATTGCAGATTTTAAGAGCTCCTCTAGACTGGTCCATAAATCATTTCTGCTTCTGTCTGGCGTTCACAGTTTTTACATCCTGCTTGCATTGCTCCACGACGATGTAGCTGACATGCCCGCGTGGTCCTGGCAAATGTCAGCAGGAGCCCCTGGCATTCCCTGCTCCGTCCTCATCATGCCTACTCCCCCCTCCACCCAGTCACTCAGCAGCCTGGACAGGGTGGACCCCACAGAACCCCTGGGACCGCCCTGTTCTCGTCCGGGCATCCTTGGAGTGAGAGCCTCACACTCGCTTTGAATGCGGTCCAACGTCGCCTGATGCACGGAGGTCAGAGGTCGGCATCTTAAGTGACGAGGGAGGGACGACCGTGTGGGACGGATGGGGTTTCCTGTTCAACAGCATGGGCTCTGTGCCGTCTGGTGTGGCTTTGGATTCCTGGGCTTGCTGTGTCCCGGTGTGCAGCCCGACTGATTTTCCACGATCCTGACACACGGCATCACACCCTCCCCAGAGCTGGCCCCTCTGTTGTCGGCATGGAATGAGGGCCTTGGCGCACGCCGGGCCAGGGTGGGAGGCTAATACCGAGTTTTTTCCTCTCCCAAAGAACGTAGCCTTAGAATTTCCCCAGCATTTTCTTCGTTTCCAGCTGTAGCCGGAAAACAAAATGTTATTTCCGTAACTGGCCTTCGAGTTGCTCTGAGCGAAGCCCCTGTCATGTGAGAGGGAAGCTCCCAGCAAGGCTCCCTGGGAGCGGAAGGCGAAGTGTCAGAGCTGTGATCTGGGTGGGACGTGTGTGATGTGGTAGGCGCGGTGCAACCCAGAGGGGGATGTTACAGAACAGACGGGGGGGGGGGCATATGCGTGTGTGTGTGTGTGTGTGAACAATGTACTATCACCGAATAGATCCCCTTTCTGCTCCTGGGGTCTCCCCTCCAGTACTAGGTTCACCTTGTGCATTGCCAGGGAATGATGTCTCTCAATGTCAGAGATTGGTGAAAAGTAAAAGAATTATTTATTTAAAAAAGTTATACGGACTTAGAGTAATGCCTTAATGTCTTCATTAAAATACTGAAGTCTTTCAGAGTACCCACAAATGCACACAGTCCTTCCTTCTCCCTCTGCCCAGTCCGGCATACATATTTCAGGAAAAGAAGTAGAAGTCCGTGGCTCAGGTAGCCCTTCGGTTCCGGCACCATCCACTGGGTCGCCGCCACGACCTCCAGTTAGTCCACAGCCATGTGGCACCTTCTCATGGCCCAGCAGCAAGAGTTCTTTCACCCTTCTTCTTCCCAGCAAGGTCACTCCTGCTTCCTAAGCCACATGGCCAAAGGGAGCACCCGAAAGCTGTGCGGTCCTGATTCTCGCCAAAGCCGTGTGGGCCCCACTTACTCCAAAGTCGTGTGGGCCCCAAACTTCCTCCTTTTCTCTCTCACACAGGTGCTGTAACCAGAGGGAGTTGCCTCCTAGTTCCCACATAGGTTCAAGTCCCTCCCATCCCCCTGGCCACAGCTATTGAACATATCCATGAAACCAGTTAAAAGTTGCACATGTGTTAAATGACCACACCTGAGGTTAGCTGCAAAGCTGTTGCTATGCAAAACAGCTCTCAGTGGACCTGCTCCATGCGTCCCGTTCCCCCAGTTCAGACTTGTGGGGGGTGAGGACATCCTATATATATTTTTTTAAATAGCTCCTGGACACCCTGAGTTCTGGACCCCATTACAGATCCCTACTTGGGGGTCCCCTGGCTGAACCCTGTATCAGGAGAGGGATTCTGGGCAGGCAGGCCGAGGTGGCCACGGTGGGCTCTGCTCAGGAAGGAGGCGGGAGAAAACGGGGAGGCAGTGGGGTTTGCTGTGTGACTTGGAGTTATGGGCAGTGGTGCAATGTAAATCTTTCCATGGCTTCAGATGTCTGCTCACAATCTCCTCCACATGCCAGCCTGTGCAGGTGGCATTTGGGGGTGTGTAGAGATCGGAGGCAGTCACATCCCACATGGGGAGACACAGTGTGCAAAAGCCATGCCCGTGCGGTGTGGCCAGGTCCCGACACGGGGTGGATTGAGGGTACAGAAAGGTGGCTGATGTGGCGAGAACAAAAGTGAGCCTTGTCCAGAGAGATACAAAGGGCCACCAGCTCTCCCACTGCCGGCAGAGTGGGCATTCTGGGGTATGTTTGTTTGTTCATCCCACTCAGAGGCAGGCAGCCGTGCTGGGCTTTTCGGTTACACTCCTTGGCACGCCAAGCCTTCCATTGTTCAGTTCGCCAGATAATCCAAGTGCTATTTAACGTTTATTCTGGTTCAAAGGTGTGCGGGGTGCAGGATTCGCGGGCACAGGGTGGGACAGTTGCTGGGCGGCCGGTGGACTGTAAACCCAGGTGTGCCCAGGGCATGGGGCCAGTTGTCTCCGGGCTGACACGCCCTCCTCAGAGCAGAGCCAGGCAAAGTCAGCCCAGGAACCAAGCCCCAGGCAGGAGGGAGGACGGGCGTTTCAGGGTGCGGTCACGTCGTCCTTGCCCTGGTCCTCGGGAACAGCTGTCCTCCTCCAGGAAGGGAGGGGGATGTAGGTGTAAACACCTTATCTGCCCTGGAAGGTGTTCGGCAGCACCCCTGTTCCTGGGGGGACGCAGGTAAGAAGTCACAGGACAGCAGGGATGGCCAGAGGGCATGATGCTCAGTGAACTAAGAGAAAGACTAATACGACGTGACCTCACTTGCATGTGGAATCCAATGCACAAAATAAAGAAACGAACAAAATTGAAACAGATCACAGACACAGAGAACAGACTGATGGTAGCCAGATGGGGGAGGGTGTGGTTTGAGGGAGTGTGCGAGGGAGGGGAAGGGACTGGAAGTACAGGCTGGCAGATGGAACGTTGTCCAGGGCTGTGAGGTCCAGCACAGGCAATGCAGTCGAACAAACTGGTGAGATGACCACGTGCAGTGCCAGGCGGGCCCTGGTGCTATCAGGGGCACTCTGTAAAGCAGATGACTGTGTAACCGCTACACTGCACACCTGAAACCAATACAGACTAATGTCGAATGTAAACTGTAATTGGAAAAAAAACAAGAAGCAGGTGGAGGCCAAAAACTATTGTCACATCCAGAGTCAGAGAAAGATATTCTTGTCCCTCCAGTGAGAACCCCGCACGGAGGTCGGGGCAGTTGTGAGGGGCAGCATGGCAGCCTGGCAGCCTGTGGTGGGGGGGCTGGTTGTTGACCGAAAGCTCCCGATGGTCACACCGATAGGGAGCCACCCCCGCCACTCCCCAGGAGCCTAGTAGGGAACCCGTTGATCCTCACAAAACAGCCCTGTGGGGTCGGAGCCTCTGCTGGCCTTGCTCAGTGCCCTCCACAATGAAGAGAGGACCCCGGGCGAGGCAGCGACCTGGCATTTCACAACCAGCCAGCCTGGGGCTGGAGCCCGAGACCCTAGTCATGGTGCCCTGGTCCCTCTGGGGAAATACCCAAGGGCCTGGGGAGGGGACTCTACCGCCAGCAGGCTCCTAGCTGAGAATGGGGACTTCGGGGTCCTTCCTGCCCACTCCGCAGTGGCTCCCTCTGAGCCCTCTCTCTCCCTCTCCCGCAGGGAGGGAGGCAATGCCAACCTTTCTCCGAGGGCACTGACCGCCCGGCAAGGCTGTTGTCAGGAGTGACAGTGTGTGTGTCCTGGTTGGGGCTCTTCTGATGCTTCTCGGTGCCTGTGGGGACGTGAACAGCCCGTCTCCTGGGCCCAGGGTCTGTTTAGAATGTGAGGTTGTCGGTAGTTTTCCTTCTCTGCTTTGGGCGTTAGCCTCAATTTCAGAATAAGATAATCTCACTTGACATTCTCTTACATGGATTTGTGTGGATATAAAGAAGTAGAAAATGGGAAATGCTACAATAGCAGTTATGAGAGAATAGAGAGTGACAGAAATTTAAGGATTTCTCATATTACCTTGTTCTCTTCGATAAGCAAAGACGATCTTTCCCCCAAAATGCAGGCTTGTGGTTCTGATTTCTAGGTTTCCCTTCCTCCATAACAGCCTGCATTTCGTCTGTAACTGTCCGTGACCCCAGGCTGCAGTGCAGAGGCAGAGTAGGGACCCGGCTCCAGGAAGCGCTCAGTTCCAGGTGCCGAGGGGGATCAGGGCTGCGACCCAGCCACGGGTGGGCCTTCTGCCCTCTGCCCTCTGCCCTCTGCCTCGGTGCTTGAGCTCTGCAGACAACATCGACCCTTGAACGACAACTGGGGATGGGGCGCCTGTTCCCACGTGGTCGACAATCCACGGATAACTTTCAACTCCCCCAAAACTTAACTCCTAACAGCCTATTGTTCACTGGAAGCTTTAGGGTAACAGTAGGTTAATAACATGTTTTGTATGTTCTATATATTATATACTATATTCTTACAGTGAAGTAGGCTAAGGAAAGAAAATGTCATTAAGAACATGACAAGGAAGAAAATGTCCATTTCCTTTGTTTTGGGGAAAAAAAAAAATCCACGTGGAAGTAGACCCTCACAGCTCAAACCCATGCTGTTCAGTGGTCGGCAGAGAGGTGCCAGACAGGCTGCCTGGACTGGAACTGAGGCAGCTGTGCAGTGGTTGGGTGGAGCAGGTGGGGTCCTGGGACACCTAACGGGGGGCCTTGTGGGTGCTCCACTCACGGGCAGTTCTACCAGTTACTCAGGGGTGGGGGCCAGGGCCCTGTGTGGATCTCCGCAGGTTCCAAGAACCCGCAGATGCTCTCTTCCACAACTTCAGATCAGGGGGGTTCTTGATGCTGGGAGATGGGAAGACTTGCAGAGAGAGCCCCACGGGCCGTGATGAAGAGGCGAGATCCGCCACTGCCTCCAGGCTCCCCAACCCTCAGCAGCTCAACCGCCCAATTTCGGCTGCAGCTCGGCATGACTCAGGCTTGGCCACTGGGGACCAGCTGCCCATCATGTTTAGAACATGGCTTTGTTCTCTATCTTGAGAAAGGCATCCTATTCAGCGGCCAGTTGGCCAGCATCCCCGAGCGCCCTCAATTCATCCGAGGTCACAGGGCAAGCTTGGGCGGGAGGGGACAATGCAGTGGCACCAGAGCCTTAGGGAAGCGGTCCTTCCAGCCAAGAGGCCACCGTGTTCTGCCAGACAGCAGCTGCCACCACGTGTCACGTGTTGAAATTGTTGTTGAGAGACAGTGGAAGGGACTCTCCAAACTGGATGAGTCATGTCATTTGTCTCGGAGCTGGGTGGGACTGTTGTGCATTCCCATGAGAGATTCTAGGTCCATCATGGCTAACCCTCGATTACAGCAAAAGCAGCACTTTCTCTGGTGTCTCAAATGTTGTTTTTTCCGGTGCCAGGAAGGAGACGTGGAAACAGGACAGTTTTCTGGTCTGCTTAGTGTTGGCTGACCTCGGGCATCTTGGTTTCTTAGTGTGTTGACATGATGAAGTAGCAGGTGGAGGGTCCCTCAGAGTTGCTGTCACTTGCTTTGCTCTGTTGCCAGTTAGGCGCATCTTCTGCCGCGGGTTCCTCCAGCCGCAGCTGACTCATGGGCTGTCTTCTGAGTGTGAAGCTGCTGTGTTATTTTAGGGCTGACGTCCTGAGCCCAGAAACAAGTAAAAGAACATGGTCGTGTTGGCAGAAAAGCTGATAAATGCTGACAGACAGAGGGGCTGGTGAAGGACAGACATTTAGGAGAAAGAAAATGTCTTACTTTCTGATCATATCTTAGGATATTAAGAAAATAGGGAAATTTGCAAAATATCTTGAGAATATAGCTTACTGACTTTCCACGTAAATATAAACTTTAAAACGGAAATGTGAATATGCATCCTTAGGTATAAATACTACTTTAGAGAGAGATGTGATCTTAGTGTCACACTGGGGCGTTAGTTTGTTTAGTTCCTCTGTCGTCATCACTTCATTTCCAGCCAAACTATGAGAATAGATTCTACTGCAACGATCAAAACCAGCTTCTGATGTCCGTAACCCGTCTCTAACTTGGGAAACCTGTTCCCAAGAAAGGATGTGTCTTGTTATCATTCTGTGAGGAAAGATTTAATGCTGGGAACTGGAATAGGAGCTGTTTCTTTATTATTTCTGACCAGAAAGACCACTTTCAGTGACTCTGGTGTGTGAGCTAAACCGTCCTTTGTGTTTAAGCGGGCCGGTGGTCTGCTGCCTCTAACACACCAGGAGGGGGACGTGGAGAGGGTTGGCAAGGTGGGAGGAGGCCCGTTTCTTAATTCGCCGCAGTGGGTGCATAGCCCTGAGATGAAAGGTGGCTTGCACTGCTGAACTCGGGAGGAGGGCGGTCATTCATTAACCTTTTTTATGTGAACTTTTTTTTGTATTGTAACGACATTATCGTCACACATTGACCGCATGGGTATCAGCTTCCACGTGACCCCTTTTCCTCCTCTTTCTTCTTTGACTGGGACAACTCCTTGAAAACTTGTGTGACTCTTCCCACTGACACACTCACCTCTTCCAGCGTTCCCCTGTGCCCTTCTCTCAGGGACAGAGAGGACTTGATGCCGCTTGTCACAGAGGAGGACACTGGCCGTGAAGGAGTGAGAGCAGTAAGCTGGGGAGAAGCAGTATTAGTGAACTTGAAGGCAGAGAGAGAACAGAAATCCCCTCTGGGTATCGTCACACAGAATCAGGTTATGAAAGCAGATAAAAATGTTTTATTATTTCAGTTTCTATGTCTGGAATCATAAAAAGCTGAAGAGATAGAGGGCCATAAACTCTTGCTTGAAAAAGAGCTCTGCTAATCTTGTTAGGCTGAGATCAGATTGTTTGCAGAATGTCTTTCCTCTTTTTAACTCTTGCACTTGTAAATACACTTCTTTCTGGATTTGGAGCATCTGTTATTCCCCAGAAAGGCCGCACAGATAACTGAAGAGATCACCGATTTGTTTATGGCCAAAACGTTAGTCCTTTTTCACATCCCCCAGATGTGTCTGCCACAGTGAAGGTGTATTCCTGTAAAGGAGCATGCGTGTAACATCAACCTGATGTGCTACCACCTTGACTTAATTTCTGTCATGGCATTTGTCACCAGTATACAAGAGGGGGCCCCCCAAACCCGGAATTATCTTCTGGAGGGCGGGCCCCTTGCAGTACAGGCTTCCCCTGCTAGGTGAGTGTTCTGGGAACCCATCTGGATCAGCGCACCAGCTGGCGTTGTTGTGAGAGGCTGCGTTCTGATTCAGGGAATTGCATTTGCTCAGTTCATGATGAGTGATTTGTGAGCACACCTGCCTACACCACACTGAGTGTTCAGCAGTTTTTAACCCAAAACAGCATGATGCCCATGCCCCACCCTCCCTGTTCACCCACTCTCACCCCGAGTGACTTTTTTTTTGTTTCCCCAGATGAAAAACATCCTCAAAGGGAAACATTTTGCTGATGTGGAAGAGGTGGGACAAAAAATGGCAGAAGCACTAAGAGGCATCAAAATTGACAAATTCAAAAACTGTTCTGAGCAGTGGGGAAAATGTCTTGATAGGTCTGGTGCATGCAATGGCGAGTACTTTGAAGGTGACTGAATAAACATGGAAGAATAAATATACAATATTCTATAAATAAATTCCATTTTGGGGGGTCCTCCCCCTCATATTTTTGTTTGTGCGCTCCCATTGAATGGTAATTTTTGTGAGAGGGAATGTTCATCTTCTGTTCCTACACCCCCGTCGTCACTGAGAGCACTGTCCGGCACATAGTAGGTGGTAAATGTTAGTTGAGTAAGTGGCTGAGTCACCCTGGGGCTCAGTACAGGCCTGCCCAAGGTGTGATTTGGCGTGTGGATTATTTGGAGCCAAAGGCAATTGAGATCCTGTGGGCCGAGGAGAAACTTCTGCTCCTCCCTCAACTGCCAGAAGAATCTAAACTGGCGCCATGAGAGCTGAGAACAGGGGCTGTGTCTTCTGTATTCCTGATGCGTCCCTGGGGCCTCCAACAGTACCCGCCACGGGCTGGCACGTACTCAGTGAAATAGGGGTGGTGCGTAGATGAACAAACACATGGGGACATGGGCTCACAGATGTGCAGAAGAGAGCTCACGAGAATAGTGAATACTGCATTGTCCATTTGAAAGCTGCTACGAGAGGAGATCTCAGAAGCTCTCGTCACAGGAAAAGATGGTAACTACCATATTTTTAGGACTATAAGGCGCACCGGACCATAAGATGCACGTAAGTTCCAGTGGAGGAAAATAGGAAAAAAGTTTGCAACAAAAAATGTGGTGAAATATTAAATAACCTGTGAACCCTGCTCCACTGCCACCACCCCCACCCCCACAGCAAGCCAGGTAAGCTACATTTGAACTATAAGATGCACCCCCATTTTCCTCCCAAATTTGGAGGGAAAAGTATATCGTAGAGTCCGAAAGATACGGGTATGTGAGGTGGCAGGTGTCAACGAGACTTACAGCGATGTTCATTCTATAACACACGTATGTCCATGCAACCATCACATTGCACAGCTGGAACCAGTACACGGTTAGATGTAAATTATATCTCAGTAACACTGGAAAGTACTCTATTTCTAGGTTTAAAAAAACAGCTAAAATATCCTTTCCTCTCTTTCCTTGGTTACAGGAAAGTTTCAGAGTTGCTAACACTACCAGCTGACTTAGAGAGGAGGAAGAAAACAAAGGGCAGATAGGGTTTTTGGGCTCTCGTGTATTGGGAGAGAGGCGCAGGCAGGTGGATGTCCTGGTGTTCAGATGGCCGGAGAAGTTGGGCGCCAGTGGGAGCGGTCTGTGGCTGCTGTGAACGTGCAGGTCTCCGAGTGGCCGCGCTGGGCGCCATTTCTCGGAGACGTTAGGGTGTTCGCTTGAAAAGGCTGCTTTCTGTAAATCTTACTTACCTGCCAGCCAGCACTCTTTCTTTAAAAAGTGAAAGTTTCCATTAAGTTTTAAAAAGTAAAGTGATCTTGGAGATGTAAATAATATCTTAACGTTTTACTCCACTTTAAAAAGCTAAGTACATCAACTTGGAATGTGCTGAGGTCCTGGTAAGGTGATACCCAGCCTGCGGTGACCAGAGGAGGATTTTTGCCTTGTCTTTGTGCAGCAGAGAAAATTCGAGGGGAGTCTGGGTCAGTTAATTGCCTGCCGGGGCGCTGACCTCTCTATTTCAGGCCGGGAAAACTGGGGAGGGCCGGCTAGTTTGCTCCGTAAGTAGCTTCTTGCCAAGGGAGCTCAGTTTCAAAATCCTAGAAACCGTCTGTGTTGGTGTAATCCGGGTTTGGCCCCAGGAGAATTAAAGTGCAAGGAGACTCCGCACGGAGGAGGCCTGGGGGGAGAAGCCAAGCCCTGGGGAGGCGGGTGGGTTGGTGAGATTCTGTCCTCCAGGTTCTCTCACCTAAGAGCTTCTGTGTCTGACTCCCAGTGAGTGCAGTGCAGGCCTGTCTCAGGCGTCCTCCCCGAGTTCTGCGGGCCTCCCCTCCGTGGTTCTCACCTCCAGCAGAGAAAGGGGGAGTCCCTCGTGGGCAAGGGGTCTGAACAGGGGTTTGTGGCAGAGGCCCGGACAAGAAGCCCAGCTGTAAAATAGGCTTTGTTCTTCTTTTCCAGAACGCACGTCCTCTCCTCTGAGGTTGCCTTGTTACCGAAACATCACAGTAAGGACGGGGAGGAAGTCGTGGAGGGCCCCTCGAGCCTCTGTTTGTAGGGGTTTGGGGTCTTTGGGGGAACCTCTGCTAAAATGACTTGGTGATGAGTTAGGACTTGGTCACTGTTGGTCAGCACTGACCTGTAGCTGTGCACAGGGCAGCGGCCCGGTCAGCATGGGTGGGATTGGGGCAGTGTCTGGCCGCCCTCCTGGTGGTCCCAGAAAGGCTGGGTCTGAAGTGAGCAGTTTGGAGAATTAGATGTGTCTCTAGTCTTAAGAAACCCACACTAACGCAGGGCAGGTCTCTGCTTCTGATTTTCTGAAGAACTCCTTGCTGTTTTTCGTTATAGCTCCACCAGTCTGCACGCTCACCAGCAGTGCGTGAGGGGTCCCTCTTCTCCACGTCCGCCCAGCACTTTTCTTTTTATAAAAGCCATGTGCTAGATGTGAAGTGGTGTCTCATTGTGACTAGTTGCATTGATACTTCCTCATGTCACTGCTGGTCACTTCTGTGTCTGCTTTTGAGAAATGTCTGTTCAGACCCTTTTCCCATTTTTAAATCAGGTGGGGTTTTTTCGTGCTGTTCCTTATCTACTTTGGGTGCTAACCCCACACCAGACACACGGTTTGCGAACATCGTCTCCCACTCCATAGGTTGCTCCTCCACCCTGTTGATGGTGTTCCTTGCTGAGCACAAGCGTTTCAGTTCGCTGTGGTCCCATTTGTGGGTGTTGGCTTTTGTCGCCTGTGCTTTTGGGGTCACATCCAAACAAAATCATTGCCAAGACCAATGTCAAGTTCTTTCTGTGTTTTCTTCTAGCAGGTTTACGGGTTGGGGTGTTGCATTTGAGTCTTTAACCCATTTTGAGTGGAATTTTGTACAGAGGGTGAGCTAAGGGTTCATTTTCATTCTTCTGTGCATGTGCATTTCAGTTTTCCTGCCATGATTGACTGAAGAGACTATCATTGTCTGTTGTCTCTTCTCGGTCCCCTTTCTTACTCTGTTCCCTCCACCTCTGTGCCTGTTTTTGTGCCAGTGCCAAGGTGTTTTGATCCCACTTCTGAGTCTATATCCCAAAAAAACCCAAAACCAGGAACCTGAAAAGCCATCTGTGCCCCCCTGGCCTTTGTGGCTGTATTTGCAACAACCAAGCAGCACAAATGACCTGATGCCTGCCGGCGGGTAAACGGGCAGAGAAAATGCGGTGTTGCGTACACAGTGGGGTATCACTCACGCTTCGAATAGGAGGGAATCCTGCTGTTTGTGACGACAACACATGTGAACCCGGAGGACATGACGCTGAGTGGAATAGTCCCATCACAGGGCCAGTCTGCACCCTCTTACTTGCGCGTGGAATCCAGAATAGTAGCTGAACTCATGGGTGCCCGAAGGAGAAGGGTAGTTGCCCGGGGTGGGGGTGGGGGCGATACGGAGATGCTGATCGAGGGGACAGGTTTCAGTTGTGTGTGTGAGCACATCCCGGAGGTCTAAGGCCAGCACTGTGCTGACCGTGGCTGACGCCAGTGCACTGCACACTTGAAATCTGCCAAGAGCGTAAATCTTAAGTGTTCTCACCAGACGCGTGTGCACAAACACACACACACACACATATACACATATACATATGTGTATATGTGTGTATGAAAGTGGTAACTGTGTGAGACAATGGGTGTTAATTAGCTTTTGTTCTAGTTAATGTGGCGATCATTTCACAATATATACATATAGCAAAACATCAAGGTGTATACCTTAAGTACATACATTTTAAAATGGTTTGTTATATCTAAAGCTGAAAAAATTTGAAAAAAAGAAACCTATCACTGACAGCCCTAATGTGGGAGCGGCACGTGATATAAATGCAGAGCAGCAGAGAAACAACACCCGACTACTGAACCACTAGCCGACGGTCTCAGAGTGATTTCGTTACTCATGTACGCACGGCACCTCCGCCTTCTCCAGGGTCTTCACATGCTCATTCCCTTCACCACCCCCACCCCCCGCTCCTGGAAAACTAAGAATAGCTCTTGAATTCACAGACGATTTTGAGTGTACAGTTGGCTGTGTCCTGGGCTACAGAGGTGAAGAAAACACTCTGTGTCTCGAGGTGTTTAAATAACCTAGGTAGGTAATTACAAATGTAAGCAGATTTAATTTTATATAGCATGTAAGTCTAATAACTTAATTATGTCCAAGGGGTAGAGACACCATCGATGCCAAAAACGCTTAAACCCACGTGAGGTATTGAAAGGAGCTGTTTCAGTGCATTTAGGGGCGGCTGTCGAAGCTCTGAACTAGCCAATTGCTGCTTTTGGGGCATGACTTCCTTTTTTTTAGTGTATCTTATTGATCATGCTATTATGGTTGTCCCATTATTTTCCTTCCCTTTATCTCCCTCTGCCCTGCAAGCCTTCCCTCTAGCATCCCCCCCGCCTTAGTTCACGTGCATGGCTTGGATGTAAGTTCTCTGATTTCTCCATTTCCTATACTATTCCTAACCTCCCCCTGTCTATGTTGTACCTACCGATTATGCTTCTTATTCCCCATGCCTTTCTTTCTTTACCGGAGGGTGGAAAGCCTACTGCTGTCTACCTCTGTTCTAGTCATTGCTCTGACACAGGCTCATCAGAAAAACTGTGGAACCAGTGATGCTGTTGGATTTATGGAATTCCAATGTAGCTTTTAGGCGAGAACATTGGTGAAAGAAAGGGGGTTCTTTCTGACGGAATAAATAGAACCAATAGTCCATTGTTTGGCGTGTGGTTTGTCAGTTTTCATTCTTGTTTGAGCTTAAGGCTTCTCTTTTGGAATCATAACGTGTGTTCGGGGAAAAAAGAACCAATGTGTGATGAAACTCACTTTATAAATGGACTTACACTGGGTCTCGGCTCAGATTAGTTTGCTCCAACTAAGCTCTGACTTCTGTGAAGTCCTTTGGCTGCACACGCAGGGGTGTATCTGGTGCCGTGATCCAAAATGGCAGTGACCTGGAACTGTGGGTGTCAGACACTGCAGATCAGAGCTATGGGATGATTCATGTGGGAATGAGAAGAACTCAAAGGGCACTCCTTTCCCTTTTATTCAGAAATGACTTCAGTGTCAGTTGTGTTACTCAGTGGCTCCCGGCACTATCATAAATTATTCATTTGCTGTGACCTAGCCGTTTCAGGCCGCATCCCCCGAAACAGAGCGGGGTTGAGTAAAACGGTTTCCTTCTGCTGAAGCATTCACGAGTGTCCATTTGCCTGTGTTTGCACCTCATTCAGGTGTCTGTTGGCTTAAGGGACACCTGTTTCCAGCCATCAGGCTATCCAGTCGTTCCCCTTTCTGGAACAATCTCAGACGTTTGGGAATGAACTTTCCTTATACTGCTTATCACACTGACTTAAAAACAGTGGGGAAAGTGGATGGCATCTCTGGGAACCTCAGCAATTCTTGAGTCTTCCTATGTCATCCAGCCCTTTCCTTAACATCTGTGATGCTATTTACGTGGTGCAGGAGGAGCCATCTCTGCTCTCCTCTTGTCTCCTTCCTTGGGTCGACCTCAGTAGTGACAGGTGCTTACCCTGAGATGCCTCTGTTCACACATTTTTGTTACAGGCAGGATGACTCTAATTAACTGGGAATACTTCTAAGCAAGGTATTTTCTGGGTGGGTTTTCCGTGGCCTGAAGCAGCCCTCCCCGGGATGGGACACAGATGCTCCGCTGGTCATTAACCATCCGTGAGTAGGCTCTGGAAAAGCCTCTGCTGCAGAGGCACTCAATTTGCAGCCATAACTACAATTTGTAAATAATTCTACAAAATTTATATTCTGTAATCTCTTTGAAAGATGAGCTCAGTGACTGAAAGATTGCCTGTCTCCCTGAAAATAAATGTTATTTAGTGCACATGGTGCTATTTAGTGCAATGCAATGTTATCAAGCTTTGTTGAGTTTTGAGTTCCGAGTCATGTCTGTTTCCGATCCTTCCCCATCCATGTGGCAAGTCCCCCCTAACTGACCTTGTGGGGAAGGAGACTGGGAGCTGGGGCGAGAGGGGTAGAATCAGAACACAGCACAGCATTTCCACCGGGAAGAGGGAGCGGGTTCAAAGATCACGGGAAGGCGGAGAGCAAAGTAAGGTGGCGTGAAGGGGTGCTAAGGAAAAGCAACGCGAGCAGATTGCCTAATTTGGCGAGACATTTGCTGGACTAAGGAGACCAGAGGGGGAGCTAGAGAGCAGGTGAGAAGGAGGGGGTTACGGAGTAGCTGGTGCAGATCTGAGCGTGTTGAGCTAGAGGAAGAGGCCAGTGAACAGTGAGGATAAAAACCCAAGAATAATTGTTAAAAACTCTCGGAGGAGAAAGAACGGGCAGATCGGGGGGTTAGCAACGGCAGGGAAGCAGAACACCTCGCGAGAGACTGAGATGGGGTAAGAGAGAAAGAATCAGGAAGATGGAGTTTGCGAGGGTTAATTTTAGGTGTCGACTGGCTAGGCTGCGGGACCCCGTTGTTTGGTCCAACACCAGTGTAGACGGTGCCGTGGAGTTGCTCCTTGAGGAGTGAGGGACACTGGGTCAGCAGATCCTGAGTAAAGCAGATGGTCCCCACAAAGGGGTGGGCCACAGAGACCGAGGTCCCGGAGAAAGAAGGGAATCTGCCTCCGGATGTGCCCTGCAGCAGAGCCCTCCTTGGGTCCCCAGCCTGTCAGCCTGCCCTGCGGAGGGAGCACGTGCTAGCCCGCAGTGGTGTGAAGTGGATCTCCCCTCTCGCTCTCTGTAAATCTGTGTACACATACGTGTGTGTGTGTGTGCATATGTATATTTAGTTCACTGCTCCGAGGTCTCCGGGGAGCCCTGACACATACAGAGATTCCATGTGGAGTGGAAGGGTTTGGAAGATACTGAGGCTAGTGATGTCACTATTTTGGGTGAAATGGGAGACAAAGATATGTAATGGAAGTGAGCAGGGGACTTGAACTTGGAAAAATTTCTGAAGAGTTTTTGGTTGGATACAGGAGACCAGGCGGTCTTTCCCATTTCGCACCCTAAAATCATTGCACAGTTGCTGGCATAAGGGAGGTGCTCCACAAGTTCCCATTTGTCAAAGAAGCTGAACCACAGGACTGTGAGGGCCCAGCAGGGACAAGAGGCCGTCGGCCCCAGGTGACTGAACTGTCACATGTGCTGATCATTTGCGGCAGCGCTGGGTCTCAGGAAGCTGGAGGAGGAGGAGTGAGGGGATCAACAGTGAGAGTTAGGGCCCGGAATCGAGAACAGCTGGCTTGGCTGTGAGTGAACTACGGGCCATGGAAATGACTGGTGGGCAGTCCTGGGGCGGGAGCAGGGGTGGGGGCGGCTGCCAAGTGAGGGAGCCTGGTGGTGATTACCAGTCTGGGGGACTAGAAACAGCTGGTGGGTTCAATGACCATACAAACACAAGGAGGGTGTTCAGTGGGTGCTGTAAGCTGCAGAGACAGGAGCAAAGAACGTTTTTGTCTAGGAGTTAGTTTCCTAATTCTCAGCATTAGGGAGGCAGAGCATTATGGGTGCCCAGAGCAGGAGGGAGAGGAAGATTAGGATCACTGAAAGTATATATGCTTTATTTCTGCTATTTATATATATTTTAACGCCTTAGTATATAATTTAAGCAGAAGAGCATAACAAGCCCTGGCTGGTGTGGCTCAGTGGATTGAGGGAAGGCCTCTGAACCAGACGGTAGCTGGTTCTATTCCCAGTCAGGGCTCATGCCTAGGTTGTGGGCCAGGTCCCCAGTACGGGTTGTGTGAGAGGCAACCACACATTGGTGTTTCTCTCTCTCTCTCCTTTCCCCTCTCTCTAAAAATAAATAAATACAATCTTTTTAAAAAAATCATAACAAGTAGAAAATATAGCCAGCCACTGCATAGCATTTTCTACTTTAGTGACAAAAATCACCCAGAGTGGTGAGGCGCTTCACGAGGCCAGGATCTCTCTGGACTCCAAGCAGGGTGTCGAGTGTGCACAGCACCGGAGTTGGAAGCAGATCCCAGTGTGAGCCCAGGCTCGTCTATCTGCTAGATGGGTGAACTTGACAGTTCGTGTAACCTCATTAGACTCTGACCTTACAAAAGATGAGTGATGAACTTCTGGATTAGTGTAAGGGTTAGAGGAAGGGTACAAGGGCTCTTTCTGGCTGTAAAGATTAAACATTGGGCAATATTTCACAAATATTAATTAGGCATGGTGCTATCTTTTGAGGAACATTCTACCTGGAAAAGCTCTTGAAGGGTCCATTTCTTTGTTTTGGCCTGGTCACTGTGTCCTGGCTACTCGCCCCACCTCTTCCTTGGGCACAGTGACCCCTTTCCAGCCTCAGGCCTTTAAGTCCACTCTTCCTCGTCCCAGACCGTTTTCACGGGGGTCTCTGGTGGTTGCTTCTCTGGCCCCTTTGCACTCAGCACAGCTGTCATTGGTTCTGGGCCCTTTCCTGCCTGTCCTTTCTGAGCACATGCTGTGTTCCAGGCTGTTCTTCACCACCTTGTTCCTTTCCTTCATGGCACTTGTTATGTAACAGTCCTGTGTGCTCACGTATTCATCGATCTGTCGAGGGTCTCCTCTCATTAGAAAGTGTGATCATTAGGGGGCCACCTGTGGTGCGCCCTGACTCTCAGACTCCGGCACGTAGACAGGGCTCAGTGATACTGAGCTGAGTCACTACTGAGTGAGCCACTGAGCGAGCTGGTGGGTTCCGTGTGCTTCTGACAGATAAGAACCTGGTGGCCATGGTGGGAAAACCAGGGAAAAAGTACCTTACACAGGTGTACCTCTGTGGATTCCCAACTCGGGTACCTGGCGTGTTACCTCTGGGCCAGCAACTAGTCGTCCGCAGCCGGTGTTTCATGTTCAGCCGTCCTCCTGTGTTGCAGCTGGAATTCCCACCCCTCACCATGCACACATGTTCACGTCCTGTTACCTGCACCCTGTGACTGAGACCTTATCTGAAAAAGGGGCTTTGCAGATGTAATTAAGGATTTCAGGATGAGTTCATCCTGGATTAACTGGTGAGCCCTACATCTGTGGATGAGTGTCCTTGGAAACTTGGAGAGAGATCTGAGACACAGAGAGGACCGGTGTGTGAGGACAGGCAGAGATCGGAGCCGCTGGCAGCCGCTGCCCCAAGGCGGCCCCTCCCCTGGAGCCCCCGCAGAGCCTGGGCCTGCTTCACCCGGACCCAGACTTCCGGCCTCTGGAATGGGGAGAGAATGCATTTCCATTGTTTCCAGTCTCCCAGACAAATTTTTAGTATAAGTATGCTCCAAATATTGCCTGGAACGTATTTAGACTAAAAAATTATTTATTCTTTATCTGAAATTCTAATTCAACTGGGCATTCTGATAAGTCTGGCAAACTGACTCGAATCCCAAGAATATCTGAAAGTGAGGAAGAACTGGTGGGGAGTGACATGTAGATTCTGTCAAGTGAGAGCTGGCAGCACATTTTTTAAAAAGTTAAGTAACCCAAAGAAATGAGATGGGTGTCAACAGAGTTTTATATATGCTACAAAATCCTGAAATTTTGCCCAGAAAAGTAACTAAGTAAAATGCTTGGAAATAGAAAAGGTTTTCCATGTTTTAAGTCTAATCTAAAACTACTAATTTGTTTCTTGTGCCTGTAAAAAGGAACTAAATTTCATCTGATCCTGGCTGAATTTAAAAAAAAATTCTCCAGGGAATTAGGATTGAATTGGAGACTGCCTCTTATTTCTACTGCCAGCAGTTTATTAGGTTCAGCTTTAAAATAGGTACATTTTAAAACACAGGAATTAAAAAAAAATGAGAGAACTCGCACTGGATGCGGCCGTCGGCATCGGAGCCAGTCTCCCCGCCCAGTGGCCGGCAGGTGTTTCTGGGAGGAGCCTCCACAAGCCCCGCCCCTTCCTTTGCACAGGCCGTGGGAGCAGCTAACACCAGCCATGAGGCAAAACTCTGGTTTCCTCTGTTTCGATTTTGTCTCCTTCGTGTTTTAATCACCTTCTTCTCCCACCGTGGGAATTTTTAAGCACCAGTACCAGGCGGGTTACTAAATAGAAACATAATTAAACCCATTTCAGGATCGGGTGGACAAGCAATTGGGGTGGGGCAGAGAGAGGACAAAAATGGAGCCAGAAATACCCCCCCCCCCCCCCGCCCAGTGCTTTCTCGGATAAAAGACTGAGTGGGTGGGGCGATTTCACGTCTCTCACAAATAAGAGTCAGGTGCCCGTGGCCCCCGCGCCAGTCGGAAGAGCCCTAGGCGGAGGCTTCTGAAGGTTGTCGGCCTCGAGTTGCCCTGAGCCTACTGAGCCTCAGGCCTGGGCTGTTGTAGACTTCCGACTCTGCAGGCAGCGAAGGCAAGAAGAGGGGGGTACTATTTCTTCTGGAACACACCAGGCCACCGGGGGCTGCTGTGGGTCCCGAGGCCCTGGAGGCCCTGGAGGCCCTGGAATGCCAGGGGCAGAGGCCACCGAGCTCATGGAGGCCGCGCCCAGGACGAGCAGTGGACCCCAGTCACCATGCTGAGCCAACTGAGCGAGGGTGTGAAGCCCTGGGCCCCGGAGGGGTCTCCCTCTTTTCCCTGGGGTCATTGACTTTTCCCTGCGGGCGCCCCTCAAGGACCAGGCTCCGAAGATCATGCCCTGCAGGAGCAGGCGCAGCTGGCGAGTGGACCTGGACCAAGGCATTTGTAACCGTCGGGGATTTCAACTGCGGACAAGTTGGCGTGGGTGTGCAGTGCTCTGAGGAGGTAGCTCTGCCGCCAGTAGCCCTGCTCCCCATTGTCCACTGTGCGGTGAGGCTGCTGGGGGTGCGAGGCCCGAAAGCTCCACTCTGAGCCTTGCAAGGCAACCAGCGCTGGGGCTCTGTGCCGCTATACGAAGCCGCCGGGCGTTGGCGTCCTCCCTGCGGGAGAAGCTGCTGCTGGTGGCGTCATCCGAGAGTGCTCCCCCTGAGACAGGATGCTGCCCTGTCACGCGGGGCCACCTTGCCTAGGCCACCTTCAACACCATTGCCAAGACCGACAGCTTTCTCAGTCCCCATTTGGAAGGTGGCCGTGTTCACAGTCCCCACAGCAGGAATTCACCGACCGTCTGCCTGGGAAGGGCGCGCTGCAGAGTCCCGGTGCAGGACCCAGGCGTCACCCCCACCGGCGGCAGGCCCCACACCTGCAGCTGCCTCTGTGCTGCCTCCATCTTCTCTTGTGGATTCTGGGGACAGACAGGTCTGGCCTCTGGAGCCTGGGTCACAGACAGTGACGAGGTTCAGGGGCAGAAAAAAATTAGGACTGAGAGGAGTGATGACCATTTAGTTGAACTTCAGGCCCAGGGATTTGGGGAGAGACAATTCTTAGAATTTCCTGAAACCTAGACTTTTCCAGTTATACCTTCAGGAAAGAAAGTTAATAAACATACTCCCTGTCCCATGAGGCATTCTTGCTTACAGAACAGGTGATGCTTTCGATTCGGGAGGCTGCGTGGAGTGAGATGAAAGCACAGGCCAATGGTGGCCTCATCTGAGGCCTGAGTAAAAACTGAGTAAAACTGAGATAAAGGATCAAATGTCTTTTGAGGTGCACATAGAATATTTATTTTTGATTCATTTTCTTTGCAACAACATTATGTTTTGCAAGGTTTCTGCACCAGGTTATCTAAGAACAATTCAAGTTCGATCCTGTAGCTGTCCTTTTTCTTTTCTTTAAATCACAATACTAGCAACACTTTAACGGTGTCCCTATAACTCAATGTGCTTCTTAAATTCACAGGCTGGGGGCAGAAGCACATGAATTTGCTACAGAGCGCGCTCAAACCAGACGACACCAGCAGTCAGGAAAGAGAAGGCACGGGCCCTCTGGCGTCCATGGTCTTCTGACTGCAGTCTTCAGCCGCTGGCCACACACTGTGTTTCCACACTGGCCAGTCACCTGTGTGTTGGCAGCTGTATTGGTGTTTTTATTGCTGCGTAACAAACGAGTCCCAAACCGATGGGTTTAAAACAAGCAGTTGCCTCCTGGCTGCTGTGGATCGGGACTGAGCCTGACTCAGTGGGGTGACTCTGGCTGAAGTCCCTGTGAGGTCACAGGTGAGGTTGCGGGTGAGGGCAACAAATCCCCTCAAACAAACAAATACCTCCAACCCAAAGAACACATCTCAGAGCAGCCCCTAGCCAAAGGCAGACACAGGACTGACAGTCTCACACAGAAAGGATTTGACTTATATTTTCCAAGCAGTTCTTAATACTTTGGCTATTTTACTACCTGCTTACTAGTTTCTGAAAGACTAACAGTGTAGAATAGATGTGGCATAAAATAATTGTAAAAAGCAAAAACACCACAAGGATTTAACAAGAGTCCGACACTGAACGAGGAAGCAGAAACACAAAGATGGGCACGGAACTTTATTCTTTGCACAGAATATAACAATAGATGCTCCTAGTCTGGCTGCGGCATTAGGGAGAGGTTGTTACGTGCATGCTCACTCCACATGAACACACTTTTGGGGAAGGTATCTGTAAAAAAATGATTTAAGAAAGTAATTTAAAATTTGTTTAAAATTTTTGCTTTGCTGGTAAACTTCTCTGGAAAATACATGTCTGCAAAGTGCCCCCTCCCCTGCAGGGCTGTGGAGGGGGCTGTAACCCAGACATAGAGGAAAACACACTGTGATCAGGGACGTGGAGACAGACGCCTATCGACTTTGCTGTAATGGACTCAGCTGTTCCATTTCCCGGACTCGCAGGTTTCTCGGGGGTGAGGTGGAGATGGTGGTGTCTGCCGCATGGGATACTGTGGAAAGAAACTGGGGCTGAGCCTGTGGAATCATCTAGCCCTTGCTTGGAAAATAGAAGACTGTAGTAAAAGTTCTTTAAAAAACAGTTGACTATTGTTGTTCGAACTCTGAAAAGTCTCTGAGTCATGGAGTGTTCCCAGGCCTCTGCCTGTTCGGATGCAGCAGGTTCTGAGGTTGGAGAGGAAGCGGTCTGCAATTAATGGGCCAAACACTGAATGGTGGTGGGAGGGGGCTTCCAAGGAAGGTAAGCAGATTTATCAATTATTGGTGATTTTCAGGAGGATGTTAGGCCAGATTGTAGGGTGTGACTAGCACCAGGGAACTCCTTTAAGAAGCGGGAGGAGAAGGAAAGAGGGAGGTAGGGCGGAGGCCAGAGGGTGTAGGGCACGGGACCCTGTGTTTTCCGCATGCAGAAGACCAGGCCCTTAGGTTTCTTGAAGGTCAGCAACACGGCAGAGCAGACAGGGAAGGAGTGCAGGTCTGAACGTCGGATCTTCCAGTTCTGCTCCACCACCGGCAGCCAGTGACCTTAGGCGGGATTGTGGGCCTCTCCAAGTCCCCATGAAATGGGGGTGCTCACGCCTGCCATGTCTTCTCTATGACTTCAGGGCATAGCTCCCGCGCACCTGGAATAAAACCGGTCAAAACGGCTCAAAAATGACAGAGCGCGTTATCACGGAAAATGGGTGTCGCACCGTCTGTTCAGAAGATGGTCTTTCCATGTCTAGGATGCTCACCTTCCCGGCAGGCGCGCGGAGACTGCCCTTTGCCATTTGTGGGGGGCAAGTCCGGCTCCCCACGTGCGCACTGAGGGCGCCGGGCTCTGCTCCCGCCTCGGTACCTGCGCATCACTCACAGCTGCGGCGCTCCCACCAGCTCTGCGCTCCCGCCAGCTCTGCGCCCCTGGCCTCACACATCGTCACCTCCCCAGCAACTTTCCGTCTGAAAAACGGTCGCCTGCCCTTTGTTTCCATGGAGGTAACATGGCGCCCGCTTGAAGCCCGTGGGCACAGGAGGGAAAAAAGACTAGAAACCTAGTGCCAAACCCGGCTGTTCCAAACTGTCTCGTGCTTTGAACACGGTGGTATCAACAGTCAAAAGTTATTTAAAAAAAATAAATAGAAGGACTATGAAAAATCTTGAGTCTGAGCTCTAAATATAACCCCTTAAATTGTGATTTAGTTTTTTCTTCAGCTTTTGAATTTATTTTTTTGGCACAGTCTGTAAGAATTAAAGACATTTTCCGAGAACTGTAAACTCCCCAAGAAGAACATAAGCAGCTTAGAGAGGAAAAACTCCAGGAAGACTCCCACCGTGGGTCCTCTGATTTAGAGATTTCATTGCTCAGCCGGGGTCCAAGCAGCAACTGGGGGCCAGAGACGGGCGGGCATCCGCTGTGCTCAGTGACCTTGGGCGCAGAGGAGAAGGATCGGAGTGCAGGAGGGTGGGTGCGTGGCAGCGTGGTGTGTGACGCCCAGGGGTGGCAGAGGGGGAGTGCCAGGGAAGCCTGCTGCCCCGAGGGTTCCGCCGAGGCCCCCTGTGAGATGAGAGGATTTGGGGGCATCACACACCCTGTGGGTCAGGACGTGGGCTTTTAGCAGGTGGGAGCTGCTTCTACCAGTATGACTGGGGGAGGGGGCACAAGGGCAGAGTGACCAGGATGGTTTTTATTTATATTTTTTATTTTTTGCTTTAATCTTTATTATTTTTTGACATCTCAGGTGGGGTAAGACTGATAGACAATAAACTGCACATATCTAGTGCATTCTGACATATTTTCCTGCCTATCCAACCATCAGTACTGCCGAGATAAGGAACATCCCCTGCGTCCCGAACACTTCTTTGCGTCTCTTTGTTACCCCTCCCTTTTGCACCATTGCTAGAACTGAGTCCACGAACGCTGGGCATGCTCCTTTGGAGCAACTCGTGGATTCATGGGTGCCTTAAACTGAACCTGTCACAGGCTGGCTGTCCCAGTCACAGTCACCCCGCCAGCAGGGAGTGTGGGCTTGGCCCTGGGACAGTGACACAGGGAGGCATGTGCAATAGCCTGTCCCACCTCCCTGTGTTTACACAGTGGGCTGGTGTGCCTGGGCCGGGCGGGGTAGGTGTGGTGGAACCGTGGAGTAAACAGTTCAGAGTTCAAAGTGAGCGAGAGAGAATGTGCTTCTGGGCCTCTTCTCTTCACAACCAGGATTCCTGAAAGCTTTTTGGGTCTTTACTTTCGGTGGCACACACAGAAATTGAGTGAAATTAGATGTTTCTCAATGCTCTTACCTGTGTCTTTATAAATCAACACTTGTTCTAGAGGAATGATTACAAGCTGAGAAACTGTGAGCTGCTCACATGACTCGCAGGGTCACAGGACCTTGGCAGGAGTTTTATTCCACGTCTGGGGAAGATTGCCTCGGACAGGTCCACCAAGTGCAGGGGCTACCTCGGAGGGCAGGGAAGAGCCGACCCCTGAACTTGAGAGCCCGCATGGGCCTTGTCAGGGGAGTGAGGGGAGGGGACAGTTTTTCTATTTGAATTGAGAAAAATACCTCCAGTGAGCTACGTCGTCACTTCCTCCTTTAGGAAACCGACATTCTGGCTAAAGACGGGGCTTTGCTGTTGCACAGACCTGGGGGTGGGTTCCTGACCGGCCACCCTCCCGCTGGCCTTGGGTGAATGATTTAACCTTGCCTGGCTTCCCTTCCCTTGCGCTAGAGTGCTGTCATGATGGAGGGCTGAATTAACGAATGCCTCCAAAGTTGCCGGCACCTCTTCATAGTCTCGTTATTACGAGTAATGACTAACTTGATATGCAGAATCCCATGAAGCTTTTGAAATGTGAGAAGTCACGAAACACAAATGTGACCCCAGCGTTCTCGCCAGTGGGTCAGGTGGAGGGGAGGGGCTCCAGGAGGGCTTTCTCCAAAGATCCCCTGTTGTCCCCTCATCAAATGCACATGCAGATTTGGGAGAAGCGGGTGCATCAGCCGAGACGACTTCAGGTACTCTGAAGGGCCCGAGTAGCCGGCTGGGGGTCTGCTCTCCCGGGAGGGTTTGCAGACGCGAGCAGGGAAGGAGGAGCACAGTGCGGCCTATCTGGCCTCTGGGCAGGGTTTGGTGGGCTGTTTTTTGCTTTGTCAGGCTTTGTGTTTCGCTCCTGTGAGACCGAATGTGGAAGCCATCCATGGCCACGGTCCATGGGGCAGGAGCACTAACCCACACGAGGGATCTGGCTGCCAGACCACCGCCTTTTCTGGAAGCCAGGCCTCAGCCAATGGGATAAGCAGCCCCGACATCGGCATTGCACAGCGACCAGCACCTTGCCATCATTTGCCGGCTTTCAACTGAGAGCCAGCTGGGGGAGGCAGGTGCTGTGCGCTCGCCCGCTGACCCCGCGTTTGTGGGGTGCTGGTTGGGTGCTCGCCTGTGGAGACATCCTTGGTAGTGTCTGACTCAGGGGGCCAGGATTCGAGTCTTCTTTTTCTCTTAGATTTTTAGGGGAGGGCTCTATCAATGATGAAAGGAACTCAGTATGTGATCGTGCTTTGATCCAGAAGTCTCGGAAATTGAGAGCTGGGTATTAGGAAGCTGGATCAATACCAAGAGGATTTTGTCTATAACTCAAATAGTAGTGATGGCTCTTTACCTAGACATGGAAACCATACATTTACCAAAAGAACAGAGAAGTTCCTTGGAAAATGTATGAGTATGTATGAGAAGAATGGCTAATAAGAGTTTAAGTGGCAGTTTAAGTGGTTGGTAAATTTTTCATTAAAATTCTGCTATTTTAAAATCCCCTAGTTTGTAAATAATTGATTATGGTTTCTAGTACTGTTAGTTTGTGAACGAACTTAACAGTCATTTTAATATTTCTAAGTTTGACTTTTTGAATCATTAACACTTTTTCATTGTTGCTAAGTGACCAGTCCAAAGCCAGATCGGCTAACTTCTCTCATTGCTAATGACAGCAGACACTGTGTTTAAGTGGAATATTTCTGCAGTGAAATTCAGCAGAAGATCCGGGGGAGCTGCTGCCTTTATTCTCCGAATTCTGCCTTGTCCGGGAGTGTCTGTGACTTTCCCAGAGAACCGCCTCTCTCTTCTCTCTGACGCGTCCCTTTCTGCCTCCGCCCTCCAGCATGGGCCACTCCTTCCACGTCGTGCACGCTGGTCACATCTGCCCGTGGCCGAGTGTCTCACTGCAGGGTGGGGGGAGGGCAGGACAAAATTAGGATTATCCTCTCACTAAGCAGGATTTTTTTAAATTTCAGTTATCTGAAAATGACTTGGAATGTCACATACAGTAATATGCATTATTTTAATTTTTGCAAAAGAAAGTAGTGTGAGAACATTCATGGTGTTCAGAGTAAAATGGCCCCTGTTTTGGAGAAAAAAAGCATAAATAATACAACCACTTTTGAATGGCTGGAGAAAAATGGTGCTTCGGTCAGCCGCCTCACGAGCTGCCAACCTCACGTCAGGCCAGAAGAGGTGCCTGGTGAGCTGGCCTATGATCGGACTTGGTGATCTGGAAGAACCTAGCTTTTGTTTTCCCCATATTGCCACTACTTTAAAAAAAAATCAGCACTTGAATTTATTAGTATTGAAGTTTTCAACAAAGTCAGAACTTTAAAAAATGAAAAAAAAATAAAGCATGTTTTAGTATGAATGGAGCACCTTAATCAGCATTTAGAGCTGATGGCATAGCATTTATTTCATTTTTAAGTTTTATTAAAAAATTTACAGTGCACATCAGTGTATATTTTATATAACATCAGTGCAAATTTTGCACCAGAAAAAGCAATGAAAAAGCATTGACATTTTCTATAACAATGTGTGTGTATTTATAGGGGACAAAAACAAATAACCCCAGGGTTAAAAAAGCAATTCTGTGAATTTAAAAATAATTTCCTTGAGCAGAAATAAAATCACCAGCCCTCACCCAGCATTCTATTTAATTCACTTCAAGGAAACAAATTCAAAGTGTGTGTCAACCAGTCTAGATGAGTTTAAAGCAGGCAGGGTCACACAATACTCGCTGTAGTTTTCTGGACAAGGTCTCTATGCTGATGGCAAAGTAACAGCAGGAATTGCAGGCTTTGAAAAAATTGAATAATCTCATCTAACTGCGCTGTAAATACACTATAAACACCTCAGTAATATTTATAGGTGTCCATGAGTATAGGGGTTCCTTGAATTTAATTGCAGATCTCCATAAACTGATGAGTATATACGTGAACACGTGCATTAAATAGTTAAGTGCTTGAGATCGGTCCTTGGCTCATAGTGAGGACTCAGGATTAATTAATTAGTGCCCTATCCGTCTATTGTTTAACTGCGCATCTATTACGTAAGTTGTGGTATCACACACCACGACTGTGAGTTATACATGCAGGAAACTGCTTGTCGGTGTGACCTTTGGACTGTGGTGCCGCGCATTTCAATCGCGTGTGTGCTGAGAACCATTAAATGCTGGAAGGTCACGGATCCTCTCAGCACTGCCGCTCCATTCTGACACCATCTTGCCCAGAAGAAGAAGAAACGTGACGTGAATGATACAAAACAACCAAAAAGAAGGATCCTGCGAATGTGTTGTCTGTTTCATACTGCCAACTACCAAGTCTACCTTTTCTCCTTTAAATGAGTGTAGATTCTTGCCGATTGTACCAGTTGGCTTCCTTATAAAACAAATCATTTTCTTTTTAAGTGTGACTCTCTAGCAAGAGGTCATAATTTAATGGGTGTTAATTATAGGGATGAAAATGTCATTTGGCTTATTCATTATAATAATAGGGGTGTGAGTGGAAGTGGTAAGGAAGCTTCTGACATGACTTCCCGTGAACCCCAATTCCTGGTGTTCGTGCTCAGTGTCAGCCCCTCCCCTTGAGTCTGA
Organism: Tonatia bakeri; assembly: GCA_004024845.1. Lineage (NCBI taxonomy): Eukaryota > Metazoa > Chordata > Mammalia > Chiroptera > Phyllostomidae > Tonatia > Tonatia bakeri. The sequence continues at coordinate 379,929 of PVIA01000393.1, forward strand.
GCTGGACTTAATGACCAGCTTCTGAGCAGAAAAGGGGAAAGTGAAGGCTGTCCCTTCTGGGTGTGGATGAGTGGCATTATTTTCCCGGACTCTCTCCTGCTTGCTCACTTTCTGCTGTGTCTGTGAGATGCTCTGTGGAGAGACCCCCATGGCACTGAATAGGGGGGTGCAGGGGGGGTCTCCCAGCCAACAGTGCAGGAGAAACTGAGGCCTGAGTCCTGCCAAAAGCCAAAGGAACGAGGTCGGGCGTGAGCCCTCCCAGGCAGGACCCTGAGGTGCCTGGAGCCCTGAGTGGTGTTCAGAGCCGCAACGCCAGCTCAGCTGGTCCAGAGAGGCTGCCAGATCGGAAACCTCATCCCAGGCCACTGATGTTTTGGGGTAATTTGTTAAACAGCAACAGATAATTAAAACAGTGGGTCAGTGGAAGAGCTGAATGTTTATTGATGAGTTCGGGTCACAGAGACGTGCCATTTGGTTCATTTGACGCCAGTTGTATGAGATAGTATATAAAAATATGTGAAGAGTTTAAAAGATTTCTACCATAGTTCTGAACATGCACTGTTTTTCTGATAGTTCTCTCTCCCTCCACTCCGCACCTATGCCCTACTTTTTCTGCACACTCATGTAACTATGACAGTGGAATGTTTTCATGTAATTACTCAGTCACCACATGACAACAATAAAAAAACCTTGACAACAGTGCTTTGCAAGCAGTGGACCCAGGCTCTGTCCTGTGGAGGCAGGTGACACACAGCATACATTTTCGATCCAGTCATTCCCCTGATCAGGCCACTCCCACGGGGCACCACTGGCAGAGCGCTCCTTTGAAGTGACAGGCCTGGGTCCCAACAGTTGGGGCACGTTACATCACATAGGGCCGTGAGGACTGCCGCTGTCACCTGCGCTAGGCCGGCTGGGAGTCGTCACAGACAACTTTCTTTTCACTTACACGGCAGAAATTTTTTACTGCCTCCGCTCACCCCGAGTGATGTGTCACCTGGGAAGCACGCCGCGGGCCGGTGTAACTCTAGAGAATTCTGTCCACTCCACGTGTGCCAGCACTTCTCCCTGCCGCCTGCGGAGAGCATGCCTGGGGTGGACGCGTGTAAGGGGGTCCCGCTGAGGGAGGGGGGCGGAGTCAGCCCGCTGGGCCGCAGGAATGGGGTGAAGTTCATTGGCACTTCCGCTTTCCCCTTAATCTGGGTCTGTCTTCACGGTGTTCTGCCAGTTTGATGGCTCTGGTTTGAAGTTATTCTGATGGATGTGGCTGATTTTAAATAATTTAGTTAGCTTTTGAGCGCTTTTTGGATAGTATGGTTTTTTTTCCTTCCGCTTCTGTATTTAGGGCACTCGAACTATGCATTTGACCCGAAGCAGGAGGGTGGCTCAGGCCATCTTGTGGTTTGGCATGTTGGCTTTTCAGATGGAAAGGCCTCGCGGAGGGGGAAGTTGGATTTGAGAGAAAACATCCGCCAATTCCAGTGACCCCCGTTAGTGTGGGTCTGTTTACAAAGGAATCAAGTGTTGATTGGTTTTAAATTCCAACTCGTATTGGGTCAATATGCGTGGTCAAGATAAAATAGAAAGTTCTTCACCAGGGCCAGAATTGACCCTGGCGATAACTGGTTTGTTCCTGGACAGCTGAGTGTTATAAATAGTTTTAACCTTATTGCTGCGGACAATTGGATAAACAGAGCCCATTAAACCGTTAGTCAGATCTTCTTACTTTCTGGGTATCGATTAGTCTGTTTAGAGAGAAACGGATCCCAATTATCTGTTATGTGCCCAGATTATTTGTGGTCGGTCAGAAGTAGCAAACTTCCTTGCATTCAGACGTGTGTTAATTCTGACAAAGTCTGCCCTTTTTTTCCCCCCCAGAGGTTTCTACTGGTTTTTGCTTTCAGGTGTGTTCAAGAAATCATTGTTTCCAACATTATGTAAAACATTACCTGCTCCAAGTGATTTGACAGTGATGGAAGATAATGGTCAATTATTTTCATATGTCTAACATTAGACATTACTCTATTAGAAAATCACACAGATAAAAAACTTTCTATTCTTTCAAGGATAAAAGCACATTGCTGGCATGCTTTCTTGTTTTGGCCAATTGAAGTGTACCTAAAAAAAAAAAAAAAGAAAGCTCTAAGAGCAAAAGTGTGCACAGGATACTGCCAAGTCTTTTAACCTTTACAGGGAAAGAAAAGACGTATCAGAAAGATTGTCTTGAGGTGTTTGCAAAGTCTGTCATAGGTATGGGAAAAGGCATCTTTCATAACTTTTGTGTGAAACTGGCTATAATCTTGTGGATCAATATCCCTTTATGTATATTCATTTTTATTATGAAAAATATAATCATTATTACAAAGTAATATTTGCTTATTATAGAACAGAATAGAAAACTAGTCTAAGAAATCTATAATTCCACCTTCTGAAGGTTAACTTCTAATCCTTGATCATTTATTACGTAAATATGCATAATTCTAGATAAGTATGCATAATTTTTTAGCCACGTCATCAAGAGTTATACCATTTCACTCTGATTTTAACTTTTTAATGCAACAGCATTTTGCTAACACATTTCCTTCTGTTGAACACGTCCCCAGACCATTCTTGTGGGCACGTCAGCACTTCACTACGTGCGTGGCTGGACCGGCCATTGTTCAGCGGTTGGCTTGTGGGTCATTATACGCGGTTGTTACGCAATCCTGAGATATAACTCCCCTAGTTCCTGCCGTTTCTCAGCCCTTGTGTGGTCCTTTCTTTAGGGTACATCCCTAAAAGTCGAATTTCAGGGTTACCCAAATTATGTTATCTGGTGAAAATCGCGCTGCCTCGAAGGGCGTTTTCAGGACCCTGGCTGTCGGATCGTTTGTGCTGTGCAGCACAAACAGCGTTTCTTTACCTCACCAGCCCGCGCGCGTCTGGGACCACAGCAGAGGTCGTCTAGGAGATCAGACGCCCCACCCCCCATTCGGACGTTGCGGTCCGCAGACCTCTACGTGACTCAAAGAGGAAAGTGGTCTCAAGGTAATGCTGCCACTCTGGTGAGTGACACTGAACATCAAAGTCGAGGTTTCCTCCGCGCCAGCAGCTGCCTCTGGAGGGTGGCCGGATATTCGCGGAAGACTCTAAGGCCCTTGGCTGTATTTTCTCCACGGTCCAGAGGTGGGTTGCAGCCTTTTGCGTGGTGTGTTTCCTTTTCACAATCTTTCCCGTCACTTTCACGTATTATGCTCTTTTATGCGTATTTGGGTTCGTTAATGTCAAGTAGAGACTCTTAAGAAATCTTAAGAAGTCCAAATGATGTAAAGAATTTCGATTCTGTTTTATTAAGGTGGCAAGTATTTTTGCTACTGTATTCTCCCCACCCCTGTATCATGGCATTGGTCGTGTGAGATGTAACGGGGTTTTTTTTCTGAATATACTTTCATGTTGATGGATATGTCATCATCATTGTCATTCTTGAAGGTTGTTGTAATTTTGCCCTTTTTTAAAACCCTTTACCTTTGGTCTAAATATGTGAGAATATTTCTTTCTATGCTGTACCATTTTATCCATACAGGAAATAAAGCAGAAAATATTAAAAAATGAAATACAAATAATAAACATTGAAAAAAATTTGTTCTAAAAACCTTCTACGGTTGCTTTGAAGATAGACTAGGATGATAAAAACCATCTGAATACACTCAAGTTACATATAGGGATGCACGTTTGTGTTTTGAACATTTTGATCACTGTCCAGATGTCAAGAAAGTGGTCACGTTGGTCAAGTGACCCTTCGAATTTCTTCTCGGTCAGACTTGGCTTGTGTGCCTGAGTCGTTTGCTTGTGTATCTGTAGCATCTTGTAGTGTGTGACACACCCCGTGTGTGGTGTACAGTGTGCATTTTATAAAATTCCTTTGTGGTTACATTTTGTAACATATCGTACATACACGTGTACTTTTGTTTAAGTTACGGGCTGGTCACAGTTTGTGGTAGGCTAAGTATTCACCCCTTTCCAATGTACTGTGATGAAAGGATTCTTCGGCAACTTTTAAAACTGTGGACTCCCGTTAAAGCCGCCGTGAAACCTGATGATAAAGCTCCGAACTTCTCACTTGCAAATTCACATCCCATTCTGCTCCCGCACAATATAAGAACTGCAGTACGGCACCCAGCAGCGAGCTCTGGGAAGGCCTTTCATTGGAGAGGAGTGCCTTCAGTCTGGGGGTCCCTGAGAAGACGACGCTCGGTTTCTGGGTGCTCATGGGAAAGCACGCCCCGCAGTGTGGGGTTCTCTCCCCATGCTCTTGTGGGACAGTGGGTGCCCCTCAAGGCCCTCACACTTCTGTTCTTCCGACCCCTTTAGACTGAAAAATTACTGACGCCCCAAGAGCTTCTGACTGCTTATATCTAGAGATATTTAGTGTATTAAACTTAAAATTGGGAGAACTTTAAAAAATGTGTTGATAGCTTATTTAAATATAACAAACCCATTCCAGGTTAACATAAATAACATTTTAATGAAAAATATGCTTATTTTCTAAAACTAAAAAAAAAAAACCTTTAGCAGAAAGAGTGGCATTATTTCATATTGATGCACGTTTCTCTACCGTCTGGCTTCATAGGAGACAGCGGGGCGCCTGCCTCGCACCCAGTCTGCTGCGACTTTTCAGGACCCACGCAGCCCCTGGGAAACCCTGCCGAGCGCTCACTAGGGAATGAGGACTCGAAAACGCTGGCGATGGTTTGTGCTGTTATGGAAATAATTTGGACCTCCTGGCTCCCCGAGAAGGTCCTCAGGACCCTTGGGAGTCCCGCATCACGCTCTGTGGCCCACTGTGCTGGGTTAGGAAGATGGGGGTCTCCTCCTCTGTCTCGCAGGGCGCAAGCGCGTTTACGGGAACCGTTGCCGCCAGTTACGGTTACGGGCATTTGCAGAGCAGCACTGGCCTCCCGTGGCTTTGTCGTTGTGGGGGAGTGAGTGCCAGACTTCTGTTTCCTCGCGTGGAAAATGAACAACGTCGTTTACTTCATTAGACGTTGTTGTTTGTAAGGATGGGCATTCTTAATTACCTACCAGCTCTTGTGGCTTTACCTATGAATGAGTTATTTCTGAGAACCCGGTGGACTCTGGGTCTACTGCTAAAGGCCCCTTTCTGGTCTCGCAAAGTGGAGAGTGTGGCTCGGGATGGGGCAGGTTCAGAGCAGGGACCAGTGCCTGGAAGACTGGGCGGCCTCCCTGCTTCGGGGTCGGGCTGAGCCCGGGTGGGAGTGAAGACCCCGAGGCCGCAGTGGTCACTTCGCTGGGGCAAGGCCGGTGCCGCAGCGGTGGGTGGGCCGCTGCGCTCCTCCCGGTGAGTCTGCTTTCTTAGCCAGTCCCCCCTGGAGCCTCTCCCGGTGGGGCTGGGCCTGTCTAGCTCCCACTTACAGACTCTGAATCTAGAGCTGGATTCTTCTCGTTTGCTGAGGCCTTTTTACATTATGGACAAAATTGTTAAAATCTGCATCCATCTTTACATTAGCCATGCGACCAAAGCTATGAAATGAGAGGTGCCTGATGTGAGTCCTTTGGCCACTCACTCACAGTCAGTCACTAGTTCGTGAATAATTATGCATGGACTTCAGTTGCAGTTGCTTTTCTTTGCATGCAGTTTGACTCTGTGAGAATTTCAGGTTGCTAATTGTGTAGATGTCTTCTTCTCTTCTTTCTATAGAGTTTCTCACCCTCCGTTGTGTAAGGAATAATTTTCAGCACGTGGTAATTATTCAACTGCAGTGTGTTTTTAAAAATTATAAATAAGGAGAGCTTTATGACTTTATTACTTTAAATAAAAAGAACCTTTATTTGTTGGGTTTCATGAATGAAATATCTCAAACATGTTCTCTTTATTCACTTTAATTAATTTTAACTGTAGTGAATCATCCTATTTTATTAGCGATATCATTCTCCAATGCAATTGAAATTAGAGTAATATATTTAATTTGGTTTTCTCCAACACACATTTGATATCAAATTATATTTTTATAATTATGGAGCAGTATATGGGTGATTCAGATCTCCATGGAGAGGGGTTAGATTAATCTTTTCTGATGAATTTTCTTTCTTTGATCAGAAAAGAAACTTCGGTGCAAAGCTGGACTGCTGATATTCATTGTTTTTCTTTAAGTGCTAAGTGCAATTTAATTTGTGTTAATAAGGGTCAGCATCGCCATCTGGCCTATAAAATAAGGCTGCCTCTGGGGGGGAAGAAATAATCTAATTTCTAAATTCATTATAAGAGCTTCCTTTTAACACAGTTTATTTCATTATGATATCATTGGGAAATCTCGCTCTTTGAGAGTCAGTTTTAAAAATATTTCATAGTGAAGGGTGGTCAGATGCTGTGATATAACATGGTTTCAGCAGTTTGAAGAAGGCTCTGAGTGAAGTGTGAGAAGTCCGAGACTGTTTACGGTTCCTCTTTGCTGGCTCCCGTTACTTGAAAAAGGGCTGGCTCTCTTTGCCGCCCCATCTCCTCCAAGCATTTTATTTTTAATCTCTTTTTAACCCTGCGTGGTGTCAGTCTCGCCACTCCAGGGTTTCTCATTGATCAAAGGCATCCACGTCCTTTTTCCTCTCCTGCTAATTCTCTCCAGAGCAGACCCCTGCCTGGCTGAGTCCACGGCTCTCCAGCTCAGGGTGTGTTTTCATGTCTGTCTTCTGCACCCGTTCCTGACCTCCCCCCGCCCGTCTCCATCTACATGCGCTGCAAGGAGGCAGGCTCTTCTCATGTCTGATGAAGTTAAAACAGCCATTTGATAAGGTTGCTTTTTAAAAATTGCAGTTTGGGGGGTGATTCTTTGCTGTTCTCAACAATAACTCTTTTGGACCTAAAGAGCAGCATGGGCAATACAGTCAGTGATACTGTAATAACTGGGTGTGGTGCCAGGTGCATTCGAGACTTAATAGGGGATTGCTTTGTAAAATGTATAATTTCTGACAACTCTGCTGTACACCTGAAACTAATATAAAATCATATTGAATGTCCACTGCAATTGAAAAATAAAATAAAAAGCAAACCAAAACAAAAAACAACCCTTCTGGTGGCTCCCACATTAATTGGGTGACATGAAATTTTATATATCTGCCTCCATAATTTGGAGGAACAATTAAATGTCTTAGACTTCTGGGGATTGTTAAATCAAACAGGTATTTAAAATTTTTTAAACCTAAGTGGTTTTGAAGAGGGTGGATCTGAGTATTCAGCTTAGAGAAACATTGAAAAACTCCCTCTGATGATTCAGTTTACATACTGGTGCCTGGGTTTAACTTTAATGAATTATTTCGGCCCCAGGCGAGACAAGGAGGGACAGAACGCTGATCGTGGTGGACGGGAGCTGGGCCGATGAGCAGCAGCTTTGACGTCCTGAGAGGACCGTGCATCCTGCACCTGGGAAGATGCCCAGGGATTTTACAGATCTGTTTTCCCGGGAAGGGCAGGACAGAGTCGCTTTCTGAAGAGCCGTGCTGGAAGCAGAATTTCAGGGTTCTCCGCTGAATCCCCGGGGAGAGACGTGCTCGGAGCAGAGTCCTCGGTAGGTTTGGTGCAGTTGCAGGGATCACGTCTCAGATGGACACAGCCTCCTAGCCTCCCGTATGCGAGGACAGCGTCAGAGTGTTTATTCTGTCAGACGAGCGTAGTGGGGTGCTGCTGTTTCCTTCCTGGCGACTTCTGACCTTGTCCTGGTAGTTAAGGTCTGTAACGGGGGAAAAATCAGTGTTGTCCCATAAAGACTGAACGGTTCGGGAAGCAAACGTAGGCAGTGTATTTCTTCCTGCAGTACTTCCAGGCTCATAAACTTCATTGAGAGATGAGGATACCCCCAAGGAGCCCCCTTTTCATCTCCGATCCAGTGTTCAGAAAGCATCTTAGAAGGAAACTCTGACTTTTTTTCTGTGTCAGCAGGAGTTATCTACTGCTTATTCATCAGTGAATCTATTTTTTTCTCAATCAGCAACTATCTAGTGAGCATCTTCTGCTGTCTGCCAGACATTCTTCTGGAAATAGCAGCGAACCACAAAGGCGGCAATTATTCTGACTGGAGCACCACAGGTATATCCCGCCAGTTCCTAAACTTTACATAAATAGAATAGCCCTGCACTGGTGCCAGACTCCCGATCGCACTGCGTTCCAGGGCTTCAGCTGTGTTGCCGCGTGCGGTAGTGGCTGGCTCATTGCCGAACTCCACCTCGTTGCATGCAAACAGCACGACTCACTCATTCCTCTACTGACGGGCACTTGCTGCCAGTCTCTGGCTTCTCTAAGTTTTGTGGCCATGGACATTCTGGGACGCAGCCTTTGGTGATGGACCCAATAGACCCGTCCCTTTGGGGATTCTGTTGCGGGGGAATGCGCAGGGTTATGGGGAAGAAGTGCACTCTGCAACAGTCGGAAGTGAGAGGGAGTGGCTTGTACCAGCTCAAGTTCCTGTGCAGCCTGTCCCCGCCCCAAGCCCTCTGCTGAGAGTCAGCTGTTAAACCTTTACTGGCACACCCCTGGCTTCAGGAGTTGTTTTACTGCAGTGTTCTAAACGGACTTTTTTACCAGTCCACACTCCCACCAACAGTAAATGAGGGATCATGTAGCTCTACGTTCTCACCGACATCTGTTGCCTCGATTGTGGTTGTAGCCGCTCTGATGGTTAGATCTTACTTAGACTGTCAGTTCGAACTGCACGGCATTTGGGGACGTGCGGAGTTATTCAAACCGTCCGCTGTCTGGACGGGTGAACCCAGACCGAACTTTTTGTGGTCAGACGTTTCTCCATGAAGGAAGGAACAGTTGTGCAAATACAGTTAACGCAAAACTCCCGCTAAACGAGAAATGCTCTACTTCCATGGAAGGTTTGAAATGCCCCTGAAGTTTGGATGGTTTTCATTCCTTTAGCGATATTTGAAACTTTATCTGAAACTCTCTCACTGCTTCTTTTACTTATAAATTTCTGAATTAATTCTGATGTCAAGTGAAATTTACCAATGCCCACAAATTAGAGAAATGGCCTGGTGTGATGGCAGCCTGAAAGATGAGTCTCATCCCAGCGCCTCGTTCCGGTGTGCAGTGTGTCCGGTGGGATGGCCGCTGGCGCGGACAGTGAGCTACTGGCCCGGAGCCAAACCAACTTCTTCACGCACTTTTATTTGGGGGGGAGGGGACCTTTCCGCCAGTGTCACTGCCTTCTAACTGGTGATTTGTGCTAGTCACTGTGGCCACCCCTGCCAAATCTAAGGTGTGTGTTCCTCTATACCAGGCACCTGGGCGATGCTGGCAGGGCTTAAAATAACTCAGTGTGCCTGGGTTAGAAAAGTTAGAAACTTTTTTCATACTGCAGCAGCATTTGCTACTATATTTGAAAATGATCTTTATATCTAGTTGGGCTACCACAGTACTATGCTTTATGTTACATGTCCTATTATTTCCTTCTTAATTTAGTAATGGGAAACCAACAAGGGGATATAGGAATATATAAATTCACACATTTTCAGAGACACATGCCATAAAGCATCAGGATGTTACATCCAAGAAACAATTTGAGTGCCACACTGATGAAAAGTTGGAAGTGGGACGGAGGGAAAAATGAGTCTCAGACCCTGATAATGAAAAGATACCGAGGAGAAATGTATGGAAAACTGTATGTAGTGATTCTGGATTTTGCCACTTTTGGGGGCCACCTTTAATTTATCTTTGGTGGTAAAATGCTTTGCTTATCACTATACTGTATAAACAAAACTATAGGGCTGCTCTGCTACAAAAAATGTCTGTGTTGAATGGGCAGGGCGATCTTTGCAAACGTGTGCATTTAGGAACATGAGCAATTATTGACATGGAGTTCGAGTCAATGGTTTGGATCTAGAAGGGGTTCGAGGGGGTAAATGGTCATGAGGGTAAAGAGTAGCTCGGAGAGTCCGAGTCCTGAGAAGGCTATGCTGGTGGTCTCACCCCTTGACACGCATGCCACCGTCTCGTCTCCTACCTGGCAACCCCTCGCAGTCCACCTCTTGCCTGTGCTCTGGACCCCCACTGGCTTCCTCTTGGCCGCTCCCTCTCCCAGGCCATGCCCCATCTGATCAGCACACAAGCACGCTCTGCTCCCTCTCGTCTTCGGAAAACACAAACTCTGGACCTTCTGGGTCCCTGCGTGCCTTCCAGCATCTCCCCGCCTTGGCTCCCCACGCACAGCTGGACTGGAGAGAGAGCTGGTCTCTGCCTCCCCCCGGCCTTCCCTCCCCTCAGTCCAGCGGACCCCCTGATGTGGGGCCTTCGCTCTCACTCCGCGAACCTCATCCTGCACCTCGTGAATGAGGCTCAGCACGTACAGGCGGCCAAGGCCGCTGGCCGCCTTCCGTGCTCGCTTTTCTCCACCCTCTCCAGCTCCATCCTCTGCCCCTGCCATCCCTGATCACCCAGCCCCAGTCACACTGGTCCCCTTGTAGGTTGTTCTCTCCTGGGGCCTCTGCGCTGCGGGGTCTTGCAGGAGAGAGCCTCTCTCTGCTCAGGGACGGATCGTTTCCGACCCTCAGGTCTCAGCTTTCCTGTCATAGTCTTGGAGGCAGATGGAGAAATGGGGTGGCGTTTGGTTGGAACTCACTCCCCCAGGTCTTCTCTGCCTTAGCCTCTTGTTTTGTTCACTTGGCTTCCACAACTTATATATGCGTGTACTTAGAGTCATATGTTTACCTTTTTCTCTATCCATCCCCCTCACTAGAATATAAACTCCACAAAGACAGGAACTGTATCTAAACAGTGTTCATGGTGATACCTTTTCTACGTAGACCTGTGTAAGGTATTATCTATTGACTGAGTTAAAAAGGGACCAAGTTAATTATAGTGTATGTTAATGTTGCCATGTTTTCATTCCAGTAAATTGTCCTGTTTTGAATTTACACGGTTGAATGAAAGATGGCATTCTCAACTGTGGTTTTAAAAACACGTTTCACTTTTCAAATGTGATACTGCTATAGATAAGCTGCCTTTCATTGAATTTTCATCCGAAAATTGTAGGTGGCATTTTAAAAGTTTTGGAGTTCATCATGACACCTCCGTAAACTGAACCAAGTGTTTTCGTTCGACGTCGGTTAAGTGTGCACCTTCGTACTCTGTGAGAGGTGCCTCTCCGGCCTCCTGCTGCCCACTCTGGCGATGTGCACGGTCTGCCTTCCTTAATGTCACTACACCTGGTCACCCCCCCAGGTCCCCTTAGTTCCACTTCCTCGGGTAATTGCAGTCAGAGGTGCAAAGTGATTTGAAGGCTCCTGACAGGGATAGCACTGGATAATCTTTTATTCATGTAATTAGCTTGACTTAATTAAGGGTCAAACCAAGGGGCTTCTGCAGCCATTGCTTGTCTGCACCCTTCATGGAATGCTGTTAGTGTTCCCTGGTCCGCTCCCTCCTGAGACAGACGAATCCCAGCAGGACATTCTGACCTGGTTCTGTGCCTGGCGCGCCCGGACTAACGGATGAGCTTCAGCCCCAGGTGCTTGTGGTTTTGACTGGTTAATCTTTTCCACGGCTGCTTGGTGCAGATATGGCTCCTATCCTGTGTTCATTTAATTTTCTCTTCTTAACCCCCAATTTTCTCTCTTTTTTCTTATCGCGAAAATCGAAGCATTATCTTTGAAAAGCTGTTGATAACTGTTTCTGAGTCTGGGAGGATCGGCCGACCCTGGCAGGACAGGAGGCTTTTCCATTTCCTCTTCCATCCGCGCACAAAGCCTTACAAAATAGTTTCTTATCAGTTAGAAATTGTGGCAGGCGCAGGGAGTTACAGGATTGAAAGAAAGAAAAGATACTCCCCGTGCACAGAGGAAGAGTTTGGGCTAAGAAAGGAGGGCGGGTGGGAGACAGGCGGTGAACCAGAGTTTGAGAACAGGGAACCGACAGCAGGGCCGGGGGCGAAAAGGAAGGTGAAGTGTCATGTTTGGTCAGACAGCAAGTACGTATGTGCACTGTACTCGTTCGTGTGGTTTTCTGAGTCTTGGTTTCACCCCTGGCAGACAAGTGCCTGTAACTGCGTGGATCTCATCCGAACTCGGCCGAGGACTTATTCCTTGGGGAGGAAGATGTGTGCGATCCTGGTGACGTACTTACCCCTCCTGTTCATTATTTACCACACCAGTTTCCTAAGACCCGCCTGTCACCTTGCCGCCTTACCATTTACGAATGCACAAGGTCCCTTATGGGTTATTGCACGAGGGGTAAGTGTGTCCTCCCGACTACAGCCACGGCCGGCGTTGGCCTCAGCGTCCCCACACGTGCTTGTAGCTGTGTCCCAGCTTTGTGTTTTAAATCTATTTCTGTGCAGCACACACATCTCTCATGCCGACCATAAGGCCCGTGCTCATAAGCCTGCACTCTCTGACAGAATGTCACAACTTCCTTCATGGGAGTCAAGCACTCCGAAGCACCTGTTAGTTTAGTGTGCATGAGCGTGTGTGTGCTCATCCTTTCTGGAAGCCTCCCTCCTCCTGCCCCAGTCAGAACGTGCTCTCTGGGGCTGCGGCTCAGCCGTCAGCTAGAGTGTCTTCAGCACCATCAGTGGAATGCCGTCCATTGCACCCTTGTATTTTGGATCCTTTGTTTACTGAATTTTATGTTTTCCTCTTTCTTGGATTCTTCCCTGAATTTTGTAGAACCGATTTCCAGTAACTTCTGGAGGAGGTAAATTTTTTGAGATTGTGCAAGCTTCCAAGATCTGCCTGCCTTTACTTGTAGACAGTTTGGCAAGTTATGGAATCCTAGGTTGACTGCCACTTTCCCTCAGAATTATGTAGGCCTTCGTCCACCGTCCTCCTGTATTCCTCTGGGGAAATTTGGTGGCATTCTGATGACAGGTCCTTTGTAAGAGACTTGTGTTTCTCTCTGGGGAAGCTTTTAGAATCTGCTCTTCGTCTCAGGTGATGGGACACGAGGTGACACACCCTAGTGTGTGGTGGTTGTGGCAGCTGTCCACCCAAACCTGTTCTTCTCTTCTGTGCCTTAAGGTTGAAGCTGGAAAGAACCTGCTAGATGAGGGAAACCTCCCTTCCCCACTCTTTGTGAAAATGGCTGCGGCTGCGTGACTAGTCTCACCAATGTCACATCAGCAGAAGTGATAAGGGCTATTTTGGGACCAAAGCTTTTATGAAACACCTGTGCTTACTCTGTGATATCTCTTCTCCCTTCCATAGGCTGGATGCGGGTGACAGTGGTGAACGAGGGCACGGCAGAGCCCCCAGATGGCGTGATGACGGACACCTGAAGCAAGGCCCTCCTTGAGTGTTCGAGTGAGTGAGCTATAAATGCCTGTAAACTCTACAGTGGCTCACAAACGTGGGGTCCAGAGCTCTTCCTGGGCTGGTTTCAGTGTGAGACACACCACTCACCTTTAATCTTCCCGGAAAACAGCATTCAACTTGGAGGCATTCACTTCTTCACTTGCTCTGTAGGGTGTGTTGCTCCTATAAGTTGGAAGTGAGCTGTGTTCATTAGATCCATCACTAAGTAAATTATTATTATCTTACACAAATGCCCTTTCTGTTAGTTCGCATGAGGTAACTGGAGGCAGAAGCTGGGTTGCATACCTCTTCCGTGTGCCCTGCTGTTGTCCCACGGAAGTCTCCTGTCTTGTCCTGTACCACCAGTCTGAGAAGCCCCTGGCAGAGACGCACATCTGTGCAGTCAGAGTGGCTGTGGAACGGCCTTGGAGTCTGACTTTTATCATGAAAGGTGTCCAAGGTGACTCTCATTACTCCAAAACCTGAAACCCACTGCCTCTTGGGGTGCTAACTAGTTTAGATGCTTTAAAATCTTTGTTGAATTAAGTAAATGTTAATCCTATAACAGATCATTGAAATCCGTGTCCTTGAAAAGGGAATTTTGAAGACGATGATCAGGCTTCAGCAAGCAGAGTCTGCAGTGGAGCCAGGTAATGAGCTTGGAGCTTTAGAGAAGGTTCTCCCAGGGCTGCTGTGGGACCCTTGTATGGGGTGTGAGTTAGTGCATCTTGTTTTCACGTTACCTGGTCTTAAGTTCTAACTCTTCACGAGGAATGAGGCCAGCCCCCGTTGCCTTGGGACTGTCCCCATTGTTGTGGTGGTGTTGCTGTTCCATTACATAACTGCTGTGTCATAAATCACCCAAACCTGGGCGGGCTGGGAGCCAGGCGCCGTGCAGACCACTGGCTCTGGTCTTCAAGGGGCATGGTCCCCGGGGAGCACTTCAAGCTAAGTGGGCTGCATGTGACTCAACCTCAGAGGTCACAGTGTCACTTCTGCCCTGAAGCCATAGCTAGTCCACCCCAATGAAGGTGGTGGTGGCATCCATGGACCCCACCTCTCAGTGGGAGGAGCCTCAGAGAATTCAGGGGCCATGTTTTACCGGTACCTCATTGCTAAATGAAGAAGCACTTCTGAGCTTTAATTTCTAAAATCCTTTCTTAGCCTTTTATTTAATTTTTATAATCCATAAACAAGAGTATTTCTTTACTTTTGTGTTGAAGATAAACACGGCCGGGCACTGAGTCTGAGTGCTCTTCACGCACAGGCAGTTTTCCCGGCCACTCCGCGGGGCTGAGGTCGCCATGTCCCCACATAACAAGTGAGGAGACTGCTGTGTGGAGAGGTCGAGCAACTTGGCCAAGGTGACACCATGGGGGGGGGGGGTCTGGCTCCCGCACGCAGGCCTGACACTGGCTGGTCGGCAGCCCTTTTGTGTCCCCGAGCGGCCCCCTCGCAGGGGGTTTCACAGTGTCAGTACCACGGGGAGGGCGGAAATGATTTCATCACCGCACTCTGCCCTTGTCTGGACCTTGTCTGGAGTCTCTTAAAGTGCTGTTTGGGCTGAATGATGGCTGGATCGTAACCCTTATCATCTTAGGAAAGCACTCAGGGGCTTTTAAAATTTACAAATTTTTAAGGTTTCATTTCCTGTGGAAAAAAATAAAATGTTCTTTGTTGCGCTCTGCTGCTGAATTTTGACCTGGGAGGAAGAGATGCCTTTCTCTGTGGAAAAGGGCAGGACACTTTCATTTGTTTTGCCCTAAGGGGTTGGCTGTTTGGTCTAATTTTTGTGACACACTGACTACGGGTCAGGGGATGTCAGGGGCGCCACAGGCCGCAAAGCCCGGGGCAGAGAGAAAAGAGGCTGGTGCCAGGTGGAGGCCACAGACGGAAGGCCTGTCCAGGAAGGGTCAGGCCCAGGAGACGCTGGGTTAACTGCCTCCAATCAGTGAAAGCTGGACTCAGCATCCATATGCCAGGTCGGGTCAACATTCGGTTAGTGAAGCTGAAGTCCAAATTTTGGTAAATTTTGAAGACAAAAAATTTAGGTTGGGGAAGCTGCAAAAGTTACCTTATAGTGAATATAAAAAGTGAGGCTGTGCCAGCTTGCTCCACTGTTTCTCAAGGGCCTGCTTCCCGGTCGAGGCAGGAAGAGGCTGGGTGCTCATCTCTGCTGAAGGTTCGCTTGCGACTCCCATGGCAGGACCCTGGAGGTCCTGATAAGGAGTTTGGAAGTGAGGGAGAACAAGGTAAAACTCAAAACATTTTAAAATTCCTTCTTAGAGTTCTATGTGTCTGTGGAGAAAAGACACGCACTAATTTCAATCCTTAAGGACGTGGGAGCATCTCTCCTTCACTTGAGGGTGTTCCCAAGCCCATGCGTTAGACATTGACTTACTTCCTACTTTCCTTATATTGTTTAAGTCATAGATGATTATTCCCTAATTTGTTCCCCCTTCCGAGCAATCTGAATGAATACCACAGAGCTTCAAGTCGGTCAGTAAGGCTTACTCAGCATGGTTCTTTTGGCCCACTGTTGTACCGAGGTAAGGGATCCTAGGTGTGTGACAAGTGTCCTGTGTCCCCTCTTTGCCCATCTGAGGTGCCTTTAATTCAGTTGCCGCACACCAAACCCCACCTGGGATCTTTTTCAGTACGTGTTTCAGGTAGTGACTCACCTTTCATCGCCGTTGGTACTGGAGGTGAAAACCAAGGCATTATTAAATGTCAGTAGTGAAGAGAGAAAAAAGTGATCCATTTGGACTACCGGGTAGGTCACATTGGCTTAAGGGAGGTGTCCAGTAATAAAACATCTCAGCACAAATCGAGGCCACTAGGAGTAGGTTCAGCAGATGCTGTTAATGGTCCCCCAGTGTCCCGTTGGCCCCTTGAGTTTCCGTGCACCTGTGGACAGGCCCGCCCCCCTGACAGGTTCTCACCTTTGGCACCTGCATCCCCCCTTTCTCCGCCCGTGGGTTTCTCCGGTGTTCACTAGAGTTTGCTCAGCTGTCAAAGCTAAACCGTAGAGTCCGAGGGAGCCCACCCACTGGGAGGCAGCCTGGGGGTGGGGCGGGGTGGGTGAATGCCCCAGCCTCCCCAGCCGCTGCGAGCCTCCTGATGTTCGCCTCACGAGGCCTCTCGGAAGGGCTACAGCAAGATCGAGCTCCTCTTGCTTCTCACGGGTCTTCTCCCTTCCCCGACCCCTTTCCTAACTCCCTGTCTTCCTGGGTGTACCTCCCGAGTAATCTGCCCGCCTCTGTCAGGGCGTCCCACCTTCTGGCGTCTCTGGACCACACACTGAATATATTACAACATGCAGTCACAAGAAAACCTCATCATGTCTTAAGTAAGTTTACCATCTGTGTTGTGCCACGTTCACAGCCACCCTGGGCCGTGTGTGGCCCACAGGCCGACCCCCCGAGTCCTTGCTTTGGGTGTCTGCTTTCAGAGGGGCCCAGATCAGGAACCCAGGCTGATAAACTATTATGGGAAACATCAACACCACTTTTAATGTTTATAAATAATCACTTTCAATAATTTTATTATAGAGTTTTTAGAGTTGGAAGGGCCAGGGTAGATGATACTGTGCACTATTATTCATTTCCTCTCTCTGTGGGAAGGTTGTACAGCCCTACTCGGTTGAACTCAGGAGTGGCCGTGTGAAAGGCCCACGAAATGAGTATGGAAGTGAGGTGTGTCACTTCCGACAAAGGCCATAGGAGCTAGCTGATGGCTTTCCGTAGGGGGAACTTCTGCCGTGGGCAGTCCAAGTCCCAGGTGACCCCCGGCCAGGACTGTGGTGGGCGGGGCAGGGCCTCAGCTGAGCTGCAGTGAACACGTGCTGTGAATAAGAAAGGGATATTTTCTTGTAAATCCCTGGGATTTTGGAGTAATCTGTTGCCACAGCATAATTCAAGCTAAATTGACTAATAAAGGAATTTAAAAAATGATTAGTCCAGTAGTTCCCAGTCCTGGTTAATTACCAGGAACACCCAGGGAACAGTTTCCCTTTGTTCGTTTAGGATTTGTACCCTGATGCAGGAGGTTTGGGACCGAAGGCAGGGAGTGTGCATTCTACCTATAGCACACTCCCCAGGCGGCTCTCCTGATCTCACTGTTGGTGAAAGGAGACCAGCAACTTGGAAAGTCGTGTGTTCTTTAAACTAATTTGTAAAAAATACCATTGTGAAGTAGGATCAGAGTTTGAGTTATTTATGAAAACTTTTCTCCTAAGGCGCCAAAGAGCAAGCTTAATCGTACACCTGAATAAGGGCAAAATCTGAAATAGTTTATCCAAATTAATAAAATGTAATGGTATGTCATATATAGGCCATCTGGGTTCAAACCTAATCAAAATTATAAATGCAGCATGTTGCTAAGGCCATTAGTAGGCCAGAAAGCCAAAGAGTAGCTGGGTTTTAATAACAAAGTAAATTGGTGGCATAGATGCGCCCAGGAAAATTGGACCTCTGTCCCTGCCATGAAGAGGTTATGGGTCTCCGAGGACAGCTCGTCACGGAGACCAGGAGATTCAGCTGAAGGTGGTTCAAGGACATCTGATGACGTTTTCTTGCACCACACCTGGCAGCTAAATGCCATTCACTTGACTGGGTTCACACGGTGAAAATGACTTACCCGATTTAGTTTGACTTCTGGCTTTGTAACTGCTCTGGGGGAGGCATTTTAATAGATGCTTGCTGCTGTCAGAATCCCCTGAAGGGGGAGAGGGCGGAGGTAAAGTGCTGGCGCACATACAGGGGTCGGCATAAGTAAGTTAATAATAATAACAAATAATACGGTGATGAATAAATAAATAATGACACAAGAATAAACTTTTATGTGCCCACAACTGTGAACCTACTTTTGCTCCCCCCATACAGTGGTACTACAAGGCAGAACGAATAATTGTAATGACACGAGAACACCTTCTAACCTGACATGGGGAGCTTCTCTCTGCGGGGCCTCCCACGTAATTGTTCCACCTGGGTTTCAGAGTCAAGGGCATTGTCCCCCAGGCCTTACAGCTGCCTGGGCAGCTCTGCATAGAGGGTCTATTTCCAGCTACCACCGCCTCATGCCCCATCCTCTGAGCTCCGTGCTGCTTGGCGTCTGCCTCCTCTGTGTTTCTCCGATGGACCTCCCCAAAGGTCACTGAGGAATGCCACGATGCATCAGCCCTTGAGATTCCGACACTACTGCTGAATCTCTTGAAACTTATTTTCCCCTTAGATTCTGCTGTAGTATGCTATTATTTACATGTCTGTCACACACTCACCATGTGGTCTGGGGATGTAACAAGAAGAGCTTTCATTTACCGAGCACCTGTTATGTGTCAGGGACTTCATAGGTACACAATTTTACTTACGACTTACAACAGTCCATGGAAGCAGTGAAGAGCGTCTCCACCTTCCACATGAGGAACCCGATGTGAAGGGAAGGCCTTAGCACGGTCGCACAGGGCGTGTTGGAGCTAAGACGCCGTCGAGCTCTAAACTCTGCTCTTCACCACAACACCGGGTGTTCAGGACCCTCTACTCTTAAAAATTATGAACAATCCCAAGGAGTGTTTGCTTAACTTAGCTATATCTGTTGACATTCATCCTGATAAAGATTTAAAAAGAAAATGGAAGAATACTTATTCATTCATTTAAAAAAAATAAGCCCATTATGCACTGATGGGACAGTGTTGTGGGAAGTAACTACGGACCAGCGAAAACATCCACGGCTCTTCTTGCGTCCGGTTTGCTCGGAGGAAGCGGGACCCTCCTCTCTGCCTGTCCCTGTGGCCGCGTGAGGTCTCGGTGGGGCTGTGGAGAAAGTCCGGCCGCACGCAGGGGTGCAGTTGGAAGAGGGAGGAGCGTTGTAAGAACGGGTTCAGGCAGTTGTGCATTTCCCCTCCGAACGCTCACAGACCTTCAGCCACTCGTGGTTTCTTAAAGGTTAGTTGCAGGGCGGACAGAAACCGTGATCAGTGAACTTCTCAGGCTACTTTGCATTAAAATTCATTGGACTGTTTTGCATTTTGAATGGATCTTTTACCTGTGGGTGAAGCCGGTCCAAGGCTTCACCTACATCACTGCCCTTGGTTATATTTCAGTGAAATGTAAGGAATTATGAAACATGAAGCTAAACATGAATTTACCTGAAAACAGCAACTGAGCTTCTAAAGGAAATCTGTGAGAGTTGACGATACGACTACAGACTTGTCAGGGAACTTTCTGATTTTTATGCTGTGGAATCTGACAGTGAACTTGGAACCGTCTTGACAGTTCTATGAGGCTGATATACACCATTTCTTAGAAGCCAATGAATCCACTTTATTTGGCATTAAATATAAATAGCTATTCATCTTTTGCCATTAACCACATAATTAACTTTATTACCACTGATAGTTTTCAAATGCTCCAGGTCAAGGCTGTTTGAGTTGTAATTTTACTTTGGCAGCGTCTTATGCATGTCACTGTGCCCATCTGTGGCTGCCATCCACAAACCATTCAGCACGGGTGACATTTCCCTGCTACAGACGGAGACGCCTCTGTCTCGTGAACATTGTTAAAGGCGAGTGAGGATGGGCCTTCTCCAATGTCAGGCCAGCTCATTTTGATTTTGTTGCTATTATTATTATTATTTTTTAATTAAATGACATACATGTCCTGACTAAAGCAGACGACACATTAGCTGGTCCCTGCGGCAGAGGAAAACACAGGGTCTCCCACCTCTCTCTGGTGGGGGCGGGCATCAGTTCATAGGTTGGGCTTGCCTTGGAAATTTCTCTCCCCATGGAGAGGAGTTGGGCAGAAACTTAAAGAATGACATTGTCAGGTTAGAGTGGAAAACACCTGTGTAGTAGTTGGTTACAGGCACTGTTTTTTCAGACTGAATTGGAGAAGGCAGACTATCTCTAGGAATAGGAGGACTCTGGGATTCTGCACCTGGATTTCGAGTGACTGGGGCCGGAAGCCGTGTCGGTGTTCTTGTACAACACTCGCTTGCCTGTGCGGGAAGGAGCAGCCTGGGCCAGGAAAATGGGGGAACAGGAGAAAGGGCAAACAGAAGTAAGAGGATGGGGGCTTCCATCAGTCCTTAGCGAGGGGATTTACTATTACAATTTCACTATTTATAGTTCTTTTGTGTAATTGTGCTGACGCATGCACAGTACGTAACCTCGTTAATTTTGATTTCATGAAGTTGGGTTCAGTTGCTCTCAGCCACTCTTGTTTTAGTTCCCCCCATCGGCCCAAGAAGAAGACTGTGTCCTGAGATGGTTCACTACAGATGCCTGGAGGGGACAGAACCGAGGGTGGAACTGTAGTCAGGATGCTGGGGCCCAGAGTGGGCCCACCAGGCAGGCCATGCCATTTTAGATGTTGTTTCCGTAAGGCTGTTCCCACCTGGGCCACTGCCTTGCACACGTGCCATCACCAGGCTGTGCGTGTGCGATCACTGCCGTGACAGCCAGCCCTAACCAACTCGCCTTGCAGTAGTGGTGGCAGGGCAGCGTCTTTGTGGGTGAGCCTGTGGTTCTCCACGGCCTTCTGGAAGGTCGCACAGCTTTGGTATATGGTTCCCAGTGGTGTGGAGAGTTGTAGTCAGAGCTGCCAAATGTGTGTATTGGGGGCCTCAGTTTCCCCACTCACATTTAACAGGAAGTTACAGGCTACATTACACAGTCTTTATGTTGTTTACAGTTCTCAGCTTTTGTAATTCTGTGGATTTATAGTTATGGGTGCCCAGAGCCAGATAATCTGTCTACTCACTCCACGATCATGTCATCACTTCTGAGCATTTGCCGACTCGCACTTTGCCTTCCCTTCAGAGCTGATAGTTTACTTTCCATGTTTCTATGAAAAAAGAACAACTCAGAACTCTCAGGGGTTAAACATAATCCATGGGAAAAAAAGACGATTCTAAGCATTTTTTGAGTGATTGTAGCTTTATTGACTGCAAGTATAATTTTTCAAGGTAATGGTCTTGCAGTGGTTCGACACACTCAATCCACACGCACTCACTGGCATTTTTCTAGACATCAAAGCACGGACTTCAACCCACAGCCGATTATTCGGATTATTGTTCACAGTGCAAACATGAACTAATAACGCCGCTTTGTGAATTCGTCCTTTGTTCTCTCAGGCTGCGTGCAGGGCTGGCAATGCGTTTTGGTCATCGCTTGTGTAACTGCCCTCTAACTGCCGACTTTTGTGTGACATAGAGCAGTGCTCCGTAATGAATGGTTTCGTCTGTTCGTGCTCAAGTGCCTTATCGCTTTCATCTGTTGGAAAGCTCGCTCTGATAGTGTGGTCTCCATCGTCGGATGTCCTTCCTCTTTATTGTGGAAATAGGCTGACCCACATTTAGACATTTTCCTGCACACAGGACTCTGCGAGAACCTTCCCCTAAAGCTGAGTCTCTGCCCATTTCACAGCCCCTCTGCTTCCTGCTGCTAACAGGCTCCTTGTGTAGCTGGAGTCATCGCTGTCTTGGAGTGAAGGTGCACAGTCCCACCTGTTGGCTGTTTGATCAGGCGACTGAGCCGCGGACTTGCTGCTGTGGGCCCCTGTCGGTGTGGTGCGGCCGGCAGGCGGGGCGGGCTCCGGCTTGTCTTCCCCCTGCAGGCTTCCTCGTCTGTCCCCTCTTCCATCGTTACGCCCACTCCTCTCTCTTTCCACGATATGATACCTTTTACGAAGTCTTCCATCATTTCCCTCCCCATTCCTTTAAGTGTTCCTAGACATTCATCTGAATTCATGTGCTTACCCTCATTCTTTCTCATTCTGCATACACGTGCCTTCCTGACCGTGGCTGGCTTCCTGGGCACGAGACCTGTGCCACTGCCTGGCCCCACACCTGGAAGCCTTCGGGCTCGGCCTTATGCTCTGCTGTTGCAAACTTGACATTTTCAGTGAGTTTTGAAGCAGGCTCTCTGCCTCTGCCCCCCGCACTGGGCCCTGCCGATTACACAGCTCCTCCTTCCTGACTGTAGCTATTCTCTCCCTTTCCGGTTGGGTAAGTGGTTTTGTCTTAGTTCATCTTTAAATCTTTTTCATTCCTCATCATTTTTTTTTCATTTATTGTCTTCCTGCAGTATATCGTTTTGGCTGCTATTTTAATATAACCATATTTAACTCTGCTTATTTCTCGCAGTCTTCAGGAACATTCAGTGTTATAGAAAGATTGTGTGTGGTCAGTGTTTGATTGGCCGCCATGCCTGAGGGAGGTGGGAGGGAGGATCGATGAAGATTACCGTTCATCCTGGGAGTAGCCCTTCGGGAGAGCACCATGTGGCTTCACACCTGCAGGAGTTATGCCTCATATTTGTGCTTGCCCAGGTCAAGTGGTTTGCACCCTGGATACACAGTGATTGGAGGTTGGGGGAGCCTGCTGGGTGACCCCCGCTGGCTCACCTGAGGGTACCTCTGTCCGCTAATGATGGAGATCGAATGTTCTCATATTTTCTGTTCTTAGATCTATGAAAATGAAAGATATTTTTGGTTTTCACAGGTTTACTTGAAGGGGATAGTAGGATGTAAAGATGTTTCTAATAATATTCAGACACCATTTTTTTTTGGTTTCAACAAACCAAATGGCCCATTTTTACCTGGTGGCAGTCTGAGTCCCTTCATGCGGGGACACTGCCCATCCGGAAGCAGTTGAATGGTAGTGAAGTCTGATGTGTCTCCAGGTTGACCCAACCACGCTGGTGCAAGTTACTATTTTAAACAAGCCTTTCATTTCACTTATTAGGTGCCAGTTGCTGTATGCACTTTAAAAACATAAACTTACTTAATCCTGTGAAGTAGGAGCTATTAATTATCGCCATCCCACAGTTTAAAAAACATAGGTGCAAACAATCTGTGCGTGTAACTTCACCAAAGACATGGTCACTAAGTGCCCGCAGGAGGCCTTGGCCCCGCAGTCTGGTCCAGCCCGCATGCTCTGTCGCTGTCCAAACACATGCCCTGCTCCGTTTCACCCACCCAGACCCGTGGGGGGTCCGAAACTTCGGTGGCTGATAGAATGGAGCCTTATCATAGTAGAGGTTTCCTAAAAGTGGTGTTTTTTTTTCTTCTTCACTTCTTTCCTATTAGCAATACACAGTAACCAGTAGGTGAATATGTTTAAAAAAAAATTCAGGCAAATGTGGATATTAAAACTGCACACGAGTCCAGTGGAAATGCTAGTGGTGCTGGGCCGATCTCACTGAGAGGAATACGTGACACTGTATTCCTGGGAACCGATGCTAATGAGACACTTCACTAGCTGTCACAGTCCCTTTTGGAAATGCGCGATCACAGCTGGTGACACTGTGACATCTTTTATCTGCTGCCATACTTTTTCCTTTGGCTAGACATTAGAGACCGCGGCGCTAGATGGCCAATCAGTGTGCTGTATCAGAATCAATAGATCTCAGCGAGCATTCCATTAGGCCTGGGAGCCTTCCCATTTCTCAGTCCTGTCTGAGCTCTGCACATTCTGACGTGAAAAAGGAGAGTTTGGGGGTTATTTTCTCTACCTGTAGCTTCTCATGGACAAATGAATCCCCTATTTTGTAGAGGTCTAGTCAATAAAGCCGTCAGAATTCTTAAAATATTGACAGTAGAGCCAAGTTCAGTGTACTTAACCTCTGTAGTCAGTTCTGGGTATGAAATGTAAGAGAGTGAAGTGATTATTTAGAAGAAAGTGCCTTAAAGTTTAAAGACGTTCGATGAGAGAAAGGATTTCCTAACTCGAAGTTGGGAGAGCTGAACTCTCAACTGGGTTCTGCTGCTAAGAACCCAAGGCCGTTACCGGTGACTCTGCGAACCGGGAGGGTGTAACCTGGTGACTGTCGGGGCCCATCGCAGCCCTGGATACGCTTTTTTATTTTTTAACTTTAAAGAATTTCATCCCACATATCTATTCTGGGTGGATGGGCACCGATGGAATTGACAGGATCCAAAATGGAGTGGAAATGGCATATCTTGATATTTGGGTTCCCCCTTCTTTTCCTAAGCACCCCTTCTTCTCACTTGCCCTCCCTTGCAGCCCAGCCTGCCCCCCGCCCCTCCCCCCCATCAGCAAGTGAGGACCCCGTCAGGATGGCTGTGCTCCTGTCCTGGAACTGAAGACGTTTTCCCTTTGACCTCTTTCTTCAGGAACAAGTGACTGTGGCTAGTGTGGGTAGCTTTACCTTCCACAGATCTTAACTTCTCTCATAGGGTCCTCAAAGGTGCACCCCCCAAAATAACACTCACGTATGTGAATTAGGGCGAGCCCAGCAGCTCTAACATGACTGTCAGGCCTCTGGGGGCCTTAAAGGAACTGGATGTCCTTGATCACCTGGTGGCTTTCCTTCCAGCAGTATGAGAGGCCCAGCCTCCTTAACCCCATGTCCGTGCCGTCTTCTCTATGTGTCCTCTGCAGTCACATCTGTCTGCCAACTAGACAGCAGAAGGGGAGAGAGCGTGGAGTGCCATCTGTGGGAACTCTGCGTGGGCCGAACATGGGATCCATGTGCATGGCTTTTGTTCCCATTCCCAAGGCACCTGGGAAATGTAGTCGAGCTCTCAGCCTAATCGGACCAGGACAGCAGTTGGATGAGCAGCTGCTGTCGCAGTTTCTGAATCTCAGGGTGCTCAGGGTGCTCAGGGTCAGTGGGATGCTCTGGGAGAACCCAGATCACTGGGCCCCAGTCCTGCAGGTCCAGTGGGTCCGAGGTGGGCCCAAGAGTGTGCATTCCTTTTACAAAAACTTTAGAGTTTGTATGCGATCTTGTATGGGCTGTGTTAGTTTCAGGTGCACGATACAGTGATTTAATATTTTTATGTCCAACGCCATCACCTCACTAATCCTAGTAAAAACCTGTCTTTGTGCAAACACTGCAATATTACTGATGACACATGTTCCCTCCATGTTTTCCACCCAGCCCCCACTCCCCTCATCTGGCAACCATCCCTTTGGTCTCTGCTTTTGTGAATTTGTTTTGTTTTATTTTGTTTTTTTTGTTTACTTTTTAAAAAATTCCACATATAAGTGAAACTCTACAATATTTGTCTTTGTCTGATTTATTTTTACATAATATAATACCCTCTAGGTCCATCCATGTGTTTACAAATGACAAGATTTCATTTTTTATTGCTGCACAGTATTCCATTATTATATATATATGTAGTAAATAAATACACACACACACACACCACATCTTCATCTGTTCATCTGTGGATGGAGAGTAGAATGGAGATTTCTCAAAAACTAAAAATAGGTCTACCGTATGAGCCAGCAATTCCAGTTTGGGGTGCTTATTCGAAGAAAATGAGAACACTAACTTGAAAAGATATATGCATACCTATGTTCATTGCATTTTCTTCTGAAATTATAAGAATACTGTCTCCTCTACTTTCTAAGGATATTATCATACCTTCATTAGCATTGTCTATCAGCAAAGAGTGTTGATTTTGCATTTTTGTCCTTGAGAGTTATTTTTCCCCAGCCTCTGCCTTTGGGAGTGTTTGCACAACCCTGGAAGTGACAGGCTGCCCAGCATCATGGAAAGCCCTCTTCCTCTGGGCTGTTCCTGGGGTGGTGGTTGCCTGTGGTCACCAAACAGGGACTTCCCCCAAATCGCTTATTGGGGCTGTGGATCAGCCACAGATCTGGGGGAACCGCCACTACTTTACATAATTAAGTTTCCTTGCCAGGAAAAGAAAAAAAAGCAAAATAGTCTTAAAGAAGCCTAAGGTTGAGCTTTTAGAACATCCCCCCTCCTCACGATTTCTCCATTTGAAATAAACTGAAGCAGGATCTGGGTAGTTGGGATTGAGGAAGGGTTTTATGCAAGTGGGTGAGGCTGAGAGCTCACATTTTCTTGCAAAACTCTTAAGAATCTTCCTCCACCAACCCCTCTGCAGTAGTGATAAATAGTGCCCTAAAGGAAACAGTCACCCATTGTGCAAAACCGACTGGTTTGGTATGTGGACTCGAGTCAGACGGAGGGGACAACCCAGGGCCCTGTCAGAGCATTTTAAGTTAGCACAGAATCACTGCACAGAAGGTGTGCTACATTCCATGTTACCACAGAGAACACAGGCCCTGGAATTAGAACGAAATGTACTTTTACTGCTCCGAAAGGGTGTCCAGTAGCTTTCCAAGAATGGAAGACTGCTGGGAGCTGCCCCCTCCCGTCCCCTGCGGAGAGGGCGGTGCTCCTGACAGAACCCCCTCCCTGTAGCCATGAAGCTGGCTAATGCATGGGTGTCTTTGCCTGGTTAGCGTAATAGGGGAGATTGCATTTGCTTATCTGTCACAAATGAAAATCACCTGGGGAATAAAGAGCGTTTTCGACTCTGCTACCGTTATTTCAGAAGCAATCAAATGCAGAGGAATGAAAGTCAAACACAGAGGGAAATGCTGATAGATTGGGCAATCTGCATGGCGCTCTGGGACCACCATTATCCCTGTGTTCAAGAGGAAAAAGCACATTTGAGAAATGGTGAAATCCATCGCATGCAATCAATCATTCATCTCCTATAGCAACAATAATTATGGAGGAGGTATAGTGCAGACTCCAGCTCTGTAGTCGTCTCTGCTTGTTTGTTTGATTCGAGGGATAGTAAATCTTCTGTAACCTTATGGAGACGTTCCTGCCCATTAGAATACGGCTCCTCGATGATTTCCCGGGATTGGTATTCAGCACCATCGCCCGGTGAATGATGAGCTGAGGTAAATCCTGCAGCCACAGAGCAGTTGGGCCTGACACTGCCTTTCTTCTAGAAGGCTTCGTCCTTCCGCTCCGGATTTGTAAAATAGGCATTGGTCTGCACTTTCTGCATCATTCTGGACCTTTGTGATCTGAAGGTGATTTTATTAATACTGTAAATCTTGGTTGACCGATACTTTAAGAAGATGCTTTTTCTGGGTAAACTAAAAGCCTGACATGGCTCTTCCTGAAGTTCTTAAATATTTTATTAGCGATGTCTCTCCTTTACCCCCTTCCTATTCATAGTCTCCTTCAGCTGAATGATATAGAGCAGGGAGTGGGGTTGTCAGAACTGGGGTTTCCATTAGGAACAGTCTCTGAAAATGGGGTGTGTTTCTTTCCCTTATTTTTCTCATTATTAGATGTCTCTTGCTCAAAAGGCCCATGTGGCAGTTTGCAGATATATATATATATTCTGCATGAAATCAATGTTCTGAGAGTT
Organism: Tonatia bakeri; assembly: GCA_004024845.1. Taxonomy (NCBI): domain Eukaryota; kingdom Metazoa; phylum Chordata; class Mammalia; order Chiroptera; family Phyllostomidae; genus Tonatia; species Tonatia bakeri. The sequence goes on from PVIA01000393.1 coordinate 407,384, forward strand.
TTTGAGCCATGAAAATCAGCCCCAGGAAAAAAAGTATCTCCTGAGTTACCTGTAGACACCTGATGGAACCCAACTGACATCACAACTGCAGTCAGGATGCTGGAACTCGGAATGGGCTCAGCAGGTAAGCCCCACCGCCGTCGCACACGCGTGGTGATGGCCTCTTCCTGCCTTCCCCAGGTTTGGGACTTGGGATTTGAAGTATTTTGTGGGGGTGGTCATGGTGAGGAAGACGGGGGACCACAACCTGAGTGATTGAACGTGACCGAAAAATGTTCCACGTTCCCTTCACTTCCTCACCCACCTGACGCCCACTTCCGACGCCTGGGACCTGAATGAGCTGGGGACAACGTGCAGATGAGGTAGCCACAGAGAAGACGACACTCATAAATCCTAAATTGTCTATTTCTCCCTCTCCTTCCTCTCTCCTGATGTGTCCCCAGCTGTCATCAGACTCAGGAAAGAGTCTCTGAGACTTGAATAAGTGTCTGTAGAAATCATAATCCTTTCTTTTTATAAGAAGGACATTAGAATGCAGACAGATATTTTATTGTTTAAATCGGACATTAAATTAACTCAGCATATTGCTGGTGTTTTGTTATTCCTGGCAAATGAGGTCTGTCCGAAACGGTGCTGCAGTGCCATCGGGTGCTGTGCTGAGCGAGCAGTTCGAGAAAGGTCAAGCAAAGATTGCACTGTTATTACCTATCGCCTTAGCCTAAAAAAGTCCTCTTTATTTCACATTTTCATCTGTGTGTCTGTAATGTGTGAACACAGAATTTCTAGAAGGTATAAGACAGATATTATACAGCCTTAAGGGTAGCTATCTTAAGGAGAAAGTCTTGACCGGTTCCTCACTTTTAAAATTACAATCAGGGCTCCAGAACGATAGTTGATCTCGAAACTCACCCCTCTGGACATTTTGGCTACAGGACACATAGAACCAACCATCGTGGTCTCATTAGCGCCTCCTGGCGGAGAAGACAATGTGCCTTCGGACACACGCGATGCCGGTAAGCTCAGCCCTGGGTAGGTTTATCTGCGTGAATCAAATTTTAAATGTTTGAATGAGTCCATTTCCATGGAAGTCGACCCAAGGGGGAACAAAATGTAAACTCACTGCATACAGTAATTGTATGGAATGCCCATGATTATAGCCAGGATGTGGTTTAATCAAGATGAGATTTGGTTAAAGATATTAAAAGAATGTTTAGGGGCTATCTGCTTTTTTGTTTATACACTTTTTTTTTGTTGTTTTTGCTTCACACACATATGGTGGAAGACTATTCATAGTGGGAAGGAAAGGAAAACCACCATTCGTTAAGCCCCTACTATGTGCCAAGGAGTTTGTCAGGCTGTTGATAGAAACAGTTCAGGAAGAAGGCACTTGGCCCTGAGGAGGGTGATACCGGGTGAGAGAGTGGGAGCGAGGAGAAGTGAACCCCCTTGGGGAAGAAAAAGTTGTGTTACCTACCCGAGTGGAGAAGGTAGAGCTGGGGTCACACTCAGGTCCACCCTTGGGCTCCGCGTCCTCCTGACGATGTCGCTGTGACCGAAGTCCTCACCTCCGACGCCGAGTTTCAATCCCTAGAACTGGATCTGATGCTTTCCTCCTGGGGATTTTGTGTTTAAATAACGTGACGTGCCTAAGAAGCAGTTCGTAACCCGATGCTGCCACCTCTGCTGGTGCTGCTGCGTTTGCTCGCGGACACCTGCTCGGGCAGCCCGGCCTCCTCCGCGGGGGCGCTAACCCCGCGGCCCCTGAGAGCCGCGTCGCCCCCTCTCAGACTCTCGCGCCTTCTGCAGCCTTTGCTTGAAGTCGCCAGCTCGCTGTTGAATGTGCACACGTGGATGCGCAGACAGGCAGCAGAAGCAACGGGATTTGTTTGTAGCACCGACAGCATTGCTTTGTCCTGAGCCTGTCCTGAGCCCCCCTTCTGTCAGCGTCCTTGCAGGCGTTCCCTCAGTGCCTCCGATTTTCACGGGTTTTAAGTTGCATTTTAGGTGCTATATAAATGCAAAATAATAACAAAGGAGAACAACGTTGGCATTTCCAGATCTATTCTATCAGAAGGAGTGCACGAAAGCCTTCATTTTCCTCCACAGAGCCCTGGCTGAGCGTTATTTATGACAGGAGCGGGAGTCCACACGAAACGAGAATTCATCCAGCTGGGGTGTCTCGGCTGTACACGGCGTTACCAGGTGTAAAAGGGAAAAAAGAATACCGTTTTCTCCCGAGTGTCAATTTGTACTTGCCTATTTCTTTTTTACGTACACGCCTACTAAAAGCAGGTACAATATTTGTGGCTACAGACTTTTTAAAGCCACTCGTAGACCCCAAATAAATATTACAGTGCATGGAAACACTTGAAATTGATGTTTAAACCTTGACGTAAAGGTGCAGAACAGGAAATCGCAGGCCGTCCATGGGGTGAGGTGTGGGTGGGAGCAGTTAGTTCGACCCCTTGTGTTTCGAGTGAGCGTTGTGCTTCGAGGCTGCAGGCACACAGCAGATGAGTCACGTCTCCGTCTCCTAGTTTCGGTTCTCTTTCCATGTTTTTTCCCCAAGGAAAGTCTCAGGAAATGCTATTGGAATAGTGTTCTAAGGAGGGAGGGTGAAAGAGTTTCTCCCAGAATGCCAAACAAGGGCCCATGGTTTTGTTATTTTAAAAGGGTGGTAAGATTGTAAAGGATACAATCTTACTGTGAGGAAGAACAGGGAGGTAGGCAGACTAACCTCTGGAATAGAATCCACGGGCCCAACTATAGCTTTCTGCTGAGCCCCGGGAAGAAGTCTAAGGAAAGGATAGATTACTGATTATTAACCTGGTAGCCCCATGGGGACACTTTATTTTTACCTTAGAAAATAAAGGAGTAAAAGCCGTGGTTAACCAAGTCCCGTTGGTTTCTGATTCCTCACCCTTTTAGTTCGGAGTTCCTCAGTGAGGTCTCTGGATCTCCCGCATCCAAGTCGAAGGTGGTGCTTGTTAGAAACGCAGGTTTCTGGGCCATGCCTCGAACTTACGGAGTCATAGTCTCAGAGGGAACGGGCCCCAAGAACCAGCCTTTTGGTAACTTCTCCGTTGATTCTGAGCACCGTCTGCTGAAGAAGCATATGTCAGGGTCACTCCTCCGTGTTTGATTGACAGTCGATACTGCGGATAACGTGAAAATGGTCTTACCCATCACGTAGGTGTAGAGATGCTTGAAGAGGAGGCTGGACTAAGTGTTCTTCGCAGGTGATTTTTGGTTTATTGTTATGGGAAATTCGTATTTCATGGTCTGGGGCCGAGTCTGAAAAGCCTACCAGGAAAGCATCTTGGAATGTAGAAGGCTGAGGGTCCAAGGCCTTCCATGTCCCGTAGCCTCTGGGACGGGGGTGCTGTTGAGGCAGTCCTGGGGCACAGACCCTGTGCTTGGGTGATGGGTGTGCTGGCTGCTAGAACTCCACAGGACCAACAGGCTTGCTTCAGAGATGGGAAGAGGACGCCATAGAGTAGGAGTTGGCGACCTTCCTTCTACAGAAGGCCAGATAATAACGTCTCAGGCTTTGCAGGCCACACAGCCTCTGTTTTAACTGCTCTGTCTACTGCAGCCATAGGTCTGCAGGAAGGGCCGAGCAGGGCTGCGTCCCAATGAAACCTTGTTTGCAGAGATCATATTTGCGGCCTGTACTTGGCCTGTGGGCCGTACCTAGTGGGCAGGCCCTGCGGGAGAACACTGAGCGGGGCGTCAGTCGGTGTTTAAAGTAGAAACAACCGCACAAATACTGAATGAATCTTTGTTTTTGTTCAATTTTCATTTACAGTTTACCTTCAGAATTATCCTGTATTGGTTTCAGGTGCACAACATAGTGGTCAGACGTGGTGTACTTTATAGAGCTGCCCCCCACCCTGAGCCACCCCGCTTCAGGGACCCACCTGGCCCCACGCATGGTTCTCACGACATCATCGACTGTGCTCCCTGTGCCGCGGTGCACGTCTGTCTCTGCGACTGTTCTGTGACTGCCACCCTGCACTGCTCGACCCCTCCACCCTGTCACCCAGCCCCCACCCCTCTGGCAGCTATCAGTGTGTCCTCCGTGTCTGTGAGCAGGTTTCTATTTTCTTTGTTTATGTTGTTCTTTAGATTACACGTGCAAGTGAAAGCACGTGGCTGCATTGTTTAGACAACCTGAAAGTTCCCTCTCTTTCAGACCCTTCACTGGAACATGACGTGCACACAGCAAAGGACATGTGTCGTTAGGATGTAGCTGGGTTCCTTTCATGAGTTATCACACCATGTAATGCACGCCTAGGAGCTGCTTGCCTGGGAGAGCAGGACTTGAACTCAGGGAGGGGGGGAGCCCTGAATGGGCCGGCTTGGCCCAGCTGATGCACCTTTCCCAGATTACCTGCCCATCTGACTCTATTTAGGGAGGGAAGCAGGCAGCAACCATTTCACTTTTGGGGTCAGAAGGTTGGGTCAGGGGCCTTCCTCGCTCTCTCTGGCCCATACACGCACACGCACACTGTGGCTCCCTTGTCGGCTGGTCCCATTGCTGTGAGGCGGCACCAGCCCTGCCACCACATCAGGCCTGGGTCTGCCCCAACCTTCTCCAACCCCTGGGCCAGGTACTTGTTGAGCCCCCTGACAGAGGACGCCCACCTGGGCAAGGTGGGAGGCGGTGACAGGCTGGCGTGGCTTCCTGTCTGTCCTGGGCTCTCATATGCATTCATTTGTCTCGGTTGGGCCCCCAGCTTCCCTCCTAGCTGCCTGCTCTGAGGACGTCATGTTCCAGGGTCTAACATCAGGACAGCGGCCTTCCATCCAGAGAGTGAGTGACCAGCTCTCTGCCCCCTCTCCCTCTCTCGTTCGGGTTCTCTGGTTACACAGGTGCAGTGGTGAGCACCGTCAGGTTTGGTCGGCAATGCTGGAGGGTACAGACTTGTGAGCGAGTGGACGGCAGGGAGTGAATGACAGGGTCCTTGGGGGAGAGGTGGTCAGGGAACTGAAAGGACAGGTTATCTCAAGTATAGTCCTTGTGGGTGTGGGATTTGCTGAGAATTCAGACCAAAATAGGGTTGGACAGAATGGTATCAAGTTTAGAGGCTAAAACCTTTTGGGACTGAGGGACCTTCACGGGCAGCTGGGAGGGTGGAGCCACTTGGTGCTGCCCTCCGGGTCGGGGGCAGGGGCAGCGGCAGTGTGTCCGGGGTCTGGAGGACACACTGAGGACTCATCTCAGGCGCTGAGTCCTGGGGCCCTTTCTGTGTCTCCTCGCTCTCAGCAGCAGGACCAGCGCCCCAAAGGGCCAGGCAAAACGGCGACTAGGAGGGGGATTTGGTGGCAACCACGAGGGTAAGGTGGGTCTGGCTAACAGGGCCCGCCCCCCAGCGTGCAAAGGGCACAGCACCTGTGAAGCGCAGTCGGACCAGGTGTGTCTGTGCTCCGGGTCTCCGAGCTGTGTTCCGGGAGTCGTTGACAGGTGTGCTGTGGAGGTTAGAGCAGATGATGTGGAGAAGGTGCTCGCGACCCTATCCCACACGTTGGGGCGTCCGCCAGCCGGAGTCCCTTCTCAGGGACTCCCGGGCTCACGTGGTCTTCGGCTACAGCATCGGAAAGATTTAGCTGTTCTTACAAGGGATGTCAGATGTCCTCCAGCCTGTGACATTCATTGCACAACGTTAGGGGATGAGCTCTTTCTGCCATTCCTGATCCTGAGCCCCTGCCTGGTGCTGGGCACACGGGAACTCTGGGAGTGCAGTTCTTCTGTCTCCCCGTCTGGCTGGAGGTGGGAGGGCGTGTTAAAGGGACACCGTTCTAAATGTCCAGCAATTCTTTCCCCCATCACTGTATTTGAACAGCCAGTTATGTTAGTTGAAACAGGCCTCTCTTCCCAAACTATCCGGGATTTTCACAACGGTACCTCAGATCTCAGCCTCTCCCAAACCCTCTCCTCCCTCGCCCAGAACCTGCCTCCTGAAAACCAGTATCTCTGCTCCCCTTTGAATTGGATTGTTTTGAGACAACATACCCATACCCTGGGCTTTTGGTAAACCCCTCCCCTCTCCCTCCCCCTCCCTCTCCCTCTCTCTCTCTCTCTCTCTCTCTCTCTCTCTCTCTCTCTCTCTCTCTCTCTTTATTTGTCAGGGCTCATGCCCACAGAGTTCAGTGTGTTGCCTTGGTCTCAGGTGTGCCGCACAGCGGCCGGGCAGTCACATACTGGATGAAGGCGCATCTGCTCCCGGCTCCTCCTGGGACGAACCATGGGAAGCTTCTCGTTCCACCTCCCTCCACGCCTTCACTCACCTCTGCTCGGTTTTTGTCACCCCACCTCACTGTGTTTTCCGTCCAGCTGTCTGTCTTCTCTTCAGAGCATTGAGCCCCTTCTCCCTTCTGTCTCTCCTGTCCCCACCCAGCCCCCTCCCCCTCCCATTTTCCCTCTGCTGCTCCAAGTCTCTCTCAATCACTGCTTTGCATTAGGGCCCCTGAATCGCAGAGGGATACATGTAATGAGACCCGGGCGCCAAGGCGCCTCGGGTTTTCATGCTTCAAAGCTCTGTTCTTTTATTTATCCGTTGTCCTTTGGGTCCAAAGGTTCTGTTTCTACTTAAATTTCCCATGGGTGTGAATATCCAGCTTCTATGCCATTTGCTCTGTGGAGAGGGTCTTATCAAAGGTCCCCACAGACCGACGGATTGCCAGAGGTAAAGGTCATTTCTCCTGCAGATCCTGCTACATTTTTAACCGTTCTTCTAGAATCCTCCTAATCTCTGCGCTGTGTCCTCCACAACCTCGTCTCTTCCCACCCCAACCCAAGCTGCAGTGTGCACACTGACAGTGCCTTGAGCGATAGGTCAAAATTTCCATATTTATTAACATTCCTGTTTGAAAACAGTCTGTTTTGCTTTTGGTTTGGACCTAATTGCTTCCCTGTGTTGGCCTGTAGACTCCGCATTACCGAGGCAGCACCAGGCGCATGGCAGAAGTCTCTCTCCAGGACACCTCGCTGCTTTCTGCGGTGTTATTTCACGTTGTGTTTGTACTTTATCTCAAAGCAAAACGGATGGCAGAGCTAGTAGCTTTGGGGGTGGGGTGCAGCCAGGGTCAGAGCAGAGAGGGAGCTGGGTGAGCAGTTTCCTTTATCTGCTGCTTTTTGCTTCTTTTCTGTGTGGTGTCTGATTCTGTCCTTCCGGGAGAGGAGGAAAGAGAAAATACGAAGAGAAGAGAAGAGGGTGGGGGGAGGATGGAGGGTAGGCAGCTGCGCGGACAGAGGGGGTAAGTGGAAAGACTGTACAGACGGGTTCCTCACTTTCTTTCCCGCTGGGCCCCATAGAGGCTTATTTCTCCCAGTGCTGGCCACTGGTCTTCTAAGGGCTTGCTGGCCCAGAGACCTGCTGCTTATGTGGAATAAACACGGACAGGTCTCTACTCTTCAAGTGAGATCAGTGACTAAATTTTAGAGCTTTATTTACTAGCTACATAGAGGAAAGCCAGACTTTGCAATGTCTGGTTGCCCAGCCGCGTGCTCAGCTAGGTAATTGGGAACAGCTGGGATGGCTGCGAGGCGCTCATATACCTTTCCTCTACAAGCCAGCGGAGACCTGCACCGCTGGAGTAGCTGGAAGGTGGGGCACGGAAGAGGAGGGGCTGTGTGTGAACGTGTCTTTTCCTCAGCCAGGTGTGGGACTGTGAATGCCGAGAGGAGGTCGCCGACGCTCACTAAGAAGCGCGTTGACCTGCGGAATCTTAATGCTTAGACTTTACTGCCTGTGATTATATGACATTTAACTGGAGTGGGGAAGCAGGGAAGACCTTAAACCATCGTTAGCTTCAGTCGGGGCTGAGGTCAGCAGGCCTTCTCCTGAGCGGGGAGGGCCCGTTAGCAGACATTCAAGGCTTTGTGGGCCTTGCAGTCTCCGCTGGAACCACGTACATCAGATGCACATTAGTAGAGTTCATGGAACACAGTGGAGGCGTCTCAGATTTTACCAGCAGTGTTCTGGTGGCAGCGAATGAGGGTGAAGGCACGGTCCTGGGTTTAAAAACTTTAAAAGCCCCTGGAGGACATTTCTGTATGACCTTGTTTTCCAAGCTCCTCTGCTGTAATTGTCTGCAGACGCCTCTTCGATGTGTCGGAAAGCACCTGAATGAATGGGCCGTTCTCCTTGAACTTCAGACTCCCTTGGAAAAGCCGCAGGACTGGAATGTGCTTCACACAACTTTTTGAATAAATGACTTGACTCTTTTTTCCCTCACCTGTCAGGATGCTCTTCTGCAATATGCTAGTTCTTTTCATCTTGAGGACCGAATCTGGAGGAGTTACCTTTTCATTTTTAAGGAGAATGATATTGAATAGTGGTATTGATTATGGCTTTTTGTGGTGCCCAGCTGTTCACCCTGTCCATTTGCTGGTGGTGACTGAAAATCACACTTCAGTGCTGCACTTTCATTTGCATCCACAGTTTTGGAAGTAACCTAAGAATGGATCCACAGGTTACGGCCCCTTAGTATTCTAATCGAACTTATTTAAGTACCACGTGGACAGTCTTTGGTTGGGAGCTGTAATATAATGGAGGGAAAATAAGATTTTTAATAATCCCACTGCATTTTTTTCCTGTTCAACTTACTGGTGCAGAACAATGCACAGGAATATACGTGGCCCTACCTGGTAAGGGGAAGAAGAGAATAGAGAAGCTCAAAATAAAAAAAAAATCAGAACGTGTGGAAAAAGGCATTGTTTTGAAGACTATACTCATGTCTCTCTAGCTATGTAAACTATTACTCCATGTAATTTAATATTTTACTGGCAAGTTAAAATGTGTAGTAAAGTTTAATATCACAGTACTTATGTTTTTAATGTGCTACTTTAGTGATGTGGCTTTTATAATTTTTCTTCCTCAGGGAAAAGCCACCACTGCATGGTGAATCTTCAAAAGCACCCGAAGGTAAGTGCACTAAGGCCACCGTCCACTCACCACGCCGAGCGTCGGCAGCCCCGGCACCTGACTGGTAAGTCCTGCGTTGGTGTATTCTGCTGAATACTACTGCTGATTCTTGTGCGTTCAGCCTTTGCGATTGCTCTCTGTGGGCGTGTTGTGATTGAAGGGGTAGTTAGGGTTGACCTAGTGGGTGGCATGAACCATTTGGTGCAGCCTCAACTTTTTAGTTCCTTCTTTCTTCAACTTGTCTTGGGAAGGGGGTGGGGCTCTCTCTTTTCCCCCTATCACCCAAGGCCTTGAAGTGAAGGACTAACTCTCCAATGATAAGGTCTCAAGCTAGTGCAGGAGGAGATTCTGGGAGGGCGTCCTTTCTGAGGCTCAGAATCGATGTGGTCGCTTGGGTCCATGTTAATATTGCAAACAATGTAGCCTGCGCAAATGTGTCTTGTGTGTGTGTAGACTGGCATGAGAAGTCCCGCCTGCGTTAACATTATAGATTCACAGCATTCTGGTTTCGTTCTAATATGATTTTCTGATTACTGAGGAAAAGGATTTGTGATATGTTATTGTTCAACACAGCCTCAGCTACCGCCAGTGAATTAGAACAATCAGACATGGCCTCACTGATCTGGGCATTTACTCGTGAATAAAGTTAGGTCTCACTGAGAGAACCAAGTGAGAAAATGGTAATGGTGGGTTTTAGAAAAGTATAATGTGTGATCTGCAAAGCACGTGGGATTACAAATGATTTGCTAAATACTTCACTGTGTCTTATGGTGCTAGGTACATATGGTGAAAAGATTTGATCGTAGAAATGAAAGTGGTTTACAGTTGTGTTGTCTCAGTGGAGGCCCCTTAGAGCAGACCACTGTACCTTGCATTTTGTTCCCAGTGCTATAAAGTGGCTTACCAAAGAACAGAGAATGCATCATTTCTCTTTAAAACTCAAGTTTAGTATGTGTATTGTAAGCCACACCAAACTTTCACCCAACCAATGGGCAAATTGAAGAGAAAGAAATTTTATCTTTCTGGGGAAAATCTTAAATGACAAATCTTTGAAAATGCATGTGTGCCTCCTCGGACAAACCTGGCCCCTTTCCCTGCAGAGTGTTCTTGCCCAAGGGCCCCGTGATGAGAGCGTACAGGACGGAAGGGCTAGCACAGCGCTTGCCCAAGAGCAGGCACACAAGTGAACGCAGCATAAGTTCGCTGACAGAACTCACAGCCGAAGGTGCTGGAGAAGCAATGTCTCTGGGTGGCTAGGATTTATAATGAATAGCCAGTTGGATGCCACAGTTAATGTCGTCTTATCAGACTCAGTTCTTGTGGGTGGGACATTCAGATTTGCATTTCTAGGTATGAGAATGTTCCTGGAAGGTAAGTTTTGCATTTTCCTGCGGAGTCCTGCAGATAAGTTGTGCGTTTTCCTGCGGAGTACTGGAAGGTAAGTATTGTGTTTTCCTGTAAAGCACGCTTCTGTATATCCTTTCGTGGTGTGGCTGAATGAAGCTTCTGTTCTTTGCCTTGGAGACTGGTTTCAATCGTTGAGGACTCTTCATATTATTTTTTGTTATCCAGGACTTAATTGTAGGGATTCCTAGAATGTTCCCCCTTTTGATCAGCACTGTAATGACACCCTCGGGCTGGATCATCATGGATTCGTGAGGGGTGGGGGTCTGCCACCCCAGAGGGGAGAGAGGCCTCTGAGCGTCCTGATGGGAGGGTGCTGGGCAGCCAGGCCCCACCCAGTGCAAGGTGGGGCAGACGCTGGGCAGTGAGGGCAGTGAGGACAGTGAGAAGGGTGTCCTAGGCCCTCCACAGGAGCTCAGGCCTTGCTGTCAGCCTGGCAGGGGAGCACTTGGAAGCTTAGCAGTGGCCTGGACAGGTGCGCACATGTGAGGATGAGCATTTGTCACGTGGCTGAGTTACCTGGTTACAGGGGAGTTGCCCGTGGGGACCATGAGCCCCAGGCCTGCACAGGGTTTCTGTCGCTTGCAATTTATTTCTCCATTTTAGAGCTTTTTCTGCAGGGGAAGTTAAACTCTTACTATGAATTTTTATTTTGATGCCTCGTAGGAGACAGTCATGATCTTATCCTGCATCACTGTGAGTTCAGACTAGAGTTTAGATAGCATTTGTAACACAGCGTTCAGTTTTTTAGAGGTTTGTATATGTAGTAAGGATGAATCTGTGCATTTATTACTCAGAAGTGGCAATTTTGTTCAAAACTCATCACACACTATAATTCAGTCCAGACAATGAGTTGTATTGGTGAAAGGCTTAGGAAGCTTATTCTAATAAGCTTATAACTTATAAGCTTATTAAAATAATCATTTTAAGATCATTTCTCTCTAACCCACCTCGCTATATACAAACTTACTGTGAAAATGTGGCTTTCTAAGCCCTTAGTGAAGACGCCGCAGTATCCCTATGTAGTACTGCACTACTAGTAACTCAGGCGCACTAATTCTTTGAAAGGACGGTTAAGTGATCTAGTAAAATTTTGCTTGAAATGGTACATTTTCCCAGGAAATGTTTTAATGTAAATATGAGTCAAGTATCTTATTTAAAAGTAGGTATCAGCATTTTAACATTTTCTCTAGCAATACAAAGGAAAATAGAATGACTTTAAAATATCCTCATTCTTTGAACATTTAACATAGATTTGGTTACTAAATGCTTTGTGTCTGATTGTACTGTTGATTTATGTTTGAATTTTTCTCAGTGAATGAAAATTCTAGCTTCAGAAATGAGAGTCAGGCCACCCTGGTTAAACAGTAAGATGGCTATAGGAAGTCATCCAGGGGGGCAGGGGGGCAGGGGCCAGGACTTAGACCCAGGTGTTTGAGTGGCAATTTATCTCAGAGTGCAGTACCGTGATGCAACCTGGGGTGGTAAACTCGGGTTGGGGGGTTGGCGAGGAGACTGATGGTGGATGAGGTGGAAGCAGACACGCTTCCCAGGCAGCTGAGTGCATCATCCCCAGTGCCTTTGAGCCTGCTATGGTTTTGGGGAGACCCTTCAAACAGGCAGTTTTGCACGGAAGCTCCTGTCTGTGGGAGAGGGAAGGCGGCCTCCCATCACAGGGTGGCTTCCAGGCTGGAGTGGCTTCCTCTGTTCGACTTCTCATGGAGGCCTCCTCGGGGGGTAGGGGCGACACTGTCTGAGCCCCTCTTTGCCATGGAGACTGACATGCTTGGTGTGGTCTAAAGGCCTGTTTGCTGCTGAGATTGCTAAATTACAAATCAGTTAAGAGCGAACCAAGTGGATAAAAATATGCACCTGTGCCCTTGAAGAGACCCTCAGAATGTATCGCATAGGTGTAACTTTTTCTAAAGCACGGTTGTGTTCACTGCACCCAAACAGACACCTTCAATAGCATTCATTCCATCCTTTACTTTGTAATGTCAATAGGTCGCAGTGACCCCGAAAGTAAGTTAATCTTCTTTGATATACATTGCATATTTAGCTGATACCAGTAAAATAGCTCTCTTGTCAACATCAGATTTTTAGTTTGTACATCTTTTCTTTAGCAATATCTGTGAACAAAATATTTGTTTCTTCTTGATTGGCATACTTGTTATTTTTAGGGGAAAAATGGCAGTGTTCACGGGATGTGGGTCAATGTGTCGACCACTTAAACTCTGCAGGTGTTGGCGACAGCCTTCCTTACTTGGGCATTGGAATTACCTGCACACTTTCATGGCGCAGGCCGAGTTGGCAAGAATGTTACCAGGTAAGACTGGCTTGGGTGGCTTATGATAGAGTGAACAATACAGACTGTGGCTTAAAAACCACAGAGACCACCGGCATGGGCAAGAATTTTCTTCGGGTTTCAGCAGTTCAGGACGTGCTGTGCACAGAGAAAGGCAAAGGTTCTTTATCAAAGACTGACAGGCATCGTGAGGTCTGTGGGTTTTTTTTTTTTCTTAGAGCCTAAGAAATGGTAGTTACATAGCAAAATTGCAAAGTGAGTTTCTCTGCTAAATTGGCAACAGTAATTGTTCATTAGAGAGCTGTGGGACGTGGCGCTCGATACTCACTGTGTGCTACAATTAAGGCGGCGCTGCCGGTTTGTTTATTTTAGCGGCTGCCTTACTTACAGCGGAGTCCACGTAACTTACTGCTTGGGGAGTGGGTTACCCCGTGCCTGACGTGCCTGACGTGCCTGACGTGCCTGACGCGCCTGACGTGCCTGACGCGTTGCGCATTTTCAGTGCTGGGCTCCGCAGTGAGGCAGGAACGTGCAGGGGCTGTAAAAAGTCGGGGCACAGCTATCAGGGCCTTGGCACTGGCCTGGGAAAACAGATTTCTAGACCGTTTCGGCTGAGTCATTCCTGCCTGCTCCCCAAAGGACCGCTGAGGCAGCGCGCTCAGCAGGGCAGCCGAGTGACCTGCTTTCCCTCAGAGTGAGCGGTGTTGGCACTGCAGGGAAACTCTAGGTGCTGCCTTAACGAACGTGTCTTCGCACGAGAGACTTCCTGACGTGACTGTGCACACTCAGGCATCCCCAGCGTGTCCTGGGCTGGGGACCATGGAGAGATTTCCGGCCCAATAACAAAGCACACTCGGGAGGGGGAGGGTTGCTTGGGGACTGAGCATCTTGGAAGAAGGATTTGGAAATGCAAGCCAGTTCCCATAGTATCTCGAAGGGGTTTCTCTCTGCGAAGACGTAAGGAGCTTTTCTGTTTCAAGCACCAGTAAACAAGCCATAATTCCTGCAAAGTTTTCCAGAACTAGTTTATGTTCTAACTAAATAAAAAGTAAACACCGTGTGTGTGCGTGCATGCAGGTCAGTGAGTTGGGGAGATTGGCTCTTCTGTTCTATTAGGTGCAACCTGAGACTTCTGAGGGGCTGGGTCCTCTTCTGTCGTGCCCATGTGATCTAAGGCACATCCTTATTCAGGGGACATTTGCTTCTGATACAGCTGTAAAAGCTCGGGGAATTCTGGTGCCTCTGCCTGACGTCCTGGGGCCTGAGGGGATCTTTTGAGGGGTCGTCTTTACTGCTTACGCTCCCGAGTTCCAGAGCTGGGATCCAGATTGAGTTTTCTCACCTCCAAATTTATCCTAAGTTTAGTTCTGTGTTGTTTTTACAGGACAGACTGCAGGAGAGTAAACACAGCAGGTTCAGGCCGGAGAGAGAAGGGAGTCGGAGATAGGAAGTGACAGGAGGGAGCCCTGTGGGGCGAGGAGAGGTCCTGAACAGAGACAGCATGGAGAGAATGAGCCCCACGGGAAGGTGACAGGCGCTCAGGTGGTGTCCGACCAGGTGGTAGGATTTCGGAGACACAGCTGGGTGGGAGTAAGTGTCAGGGCAAGAAGGGACCTGAAAAGAGGCTGCAGGTAAGAGGTCCAGACAGGGATGTGGCACCAAGAAGCAGATTGTGGCCCAGCAGGTTTGTGACCGCAGTTGACATCTCCAAAATCAGGCTGATGTCCTCGGGATGATGGGGGTGGGGTAGCGTGGGGGGTGGGGGCTGGTGAGGCCCATTCTGCCCATTCGCCAACGAGGCCGGCGTGTGATTTTATCTGAAGAGTTAGTACTCAGTGCGGAATTGCATCGTTCTCTTCCCCACATAGCCACTAATGTCTCTTGTCGCGTGTGGACACCTTGGCAGGTCTACCTGCTCCTCGCCCCCCAGTTCAGTCGATAAAAGTCCCGTCCTGTCTGTTGAGAGCATGGCTGTTCCTTTAGTAGAGGGCAGTGGCTAACAACGTGGACTCCGGAGTCAGAGCTAGAAATTCTTTTTTCTTTTCTCTTGCCAATAGCTGTGGGTAAACCAGTAGCTGTGTGTGAACTCCACTCTCTACCCTCAGAGTCCTGTTCTTTGTGTAAGGACACTCACCTCGTTGCCGCCGTGAGCTTGGCATGAGCTAAGACACGCGAGCCTGCTGGGGCAGGAGACGTTCGGACTCGCTCCTGCATGAGGCCCCTCTTGCATGGTGGAGAAGGTGGCCCAGGGTCACCTCCAGAACAAAGCAGCCTCTGCACTGCCTCTGAGGGGCGAGTGGTGGCAAGGTGACCCTGTAAGTGTCTGGCCAGAGGGGGTGTTACTTGCATTAGTGACAGAGCAGGTGAGAAAGTCCCTGTGATGAGAAGATCTCCAAAGGATGCACAGTGCATTCCAGGGAGGACACCAGCTTTAGGTGCCATCTGAGCTGGAGGCTGCGTCCAGGTCCTCATGGTACTGGGCAGAGAAGGGCTCTCCCACACCCCTGATGCCCACTCCTGCCTCCCCTGTAAGCTCTGGGGTGTCAGCAGCCACAGTCAGGTCTGGTTTGCAAAGGGGACATAGCCCAGGCCTTGTCTTCTGGCTCAAAGTGGGGGAAACCAGGCAGGTTTGGGCAGAAGCTCATGTTTAAGTGAAGATGGCAGTTTTGACTATGACATGGGATGGGGCAAGGTAACTGTTGACCTGAGAATATTGTTGGAACGAGATGCAACTTTTTGTTATTAAGAGCCACCCCAACAGTTGCAGGTTTTACCCGAGGCTTCATTCAGTGATGGGGACAGAGGAGTGGCTGTAGGAAAGGACATAGTTGCTGTTTGGTGCCACCTGTCCACATTCTACTTAATCACCACAATAGTTACTTCCCTAGTTTTTAAGATCATTAAGGGGTCACTGGTGTTTTTATTGATATTGCGGATACTTGCAATGAATCTTCAACATGAATTTATATAAGTTGGATGGTGAAGTGGTATGTAATTTAAAAAATACAGCTGTCCTAATTCGTCGTCAGTGGGTAAGAGTACTTTGGTGGGTTATAAGAGGCATAGGGCAAGGGAACTTCTTGGGACCTGCAGTGTTTTTCCGAGCAGCCGACCTCATCCTTTGGGGATACCCTGCAGTGTTTCTGGGCTGTTTTGGCTCCTTTCCATGCCATCCCCAGTATTATAGGGAGACTGGATTTCCCAGGCTCCCTCACCAGCAGGTTCTGTTTGGGCTCAGCCAATGAGAAGCGCTCACAGCGGTTTTGGGAGGCAGAAGAGCTGCGTCCGCCACGCTGGCAGGGCCTCAGCAAGTGGCTCAGTGTGCAGTTGGCCTTGGCTGGTCTCCCATCCCGCTTTCAGGCAACTTACACAGTTTTAGGTCCTTTTAAAGAAGAACACTAAAGTATTTATTCAAAATCACCTATGCAATGGAATGTTTATTTAGCATAGACCAAAATAAAATCACAACAAATTTATATGGCTAGATATAAAATTCTGGACAGTTTTCATGCTGTAGGAGCTTATATGAAATGTCACACTATCTTCTGAGCTTGAATATATTTGTGGAGAAGATTGAAGCCCATTTGATTTTACTGTCCTCATAGATAACTTGGTTATTTATATTTTTATGTTTTGCTAGACCACTCCAGTGGTTTTCCAGATCTCTGAGGTGCACACACGTTGCCTGATGGTCGCTGTTCCGAGTCTTTCTTGGGGCACAATGCTCCCTTTCAGTGTACCTTCACGATTGTTCTTCTTTTTTCACTTTAAGAATATTATTCTTAAATTATGTCTTTAATCACATGTTTTGCTCCACTATTTATCCCCCCTTTGAGCAGCGAGTTCCACACATGCCCTTGGTAACTGCCGCTCCATGTCTAATTCTTCTAAGGCATTTAGTGCTCGCATTTCTTGTTCATCGCTTCCTCACTTCTCTCTGTGTCTTTTTCTGTATTTTTTTTGCCTGTGTCCACCATTCTCTGTGTGATTCTTCTAAGTTTTACTTTGCTCATTGGGCACTTTCCTGCCCTCCTCCCTGTTCTAACTCCGCTAGTCCTGTCTCGTCTGTCTCTGCCCAGCTTGCCCTCCGTCCCCACCCTATGTGCTCTCCTCTCTGCTCTGCGTTCCTGTTTATGGGAGGTGGTCACTACTCATGGTAGGCTCGGTGGCCTTTTTATCTGCCCCGTGGCGAAAGGGTTCTGGTGAGGATCTGGCTCATCTTTGAAAGAGCCAAGTCCTTCCTGGACCAGATGTTGCGGGGCAGGTCAAGACCATGTTCTAGATTCGAGGGAATTTTTCTCACCCAGCATTTTTGGCATGCATTTGTTAAACTCCCTTTTCTGAGGCATGTAGCAAACCCTCCCCCGTGACCCCCTCTGGGTGGACGTTACTTGAGCTCATCAGAGGGGCGGCATCGCCCGCTCATAGCCACGTCCAGTACAGCAAAGCTGCTGGTGCAGAAAGGGACGTAGACTCTGTATCTTAGCACCTGCCCCTCTGCGGTGGAAGTGGACAGGGACGCTGCTCTCATCTCCGCCTCTGCTCCAGGTTTTCTTCCTCCGACTTATTGTCCCTGCTGGTGGCAGCCCTTCCACGTGTATTTGAAATTTTGGATTTTATCTCTCACTTTGCCGACAGCCTTGTCTCTCCCCTCCCCTCCCTCATTGGAGCAGGTCTCAGATGCACTTGTCAGACCGTGTGTGTTGTAATTACCAGGCATGCTCATTAAAAATTCAGATTCCCAGGGCTCTGTCTGCTAAGTCAGAGCCTCTGACACTGGCTTTCCAGATTCAGAATCTCTAATAACCACTTGTTAGGGTTTTACATGGAGAGACATTGACAGCCACTATTTCAGTGATGAGTGAAGAGATGATTACCATCCGAGTTCCCTTTCTCCACCTTAATGTGGCTTGCGAAAGCTTGCCCCTGATATATTTCTTAATTTAGTTTCTACACTGATGTCTTGTGTTTTTGTTCTCTCAATCTATACAAAGTGGGGCAAAAGTAGGCTTACAGCTGTTTGTATGGGAAATAATATAATAGTAAGAAGAATAAACTTTTTATTTCATGTGTTCACAATTGCAGATCTACTTTCGTCCTCCTACCTATATAAGTGAGGTCCATATTACATTTCTGTTTATTTGCCAAGTCTGTAAAAGTCCAGAGACCAGTTTATTTGGGGGCCATCTGTCTAAATAATTTGTGAACTTTTAATCCTCCCCATTGTCTGCAGTTCAGAAAGTTTCCTTACCTTCCTGACTCGGCTCGATCCCGGGTGAGGAAGGACTTCAGACGTGAGCACTGGCAGCTGGTGGGGCCGCGGGGCACACCCAGGCCTCCCAGTGCCCCTTTGAGGGCTAGTGAGCGTGAACAGTGAGCAGTCTTCCCCCTCTGGAGCAAAACCTCTGGCAGCCAGGGCCTTACAGCTGTGAAAATGGAGAAGCTTTTATTGAGAGTGGGAGTTGGTGATGCCTTTTATCTCCTCCTGTCCACCGTTCCAAATGCAACAGTGAGAACTGGGGATTTCCCAAGAAGGTGGCATTTTGTGTTTCAGATGCCTTGGTTTTTTATCTGTTTCCTGTGGGCTGACCCCTTTTATGCTGTCTAGAGGTTGACATCAAAATGGCAAAAAATTAAAAGAAGAAAATTTCTCTCTGGAACAAGAGTGCTGCTTCAGAGACCAGAGAGGGAGGCGTCCTAGATTTATTTTGAAGTAATTTACTTTGATCTCCTTGGCCGAATCGAGCGTCATGGTGAGTTCCTAGTGAGTAAAGCTCCCAGATGTTTTTTCTCTGGAGATGTGTTTTACTTTTCCTTCTGGATCTGACAGGCAAGGTAGAGTATGTCTTCATTCTCAGGGTGTTTTTCCTATGCATGAATATTGATCTGCATAGTAACTCATGAAGCGTTTAGAGGTGTTGGGAGGGATATCTACATATTTCTATATATCTACTCATATAATCTGTGTGTATGTGTGTGTATGTTAAAACCTTAGGTACCAGAACTCAATGCTACATAAGTTACAGCATCATAGAAAAGCCTTTAATATATAATATTTTTAAAAAGCTTTCATCTAAATGGTTGTTAGGGTTGTTTTCTCTTTTTCTTTTTTTTGTGCTGGTCTAGACTCACTGCCCTGACTCTGTGGAGGTGGCCAGTGTGCAGTGGAGTTGCTCTGACCCAGCCTGGGAGCTTGGTCATGGGGACAGACAGATGCAGGGCAGGGTTCAAACACAGCTCGGGAGCCGTTTCCCTGAGCGTTCTGCGGCCCATTGCCAGCCACTCCCGAGAATAGCAGTAGAACACTGAGTTGCACATTACACCTTCAAGCTGAAACAGAATTTTACGTGGAAAGATTCAGGCAACCACGCCTTGGGCTCAGAGAAGTGATCTGTCGGGCCACAGATGGTCCCTTCGGCGAACCGTGTTGGGGTTCACACCCAGACAACATCTGTGGTCGGTGCGGTTCTCTTCTGCACGAGCCGTAAGGTGGGCCGAGCAGGCTGCTCACCTTCAGAGTCCAGCGGCATCCCAGGCACTGCAGGAGGGGCTTTCCATGTTTCATCATTTGCCATCCCTCCAGTGACAGCTGTGGGTGTTACTCTCCAGGCTTCAGGGATGTCCACCTGCCTCACAGGTGCTGAGCTGCTGCGGTGCAGGTTGTGGAGCTGGAGTTCGGGTCCAGGTGGGACCGGCGACAGGGACACCTCACCGTGCTGCCCTGTCCCTTTGGACAGAGTTAGACTCGTATTGAAGTGCACTGAGCTCTTTGCAGCCTTCTGCACATTGCTCACTCTGCTTGCTTGTTCTGACAAGAGTCATATTGGAATCTGCATAATCAGCCTGTGTATGCACATGTGCGGGGAATAGAGCTTGGCAGCGCTCGCTCTGTGGGTGGTAAAGGACTCTGGTCCTTCGATTCAGAAAGAGTCCGAACCTCGATGTTCTCTGCTGTAAAATGGCAGCAATAATAACAGCCTTTTACTTAGAAATAAGCTAGGTACAGGGCCCAGTGCCATGCCTGGCCTGCAGCAGGAGTCACAAAAATGGGAGCAGATGGCACTTCCCGCGCGCACGGGATGCCCCGCTTGAACAAGAGTCTGCGCTGCTTGCTGTGGATGACGGTCAGTGACCGTCTGGACGCCTGTGCCTGCTGCCGGGGCTGCGCTGTGTGCGTGCTCGGGAGGCGCGTGGACGGGATGTGCAGGCGGCAGTTCAGGCGCACACTCTGCTTCTTTGTGTGTTAGTCGCAGTTCCAACGCACCAGTGTAGGAGGCTGTGTACTTACATTTTTCTACGAGAATTCAGACAATTTCATAATATCGGTGAATTCTGCTCAGTTTCATAAAGAAATTGGTTTTACTAACATTTTTTCGAACATTCCAAACATACACAAAAGTCATTTTAGTATGAAGGGAAATTCATACCCGTTAGTCACAAATATCTGATTATTAAGATTTTGCCACATTTTCTTTATCTACCTTTTTAAAAAAATTCTTTGATATGTATGAAGGATAATCCTAAACTTCACAGTGTTCACTCCTCTGTCTTTACAAGTGAGTCTAAATACGGACATTTTCTTACACACCTGATGCCATTACAGCCCACCTCACAAAGCTCGCGGGCACCATCTAGTACCCAGGCTATACTCAGATTTTCCCGTGGTCCCAAGACTGGGGAAGTCTCCCTGTAACACGAATCCCAAGGTCACATTCAGTTTGGTCCCTGGAGCCCCTTGTTGTGTGATCGAGAGCAGACCCTTTCTCCTTTGGGCCCCTTCTTCTCGGGTCCTTGTTCCGCACAGAAACCAGGTCCATTGTCCTGCAGGAGGACCCGCAGTCTGGATCTGCCTCCTTCCTTGTTTCAGTAACCCATCCCTCCATTTCTTATTCCTGCAAGTGGAAGTTGGCTCTGGGCTAGAAGCTTGATGAGATTTAGGTTCAATTCCTTGGTGAGGAGTATTCAGAGGTGGTAGTCTTTCATGAAGAGGCCACAGGTCTGGCTGTCCTACCTCTAGCGATGCTGAAATGCGATGGTTCCGGGTACCGACAGCCCGCGTCGATGACAATTGTCTGATTCTATTTCATCAGGGGTTACAAAATGGTTTGTTTCTGACTCACTCACTCACTTCTCCTCCCCTGTTTAAAGCTTCACTGTGTTATAATTGACACGATAAATTGTATACCTTTAATAGGTGCATTGGTGAAACCATCACCACAGCCAGGAAAACGAACACGTTCATCACCCTTAAGAGTCTCTGTGGCCCTTCGGTAACCTCCGTCCCTCTGCCTGCCCGGCCCCCGTCCCAGACAGCCACGGGCCTGCTCGGTTGCTGTGGGGTGATGTGTCCTTCGATGGTTTTCTCCAGCACAATCCTCCTGAAGGGAAAAGAACAGTGTTTACAAATAAGAGTAATCTTAGCAAAGTTGTTTGTCAAAGAGCATCCTATTTCTAAAAACTGAAGTTTTCAGCTTGTCACACGTGAAAAACACCTTTTCCTTTTGGTTAACCTGTAATGTGTGACTGACGTGGCAAGCCACAGAGAGATTCTACAGTTCCTGAGCTCCCTGGCACTCTGAGCATTTCCACTGCCTCCTACGTCTGTGGGACTGACATTCCAACCCCCATGTGACTTTTATGGGCCCACAGGACCTGGAAGACAATACCAGGCCAGGGATTTATTCCTTCCCCTTTATTGCGTTAACTACCCAGGCCCGGCTGCTTGCATTGCAATAACAAAATGTGCGGGCTGACTGCGGGCACCCACACACAGCGTTTCTCTCTTTGTGGAAACTGTAAGCAGGGTGAGTCTTATTGGGGTGCCGCTCACGCAGACTGGCAAGCAACCCTGTGAAGACTCGGTGGGTGAGGGGCAACTGGATGCCACGGCTGTCGGTGCAAGGGTCTGCCTGTGAGGCCCCAAATCTGAGTTAACATTTATCTTTCTCCCAAATCAAGGGCCTTAGAAGGCTTTGACGCAGGTTGTCCCTCCCAGCATTGCGCTGTTCCCCTGTATTTTAGGTCCATTCTGACCCACTCGCACCAAATTAGATGGCATTATCATTGTTTCATCAGCCAATGGTAGTTTAGCTTACTCCTGTGTTTCCCTTTTTTCCTTCCTTTTTTTGCTTATCACTCCTCCCTACCCCTTAAATGTTTCATCTGGGACCATTTTCACTAAGTGTATCCTTTAGAAATTCTTTCCGTGTGAGTATGTCAGTGATAAACTCTCAGTCTGTGTTCATCTGCAAATGTCTTCATTTTTATTCTCGTTCTTAAATATTACTTTGATTGGTTATGGAATTCTAGGTTGCTGCTTCCTTTTATTAGCATGTTACCATCTAATTTGACTGTTTCATGCCTTTCACTGTTTTGAAGAAGTCGGTCAAACTGTCGGTACTTGGAAGATGGGCTTTTTTTTAAAGAAATCTGAGCACTTCCAAGATTCTTTCTTCCATAGTGCTCTTTAGTTTTGCCGTTGCGTATTGTCAATCAAACAAAAAGTTTAGGCTATAACAAAGAATAAAATGCATTTCTTTGAGCAAAAAATGTGGCAATCCCAGAGATGTAGATTCTGGTAGCAACACAAACTGCACGGGCTTGGAGAGGACGAAGAAGAAAGGGGTGTACAGAGGTAAACCCCACCGAGTGTGTATCAACAGAAGCTCGTCCCATTGGCTGTCTGCCATGGGGCGGTGCCTCGTGCAGAAGGGACTGGGCAGGTCAGGTGGAGAGACTGTCAGGTGAGCAAGTTCCAGGATGTGCTTCTCCACAACTAAGAGTTCACAGCTTATTTGAGGCCTCTCTGCAGATGAAGGATGCTGGCTGGTGGACCGGATTGGCTCCTTCCAAGATGCCGTAGGGATGGTCTGGTTGCCATGGCGAGGAGGCAGTAGACTTGAGGACCTGGGCTCACAGTTGGTTCAAAAGTACGTGGGTGGGAGGAGCATGAGGCAGTGTTTTTGTGACCTTCTGGTGCCATTTTAGTTCCTTCACACAGAATCTTCACCGTGGCAACTTTCACTCCCAGTACCCAGGTACAGATTTCCTTCCCACTTATTCTCTCTGGCATTTATTCTTAACATGAGGGTTTGTAATTATCAGGAGTCCTAGGACATTCTCAGCCAACTTTTTCCCTACTGTCTCTATTTACTGTTCCTGAAATTTAGAATTTTCTAGGTTCTTCATCCTGTCTCTTAGTATTTTTTGGGTGTTCTTTATCTTGCCTTGGAGCTGTTATCTGCATGATATTTTGAGGTATCTTTTCTCATTCACTTTTTTTTCTTCACTACGTCTATTTGTTCTAGCCATTGAGTTTTAAATTTTAATTATTTTTTTAATTTCTGGAGTTTTTTTTTTTAATCTGCTTGGGTATTCTTCATGGTCTATTATACCTTTTTCATATGTAGTTCTTCATAATACCAGAAGTCTGGGGAGCCTTTCAAACGGCCTTTTAGGAAGTATTCTTCCCCCTGGTGAGGCCGGGCACATAAGACTTCATCCTTTAGATCTTCCTCACTGGCCCTCCACAGCTGAGAAGTTCTGAGAGTCAGAATTTCTCAGTCAGCGTCTTCCCAAGGGAGACAGGGAGAGCTTAAATGCTAAGGACATTCCGGGCCAGTTAGAGACAAACGACTCATTATCTGCTATTCATAAAGTATTTCCTGGGAGGGAAGAATTTGGCAGTTATGCTGCACTGGAGTAAATGGCTGTTGAAACTGACCCTGTTTATACACTTATATCATAATCATCTGCTGGATAGTTGTTGAAGCTCCTAGTAGTTTTCTTTTTATCTTGCAAATGTGGAAGAGCCTGGAGGAGAGACTTGAGGCGTACCTGCTGTCGCATTGCTCTCAGAAGCTTTTCATTCTCTCTCACTCTTCAGCTGTGTGGGTGTCTACACAAGCTAATTGGTCTCCGGCTTCTCTGTGCCTCATTAAGTCGGAGAAGGAAGCCTGG
This sequence comes from Tonatia bakeri, assembly GCA_004024845.1. Classification (NCBI taxonomy): domain Eukaryota; kingdom Metazoa; phylum Chordata; class Mammalia; order Chiroptera; family Phyllostomidae; genus Tonatia; species Tonatia bakeri. Next base: position 430,982 of record PVIA01000393.1, read on the forward strand.
AATCGTCAGAGGGAGTGGCGAGGCAGGGATGGGGATGATGGGCGGCAAGTAACTCAGCTAGTTGGTGGGTTTCTGATCCCCCCCGCTAAGTCACCTCTATGAATGGGGGCTTGCCTTCTTCCCGTAGTTAGCGTGCCTTAAAGCCAAGCACAGCACAGCTAAGAGTTGCATTTTAAACATTTTTTTCTTTTTTGGTTATGGCTTAATAAAGAAGTCATTGTGGCTGAGTCACAGATAACACATTTTTTTTAAAAGGGCATTTCTTTAAGAATGTGAAGACAAGCCATTAAAATGCTTGAGAAACAGGAAGAGGATAAAGCCTATTAATACTTAAGGCAAAATGTTCCCATTTTTAATACAAGGGACACAAACCAAATGTGCGTTGTGTTGTTAGATAGCAGAAAGACTCTAGCGGCATAGACTGGGATCATGGAGTGCAATGAATGCACTCATATTTTGTGAACTGTAAGGGAATTGCTATGTAAATTAAGGCATTAGAAGATAGGCTAGACTTAAAAATAGTGTATGTGAATGAAATTTGGGGGAAACACAATTTTAGGGTTATAGTTTATAGCCTCCTCATGGTCATCGGAAAAGTGACTACATTCTTGCCTTGCCTGTTATGGCTCAGTGGATTGAGTGCTGGCCTGTGAACCAAAGGGTCACTGGTTCAATTCCTAGTCAGGGCACATGCCTGGGTTGCTGGCCAGGTCCCCAGTAGGGGGTGCACAAGAGACAACCACACATTGATGTTTCTCTCTGTCTTGTTCTCCCTCCCTTCCCTTTTCTCTAAAAATAAATAATTAAACATAATTTAAAAAAGGAAAAGTGACTAGATTCTTAATTTATTACACATTGATGAAGCATTTTGAAAAATTGTTGCTGTAGCAACTATGTATCTTTAAGAACACTATGGTATAACTACTGTTTTTAATCTTGTTCTATAGTGAATATGAAAAATGATTTATATAAAGATTTTGGTTTTCAAAGGCATTATTTTACTATTTAAGTTCAGTGAGAGAGAAGCTTTATTGTTAACTGGAAGAAATTAGTTTTCACTATTTTCTATGAATCTACCTAGGCTTTTAAGATACTTATGTATTTCTCAACCAAGTAGCTCTGTTATTTCTAGTATTTTATAATGCTGAACACCATGGTATTCAAATAGGCTTTACAGCCTGTTTGGGAAAATGTTTTGTCATGCCTGTTATGATTCAGGGTAATCAAAGCTGAAGGCAGTTGCCAGGAAAAAGCTTTAGATAATTTTGGTCCAATGTTTCCACTACTTTTCATATTTCATTCTTAATACAGCTTAAATTTCATTTGTCCTTGAACTGCTTCTGCACACTGAACAGACATTTGCCTGGAGCCAGTGCCGCTGATTCATGACCATCAATTGACTCGCAGTTAAAGTGTCCCACTGTGCATTATTACAGACTTCTGTGTGTGGGTTTCAGGCCCCGGTGAGCGTTTCCTGGGGACAGTGCTGACCGGCGCTCTCCGGCTCTCAGGGCAGTGGGGCACCTTCCCCACACTCTGATTGGCCAGCCTTCTGGCCATCCTCGGGTCCCACCCTTCAGTGGGACACTCCCTGTTCCTGTCCTCAGGGGCTAGCCCCATGGCTGGTGCAGTGTACACCAGCATGTCCAAGGCCGTGCTCACATAACCAGAGCCTGCTTGTTCCAAGGGAAATTCCTGAATTTCAAGGCTAAAGAGCAAGGTTAACGTACCTTCTTTAACAGAGGGAGAAAAAAAAATAAGATTTGCAAAGGAAATACAGTTAATTTATTTAGCATTGGACTTTGCTTTTTCATCTACAACTTGGAAAGTTTTAAGGATGTGAAAAAACATCTACAGACTGTTGAAAGCAGAGCCGGTAACCCGAGAATCTCATCTGCATGTGAACTGTATCTGCTCTATGATAAATAAGTGTCACATGATTCTCCACGCCAGGATTTAGAATGCACCATGGATCCCCACCTAAAGAAGATACTTGGGATGTAATTTAATCAAATGAAAATTCAGAGGGGAAATTTCAAGAAGGGGAAACAAGGAAGAAAGGAAAGTGTCGTGAACAATGACTTTGGCTAAATTGCTATGATTAAACCTGAATTGGGCATTTCAAATAAGAATTCATGAAATAAACCAGATGGTCCTGGACTTTTATTTTTAGGGGGAGGTTTTTGAGTACCATTTCAATTTTCTTACTAGTGAGTGGTCCACTCGGGTTTTTAATTGTTCATGATTCAGCCATAGAAGGTTGTGAGCTTCTGAGAATTTTCCCATTTCCCCCACGCTATCCAGTGTGGTGGCAGACCACACTGTTACTCTAGTGTGACCCTTTGCATCTCTGTGACATGCACTGTGACCTGCAGTGCGCTGGCTGGCATCGCTGGTCCAGATGGTGGCTTGGACACCAGCGGTGTGCTGAACATGTGGAGGTGAGGGCAGAGTGGCGTGCTGGCGGAGGCGCAGGAGCTCGGGGCCCTTTCCCCAGGCCACTCCCTGTACAGCTCTCCCATCCGGCTCCTCCTGAGTTCTATTTTTGAAAATAATGGGTCAGTGATCTAGTATGTAACATGTCTCTCTGCATTCTGTGAGCCACTCTAGCAAAATAATGGCGCCCAAGCTGGGGGTGACAACCTGGGCTTGTGATTGGCATGCAGAGTTGGAGGGGGTGTGGGAACTTCACGTCTGCGGCCAGTTGCTGGAAGCACAGGTAACCTGAACTTGGTCTGGGTGGGTGTGGGGGGGTGTCTTGCAGGACTGAGTCCTTGACCTGTGGGACTGATGCCATCTCCCAATAGATAGCATCAGAATCAATTGAAATCTCAGGCACTCTGCTGTTGTCCAAAGATTGTTGGTGTGGGGGCCACCCCCACCTCCCCCAAGGTGTCACCTTTCTCAGAGGAGTGTATACTCCCGTCTTCCTGTTTCTTATAATGCAGGTCTTGCGGTGGTGCATGCCCCCAGGTTTCGTTCATCTGGGAACGCCCTGCTTTCTCCTTCACTTCTGAAGGGCAGCCTTTCTGCACGTGTTGCCCTTGGGTGCTGGCTTCCTGCTCCCAGCATTTTGAGGGGATCCCTGCACTCTTTCCTGGCCTTCCTCGTGCCTGGTGAGGAACGTGAGCATCAGTGGTGTTTCTTGTGGAGGTTACTGTGTTTTTCCCCCTCGCTTCTTTGAGAATTTGTTATCATTAACTTTTGACAGTTTTAATATGATATGTCTTGGAGAAGGTCATTTTGTGTTGAGATAATGAGGTGTTCTGTTAGCTTTTTGTACTCAGATGTTCGGCTCTTCCCCAAGTTTGGGAAAGTATCAATTATTTCTTTGAATAGGCCCTCCCTTCCCTTCGCCTTCTCTCCTCCTTCTGGGATACTCATTATTTTTATATGACTCTTTGTAATGGAGCCAGTTTTTGTAGAGTTCTTTAACTTTTTAAAGAAACATCTTCGTTCTCGCCCTTTTCCCACCACCTGCATCCTGTCTAGAGTTCTGTGCCTGAGCTTGCTCACTCTCTTCCACGTGGGCTCTCTCTCTGCTGCTTCCGACTGCCACCTCCATCTCCTTCGGGCAGCTCTTCTGCTCCAGCGTCTGCTTGGTTCCCTTTGTGCGGGACTCCTCCGCCCTGTGGGCCCCTCCCTGCCTGAACCCTGAGCTGGCGGCACCCTGAGACACCCTCAGGGTGTCTGCCTTGCTGTGCTTTAGTACTACAGCCTTCAGGAGGGAACGGGAGGAGGAGGAAACCCAGATTCCACCCTCCCAACAAGGACTAAATCAGGTCTTAGCAAAATCTGACAAAAGCTGCAGAAAACAGGAAAACTACAGGCCAATCCTGTATGAACAGAGAGGCAGAAACCCTAAGGGAGTGTTGGAATTGGAATCCAAGGGCTATTTTAATAAGGTATAAACATAGATCACGATCAACTTGGATTTATTTCAGGAATTTAATATTAACTTGATATTGAAAATGAAATCGATGTAATGCATGATGTTTGAAGATTAAATGAGGAAAATCCTCTACTTTCAGTAGATGTAGGGATAGCTTTTGTCATAGCTCAACGTCCATTGAGAGTAAAAAGCAACTGAACTCATTTAGTGAACTCCCTTCATCTGCTAAGAGTACTTCCAAAAATCCACAGCAGACGTGATGGCTCAACTTCTAACGTGGAACACATTTCCTCTGAAATAAGGGCTGAGAGACCAGGGTGCTTGTTCTCACCGTGTGTGTGCGTCATTGTCCAGGGGGCAGGGGGTGCTCTTAATCAGTGACATGAACAAGATATACTGTATTTCTTTGTGTATAACATGCACCCACGTTTTATACCCACAGTATGCAATCTTTCAACCTATGTAAAGTGCACATCCTTATTTTTCCCTCAAAACTTTGGGCAAAAACATGTGCATTATACACAGCAAAATACGGTAAGTCCTAAAGGTAGGCAGGGGCCAGAACATAGATTTTCTGAGTACCTGATTTTTAAAAATGTCTTTAAATATTTTTCAACACAAATTTATAAAAATGTAGCTTATCTCAGATATAAGTATGGGAAGTAATAGCTACCAGTCCCCTGTTTTTGCTGAGTCTAGCTCCTCTCTCCTTGAATCTGAGCTGGCCTTAGCGACTGTGAGCAAATGTAGAACTGATGGTCTGGGGCTTCCAAGAGGAGGTCATAAAGAACCTCCCGAGTTCTGTGTGGGCCTCTGGCAGTCCTGAGCCGAGACACAGCAAGTCCTTCTTCCTCTGAAGGTCCCTGAGACCTGCGTTACTGCAGAGGACACAGGGGGACACCTAGGTCAACAGTCCAAATTGGGCCCAGCCTCTAATCGTCTGTGTCAAAGTGCCAGCAGGTGAGTGAGGGTGTCCTAGGCCTGTGGGCCAGCCCACCCCTGGCTGACCCTACTGAGTGGCCTCTGTCATTCCCGCGCAGACCAGACAGCTACTGACGTGAGCTTAACCCACAGGACAATGAGATATAATGAAAAGATTAGGTCACTGAGCTTTAAAATTACTGATTTCACAATAAAAGATAACAAAAATATTGATGGAACACATACTAAGTGCAAAAATGTAGCTTCTACATAAAGAGATACATGGATACTTACTTTCTCTTTAAATTTTATTTTATTATGCCTTTTTCTTAGTTAACTGTTTTTGAATTCCTATATTCTTTAAAATTCAAGTTTACTCATCTGGACTAAGTTTTATTGTCTTCATGTGGCAGACTTAAAATATTTCTTCCAGAATGACAGAGTGTGCATTTCTACTAAAATATTTTTCCTGAATAAGGCTTCAGCCTAGAGTTTAAAGTGTCCTTTGATTAGACACAAGCAGTGTTCATCTCCTAAAAGGTAGGGTGAGGCTGAGCCGAAAGAAGACGTGAGCCTGGTAATGAGTTCTCACATTAGAGATGGTTCAAGTTAGTTCTTCCGTCAGGTCTACCGAGTCTGTTCTTGTTGAGATAAATATATTTCTGATGATACATTCAGAATCCTAGGTGGGATGTGTGACCTCTGTGCCAGACCATTTAGCTGAGCACATTATTCAGACATTTCCCTCTAAAATGTGGAGTGTCCACGTCAACAAGTAATATAGGAGAAATTGTGAAGTTGAGGAAACAATCAGTGTTTGTTTAATTTATTCTTTAAAATCCCTGGAATGGAATAGCTCAGATAGTAGAACAGTGATTTGGACAATCCTGAGACTGATAGTCAGATGGAGATATCCAGAAGTTTCCTGGCGTCAAGTCTGGCGTGAGCATTATCATCAGCAATGGCCGTGGACAGAGTTCGCCCACGCACATTAGCGTGGTGGGAACGGCTCGGTCTGAAGGCCCAGGGGCTGGGGTCCAGGCCTCCTGCGCAGTGTTTGGCTTTAGGGAAACCCTTTCCCCTCCGGGTTTCCGTTTCCTCATCTAGGAAGTGGAGAGGTTGGGTTAGCATCCAAAAATAGGAGAAAAAAGGAAAAGAAAAGAAGTGAGGCCTGAAAGGAAACAAATACTCACTATACATAGGCCAACTATAAATTATTAACCAAACATGTTTTAGAGTGAAATGGGCTCTAACATAGTGAAAATAATGTAACTTACCCAACTTGTTAATTAAAATTATTATATTGGTGGACCTATGATAGAGTTCTTTTCAAAACCCATTTTCAAAAATAAGCTTTTAATAATGCATTTGTGTATATGAAAATAATGAAGTTTTGTATCATAATCAAAAGGTTAAAACTAACAGAGGCAGGATAGTTATTCTTGGTATATGCTTATTTTTCTTAGTTTCTTAGATGGAGCTATTAGGTATCAATGGTGTGATTTCTTAAAAATGTGATTTTTTTCCTCCAAATTGTCTTATTTTTAGTTTTCTTATAAAATTGAGTTGCATTTTAAGGTCAATAAATTTTAGATTCTTGACACCTTCAGTTGTACCTTCTCTGTAGATCTTATTATTTACAATTGAGTAAATTCTCTGTGGATGTTGGGTAACCTCAATAAATTCTGCTAAATGTGGATATTCTCAACTAGATTTTTATATTAATATGTATGATTATAGCCAAAATATTTTTACTGGCAATATATTTTTGCCTCCAGAATATTTATATGTTTCTTTCAAATGTGTTTACGTGACATCACATTTAAAAAGGTATGTCTATGATTTAAAGTTTTTCCAGATTTAATTAACTGTTGCAAAATTTTAAGTCTAATATCTTACTATAGGTTGCATATAAAAATGTTAAAAAGGATGGTCAGAAGATTCTTTGTATAAAATGCAATCATCTAAAGCACAATTTCTAAATTAAATTTTGCTCATTGTTTGAGTTTTCGTCATTTGCTTTCTCAGCCTTGCTTGCATTGCACAGGGCCAGTTTAAATTCTGAACCACACACAAGATTTGTTTTTTAATAATTACAATGAGCTAAAAGCTTCAAAAGCTGAAATTTCTTGATGCTCCATGTATTAGATACTCAGATTAAAGATTTTCAGCTGATTTTAAAGAAAATGTAGTCGACATTCGGACGACCATTTATTAATGAGAGGCCACTGTTGGACATGTCATTTGGTACCCGGATTCGTTCTCCATGGGCACAGTGAGGACTGAACCCTGGTGGGCAGGGCCAGCAGGCAGAGAGCTGCCCCGCCCACTTGCCTTTGGTATGGCCTCAGCTCGGTTAAAGACGTGTGGGGACTTCTACCCTTTTGCGCAAAGAACCATTTGCGCGTATTTCAGAGCCTGTCGGCTGTAGGGGCTGTCTCCTAGCTATCCAGCTTTGTCCCTGCGGCACGAAGGCGCCTTAGACCACAGTGGCCGGAGGCGTGGAGGCCTCCGTGTTTCTGGGGTGGCTGTCACGGTATGCCACGGACTGGCCAAATCCACGCGCTCCCAGTCTGGGGGGCTGCACCTCCTCCATCAACATGTTGGCAGGGTTGGTTCCTTTTCTGAGCTCTGGGGGAGAATCTGGTTCACGGTCTCCTCTCAGCATCTGCTGGTGGCCAGCATATCGGCCACTCCAGTCTCCGCCTCTGCTGTCCAGTGGCCATGTCCCTGTGTGGCTGTCTCTGCATTCCTGGGGCTCTGTCCAAATGTTGTCCTTACAAGGACGTGGCTCAGTCGCTCAGGGCCACCCCAGCCCAGTATGGGCTCGTCCTAACTTGACCCCAGCTGCCAAGACCCCACTTCCAAACAAGGTTGCATTCACAGGCACTTGGGTTCAGGGCTGGAATGTGCCTGTTTCAGGGACACAGTTCTGTCCTCTACCCTGTGTTTCAATAAAATTTGGTTTGCAGAATTAGGGGGTGGGGCAGTTTGGGCCTGTGGGCTATAGTTTGCCCTTCTCCGACTGAACTTGAGATGCATTGAAGTGTGTGCGGGCTTTCACAGCTACAGATTGCATCCTGAGTGGTAGAATATTTCAGCTTGTGAGATGCAGTTCTAAGTCACGTGGACAGTACAGCCCCTTCCAAGTGCACGGCTGCTCATAGCTTCCTGGGTGTTATCTCCTGTGGTATTCAGTTTTCCCCGCATGAACTTGCCTAAAATAAAGGCCCCTGAAGTTATTCGTCCCTCCCTCAGAATATGTGGCACTTTCTTCTGGACAGCACCGCGAACTTGGTCCATGGAGGAGGGGACAGATGTCGTCCTGAGTTGGTGGCTCTCTGACCCCAGCATGGTTAAGAGCTCCTTGGTGTGCTTATTAAATAAATCCTTGGTGGATCCCTGGGCTTCTCTGGGGATGGGAATTAGAAGTCCTGCTTCACTGGGACATTTTAAAGGCTAAGGGCTTACTGATCACCTGTCTCTTTTTTTGCTTTCAAATGTGTCGTTGCCTGTCCTCTGTTTAACAGATATTTATTGAGTCTTTATTTTATTTGGGGATTCCTGATACATAGGTTAGGTCCCCGACTTGGAAGCCAGGGTCTCAGATTAAAAATAAGTAACGGTAGGTGCTGGGTGTGTCGCCAAGAAGAAATGTAGATATTATGAGGGCACAATTAGAGCGAAACCTACCCTAGCTTGGGTGGTTTAGTAGTGCGGGGGAAGTGGTGTGTATTTGAGTTTGTTTTGAAACTTGTTTCAGGCACTTGACTATAATTAAGAGGAGGACTTGTAGACAAGTAAATAGTAATAGGCAGAGAGGATACATTAGGTGTATTAAAATATGCATAGTACTGACTTTTCTGATCTTTAAGTGTGTATTTCAGATACTAGAACTTTTTTTCAGAGCTCACTAAACTGTTTTTCTTACATACAACATGATTTTCATAGTTCCTTAAAATGAGTCATCTTGTTCTTTCAAAAAGAGTTAATTACACCTTCTATAGTAATTACATATTGATAGCAAACCTAACTAGTAAGGTATCATTGATTCGGTAAAATTAAAAAAATATGGGGAGCATTAATTTTACATTTGGAGTATTACTAGGATGGTAAGGGAGAGTTCCCTCATTTACCCACTCATTAATTCATTGTGTCAACCTGTCGACATTCAGCGTTGGACCTGCAGGCTCCACGCAGGGACTGTTCCTAACTCGTGTCCAGTGGTAGGAGCTGAGCATACGGGCTCCGGAGGCAGAGGGACAGACATTGGAATTCCAGCTCTGATCCCTAGCGTCTCCACGGTGTTCAGCACGGCAGTAATGTCTCTAAGTTTCTTGTTCTTCATTGTCACTCGGGGAGAGTAACAGTTTCCGCCTCACAAGGCTTTGAAAACGAGGACGGACATTGGCGGTGTGCTCACAAAGCCAGAGTTCCGACTCCGCTGAGGTCGCTTCATAACTTCATCACAGATCCATCTCATGGATTTTGATCCACGAGAGAAATGGATTGACACACCCGTTGTGTCTCATGGGGGCCTCATTGATATAAAGACAAAGGTGCAGTCTATTAATCCGCTTTGCAAACCCATAGCGTGAGAGGCCCCTCGCATGGTCTCTGCGCTCCAGATCTCTGATGCTGAACGGGCCTGGGATGGCGCTCTGGTGAGAGAGTGGTATAATGTACTTACCGCTTAATGAATGGAACTTGCTTTCTCAGAAGTGCATTGCCAAGATGAAATGAAAATGCATTTAAAGATGTTGGATACTTGGTAAAATATTCAGTATATGAGAGTTGCTCCTATAATGTGGCTATTATGTGATATAAATGTGAATTAGCAGGCTTGTAGGCAAGAATTCATCTTAAAAAGTTCCCAGATATGCAACAACACCTGCGAGTGTTTTGGCTGCAGAGTTGGGAGCAGGCTGTACCTGGTGGTGTGATCACATCCTGCCCTATGTTTGTCCTGTGTGGATGTGACCTGCACTCCTATCCCCCACTCCCCAACCCCTTCCCCAGCCTCAGGCTTTATGCTTCCTGAAGCTTTAGTGCATCTGTTCTGAATGCTCCGAAGACTCAGGGCCACTGTCTGTAGCCCCTACATCCTCCCCGGGAAGCTGGGTTAAAATCTGATACTTCATTTCAGGTTCTGGCCTCCACGGGTGAAGATGCCAGGGTCTGCAGTGCTGGCCCAGTGCTGGCTCCTTGGGGGTGCAGCCTTAGGAGGCACAGATGTGGGGACCCCGGGGAGGGGAGTGCTGAAGAGTGGTCCCCGTTCCAGTGCCTCCAGAGCCTTGGGGCTGATCAGTGAGTCCCGAGGGTGTTTACTGTTCACAGTCTCTACACTTTTCCAAGAGCAGCAGAAAGTGCATGAATCCCATGACCTACAGGGGCCCTGTCCAGTGTCACAGAGTGCCACCTAGTCATTAGGAAGCCACTGCTGAGCAGGAACCTGAAGGCCACCTCTCTTTTCTGGATGATGAAGATAAAATTCAGCGGGGAAGCTGGTCCCTTTCTGTTTAACCTGTTGTGTGTGCACACACCTGATTCCCGTAGTGAAACCCAGACTCTGAACTGTCTGAACTCTTCTGGATTCTGAATGAATGCACACTGTTATCCCTTCTTCAAGCAGAGCAGATACCAAGACTGGAGAAAAGCTTCCAGAAGATGCTGCTGTCCACCTCTATGCCAAGCACCATGGAGTTGGGTCCTTTGAATCAGGAAGGCTGAAGTCTCTGATGTTGTTGGTCGTTCCAAGCCTGCAACCAGTTCAAAGGATTCAAAGACATGGAACTGCTCTGAGTGTGCTTCACTCGGAGATCGGGGTAAAGGTACCTCCTGCCACTGGCCCAGACACCTCTGACCAGCTCCTGAAATGGTCCTCAAGGGCCAGTGCCACACCCCACTCCTCCGCCGCAGGCACCGAGTTCTTGAGGTTTGGAACTTGAAATACACTGGGCTTGTCTCTTTTCCATGCCAATGTCAGAGCACGGTCGGGCAGGGAAGCAACCAGGACATTTAGGGGAAGCGGAAATGCTGAGCCCATGCAAGAATGGGAGAAGGGTGCAGAAATGATCCCACGCACATTGACTTGTCAGATCAACAAGTTCCTTCAAGACAAAACATAAGATTCAGTAGTTCTTCTATGTGAGATGTGACCTTCCATAAGGGCTCAGTGTGAAGCTTTCCCGGGAGGTTTGCAGTCAGAACTGTGTGAGCACAGTTGGACACACAGGCCGGAGTTCTCCCAGAACCTTGGACTAGCCACACGCTTGAACAGAGAAAGCATTTGTCCTCAGGAGCATGCCCTCCAGCATTGAAGGGGAGAGGGAGTGTGAGCACCCCACTGGAGTAGAAGCTTCACCAGGCCCGAGGAGGGGCCTGCCTGAAACATCCACGTTGTCCGGCGGGAGGAAAGGGCGATCCAGTACGACTGGCATGGAGTCATGTGCACCCAGAATTCCGAGCACACTTATTTAATTCTTGTTTGTTTTTTATGGCACCTAAGCATAGTCCTTACTCAAAAACTTATAGTCATGAGTTGCCAATGCTATTCTCCTGTGTCTCACTTCCAGAACAAGAGTGGGTTGAAAATGTGAGTCTAGACATAGTGAGAGCTTTGTCCTCTAAATGTGAGGAGCACATAGAGGCTTCCTTTATTAATGCCATCTAGTCGAGTTATTAGCTTCTTATCTCGGCGACAGAATCCATTGATCTCGCCGTCCTTGATAACTGAGTTTGAGAACTGGGGGAGAGGGCCGAGGGAAGGATGACTCATTCTGTGCAGATGTGTTTGGAGACTGGCTAACGAAGGGGGATGCGTGCATTAGAGAGTGCCTTCGGGTTATCAGAGTTTATCTGATGCCAAGTCAGCAGACCAACCCTTTTTAATTTCCTGCTTGTCAGGCTGACAAGACTCTATCCTTCAGGAATCCACCATGTGGGGGCAGAGGCACATGAACATCTATTTTAGGGCACAGACAAGGAAGATGAAGAGATGAAGACAGGGGCATGTGGTTCGAAGAGCAGTTCAGCCACGACCCTGGGAAATACATGGAGTGAGAGAGGAGAGGCCCCCAGGCCTGGCACTGAGTGGCAGATTTCCTCACTCTGTGGGATGGGGGACGGTTACCAGCAAAGATTTGGAGAAATCCCAGAACCATTGGACAAATACATGGCACCACGTACATTAAATGTTTGAAGAAGAGGGCAGTAAAAACAGCACATGAAACAGATGGTAATTGAGTTTGGTTCGAAGAGAGTGATGGTAATAGTAGGAAGGCGGCTGTGGAAGCTGCAGAGGCAGGGGCAGGAGGCATGGGAGGTGGGGTGCGGGCTGCGTGCATGGGTGCACTGGGCCAGGAAAAGGAGGAGTGAAATAAGCCAATAGTTGACAAAGGCAAAAGGCTCAAATGATTTTTTTTTTTTTAGTGTGTAGTCAGTGTGAACTTGATGACTTACTCTAAGTTTTGAAGAGCTGAACCAAGCATTCTGACTTCCTGCAATTACTTAACTCTATTTGCAGGCAGTTTGGCTCACTGGTAATTATAATTTTCATCGGCACAAGTGGTGGTTGATACACACTAGTTAATGAGCAGTCCACTAGAAGCGAATGGGGCTCGGTGGCCTTCACCTATGGTGTGACGTCTACCAAGTCCGTAATTATTGCTGATGATGAGTTTCTTAGAAATTGCTGCTCATTTTATACCATCAGAGTGGCTAGTCCTTGGATCTTCAGTGAGTAAATAATAAACTAAACGAGTTACTAAATGGAAGGCCTGGGCCTTGTATCTGTGGGCCCTTCTACGATACAGAGTAAGGTTTTACAAGGAACCATTAACCCCGCAGGCAGGCTGATGGGAACTCACCCTTAGGTCACACCCTATCTCTGTTTTCTACTTTTTAAAAATTTATTGGGGTGGCATTGGTTAATAACATCTTGTAAGTTTCAGGTGTGCAGCTATTTTTTCCCATCTGTAAGCAAACATTTACCGTAGAGGCAAGAACAACTTTGATAACAAAGATGAAGAAAGTCTTACAGCAACATGATGGGACCTGATACATCTCATGGGGCTTTTCCAGGAACTTCTTCCCCAGGGCTAAAATAAAGTTCTGAAGAACTTTCTGGAAAGTCGGATCTGAGCAATTGAGTTATTCTGAGTAAATATATTGAGGGAGAAATGAAGAAAAGTTTTCTTTTTCTTCTGAAAGTAGTGTTAATACAACAAACAAGATCTGCATATTTGTAAAGATTGGAAATACATTATTATTCTTTTCATGTTGGAATTCAGTTATGTGTCCAAATCCGTTCCCTTTGCTTCCCCGTAACTTCTTCCATGATTATTACACTTGTGGAAATCAGGCATTACCTCTTGATTTTGAAGTACATCTCAGTAAAAAAAAAAATACCACTGGATTTTTTCTTTTTCACTTTTGTCAGGAATTTCGTTATTAATTTCTTGCTCATCAGAGTTCTGGTGGTTCGAGTTGCTATTAAGTTGTTAAAATATAAATAAATGAATGCCTACTTAATAGATATATAATGAAATATTTTCAAGGTGAGATTTATGAGGAATTAACAAAAATGCACTGAACAGTGAAAACGTCGGAAGCTGTCACCAGAGCCTGTCTCTTGATGTCACTCAGCCTCCTCCCTCTGCTGGAGATCAGTGACTTTTTTTTTTCCTAATGCAGACACTTCTGTAAAAGCCTAGTCAGTTTACTGCACAATAAACCAAGCAGCCTGATGGAGAGAATTGTCCAAATTGCCTGATTATCTGGATTCTGTAGACCCAGGATGGGCCTGGGGAGCCCGCCTCTCTGTCTCTGCCTATAGCCTTGCTCCCGAGCTCCCGCAGAAGCTGCTGGGAGGATGGGCTTCCTGAGCAAGGCACACTTTGGACAGTGTGAATAATTGGGGCCTTATTTACTGCTAGGAATCAACACATGCTGGCATTTTTATTACTATTCTGGGACGCAGAGGCATCATTCCCCATGATTGCCGTCGCCCAGCCGGGTCGCTGCATGGGCATTCTGGCAGAGAGAGAAATGTTATCTCCTTGCACACTCTTTCTTTAATTATCAGGGATTTGGAATTTCAATCCAAGAGATTATGAGTTGTACAGATAAATTTTACAAGTATGCACAACACAAATAAACTCCCCAAAAGTCAATCCCTGGTTGTATTTTTAAAAGAGTTTTCAAAAACCAGACTGCTTGAAGGTCGTTTCTGTCACACAGCAAGGCTAATCTTTTATCATGGCGTGGAAAAATCTATGGGCTCGATTCAATTTTTTCCTTTTTTTTTGTTCTAAGATTAAGATGAAACCAGTAATCTGTTTTTGCATTCTAATTATCACTGAAACCCGGGAAGTTTGGGGACGTGGATGCCCTGGAGCGCCTTCACCCATGGGTGTTCACGTTTCTCGTCTTGCTAATTAGCAGAGGTAAGGATGCATACCACATCACTTTAAAGCTACAGCACTGCATTAACCCTTTGAGATTTCCCATGATTTTTGCCATATGGAGTGGCAGAAAATTGAAGTGGAAATGATCTAATTATGAAAGTTATGTGTTAGTTATAGCTTCGGGTTACTCCTTCTCTATGCAGTTTGAAATACAGAGTATCTCTGGTAAACAGTGAGTTTCAAAATACTAATTAGAATCTTTTCATTTTTGTTCTTTAGACAATCCCTATTTCCTTTTATCAATTAAAAAAAAACACTCAACAGACCTTTTTCAGAATCTTGCTAACTTCTAAGACCTAACACCTCTCCATGTATATCAGCAGTCATCAAATATATTGATGAAATATGAAATATTGGGAAAATGAAATATTGTAAATAAAAAACCCCAGCATCATGAGGTCTTGCATTTGTGGTTAAAAACGTGTGTCCGGTCCCTGGATTTTAATGATCAGTGGTGTGAATGCAGTGTCTCCATATCCGAAATGAGGGGCTTGGACTAAATGGTACCCAGGGTTCTTGTCAGAGAGCTATGTCCCTGTCATGCTCTTTTTCCGTGATTTGTAGTTGTTCATTGGGAGAAGGTCAGGCTGTTCTAAGTTGGGTGACAATTTGCCTGTCACGTTTGTACGACATAATTAAGCATGTACCACCAGAACCAGAATTCAGGGTTGAATCCTGCCTCTACCATTTAGCAGCTGGTCAACTTGGGGTAACACGGCATCTACCTGACAGGATTATTAAGGGAATTAGAAGTTAGTGTATGCAAAGGGTCAGAATGATGCCTGGTGCATAGGCACACACCGACTACTGTTTGCTATTCTTAAATGTACTTCAATCAGATTTCCATACAGGATCCAGGAGGTATTTTAGATAGAAAGGGGCTCAATACAGAAGACTGGGTGCTTGTGAGATGGGGAAGGGCCGGAGGAATGAGGGTCAGGCCTGGACACTGGCTCAGGACCCAGTGTCCCAGCTGCAACCCCGCCCTGACCCAGCCTCGAACCGACCTTACTTCCCACAGAAGCAGCAGCAGGAAGACACTTTCTGACTCACGCCGACATTGAGAATTTCACAAGAGCATCACACTGGCAGAATTTAATTTGCATCCAGAAGTCTGGCAGCGGGAGGGTCTGGGAATGTAGCCTTGACTTCCCAGCCCCTGCAGTGTCGGGACACCCCTGGGAGGCAGGCTCAGTGCCAGCCAGTGGCCTCCAAGTCCAGCTGCCCAACAGCCTGAACCGCTTTCTTCTCATTGGACCCTAACTCAGTCTTTTGGAGAATGAATTCTCTCCCAGATGTGTTACCTCATGAATCCTGACAGCAGCCATGCGAGCTCTGTTACTATTCTTATCCCCAATTTTAAGAAGAAGACAGTCTTAATGCAGTGAAGTGACTTGCCCAGCTGGAACGTGGGACCGCGCTGAGCCGACTCAAGTCCCGGGCTACTCTGCTGCGCCAAGTGCTTTGCGCCCGAGGTGTGCGTCACACCCGCTCCTGCTCAGTGGAGCACCCCACATCACACCCAGTAGCTCGAAAACCAGAAATGGCTTTGGGGGGAATGTTGACCTTCTTGAGGATCTGAAGCACACAAGGTGTCCCCAAACCATGCTGTAGAACGATAAGATGGTCCTGGTCAGTTGTGGGGGAGGGGAGACAGCATTAAAAATGACACGGATGACATTCATCCCTGGGGCCCGTGGACAGGTAAATTCTTTTGCGCTCATCCCAAATGAGCAAAGGCTGTTTGCTGCAGATGTCACTGCTGACAGCTGAAAAGTGGCCACTCACCATTGGGTGTTCCAGTGCAGATATTCGTACACGCGACTGATGCACCTGTAGGATTTTTCCAATGTTCTAACATAATTCTGCTTCTAGGATTCCAGCACATTCTACAAGTTAGTAATATTCTATTCATGAACTAAATCAAACACGGGTTCTTAGGAACATTTTCAGGTGTTTCTTCACTGATTTATTTCTCCATTTTTTGTTCAGCACATGTACTCTCTGTTGGGTACTGTTTTATGAGCTGGTGATGCATTTAATATATATAAAAAAAGCAGGGGCCTGTTGATGATGGCCCCACTACGTGTTGGAAACAGGCAGTGCCTAGGTGAACAGTGAACAAACGGCATGCTGAAGGGCTTGGAAACTACTGGGAAGGGAAAAGAGGGAGTCGGGATGGAAAGTAAGGGGTGCTTTAGCCGGGCTGGTGCCAGATGGCTTCTCTGGGAAGTAGTGACGGTGGAGCTGAGCCCAGAAGGATGAGAGAGAGGGGTGGGAAAGACTGAGTGGTACAACAGAGGAAAGAAGACAGAGGCCAGAGATGGGGCAGCCTGGCGTGTCTGATGGCGAGAAGGAGGTCCGCTGTGGACAGAGGGCAGCGAACAGGCAGGGGTCGGGGGGAGTGTAGGCGGAGTCAGTGAATTAGAGTCAGAGCGTGCAGGACCCGGTGAGCAGCGAAGAGTACGCTCAGGTTTGGTCGGCTTGCACGGCAGGCTGCATTAGATGGTCACAAGTGGGGGATGGGGTCATTTGGCTAATGGGCCTTTGGAAGGTGAGGGTGGAAGCAACACACGAGAGGACTGTCGGTGTAAGTGAGGAATGGCGAGGTCTTGTGTTGGCATCGGTGCAGTGGGGATGGTGAGGTGTGGGCAGACTTGGGGGTTGTTTGTGGGACGGACAATGTCCTGGGGGCTGGATTTGGGAGCAGGAGGAAAAGAGGAGGAATTAAGGATGATTCCAAGGTTTCTCCTTGAGCAATAGGGCGGGTCCTGGGGTCATTAGACAATTGGACCAGGGAGCGAGTGGCTTCAGTGCAGAAACGCTGGGATTTTTTCCTCAAGCACAGGACATTCGAGAGGTGCATTAGACATCGAGGTGGCAGTGCGGAGGAGTGGGGTGCTGCGTGTGGTCTGAGCACTGAGTGTGCCTAGGGAGACGGGAGAAGCAAGAGGCCCGAGAGGAGAACGTGGGGGGTTTGTGGGACCCTGGCGCAGGAGGAGTCAGCCGAGGAGACGGGGAGAAAAGTTGGGAAAAGGCAATCACACAGCTGCACAGAGAATACAGGACGGCTGGAAGGGGGGATGGAGGGCTGAGCCCTGGGTTGGTGAAAGGAAGGCCATCAGCTGCCTCGAAAAGAATGGTGTTCGAACAGTGACAAGGGCAGAAGCTCCTTCAGAGTGAGTTATACAGGAAGGGGAAATGTGAGCGGCTCCTGCATGGTGTGGGGAGGCTGACTGAACCTGGACCTGGACCTGGACCCGGACCTGGACCTGGACCTGGACCCGCTCGGAGGAGCCCATGCAGGGCTCCTCAGGGATGTCAGAAGGCAGGGCCTCTAGTGGGATTCACCGGTAATTAGAGACGTGGGGTTAGAACTTCTGCCAGCAAAACCGCTGTCACTCAGGACAGCAGGGAAACAGCTGCACTTACCTTACGGTATGTTTTACTGATTTGAATAGAAAACCAAACTATTTTTAGCATAATTGAACACTGTGTCCAGGGTGAACTCATGAGAGGTTAAGTAGGCAGTGAATGCTCTGCTTTGTAGGTGGCTGATGGCAAGTCTGAATAATTTACAGAAATCAAGTCCATTCTTCAAATACCAAGTAGCTCATTGAGTATGTTGGCATTCCGGGGCGCGGATGCACATGACGAGAAGAATATGCTCCATTGTACGTGACATCTGGACGGGGACAGAACCAGACCGTCAGCAGATCCAACAAAGGTTACCATGGCGGTTGCAGCCATGCTGGCCAGCTCTCCCTGCCCACGGGTGAGTGAGGCCGGCCTTCAGAAGCAAACACACACTCCACCCCAAGACAAGTAATGCTTTGAGACAGAGCCAGCTTGCAAATGTCCTGTGTGGGCTCCTCTCTGGGGCTGTGAGTCTGGGAACAGTGCCTTCGGGGACGTGTCTCAGAACTCACCGAGATGTGGGGCTTCCCCTCCCCTTTCCCGAGGAGAGGAGCTGGGGTGGGTTTAGGGTCCAGGAGCTCGTGCCCAGAGGTGGGCGTCGCTGTCCTGGTTGTTTCCTGACTCCCCCTCAGTGAGCATATGCTCCGCTTGGCTCCTCCGAGCTGTCTGGAGGAGGCTCCAGAGTGTTCCGGGCAGAGCTCGCACTCGCTGATGGGCACCTGCGCCCACGCCGCTTCCCACCCGTGGGAGGCTGGCAGCCTGAGAGCTGCCCTCTGCGTGACGACAGGTGCCGCAGTCTTCGCCTGTACGGGCGGTGCTGCGGGCTAGCCAAGAGCACGTCTCGGATTGCTCTGCTGATACTTGGGCAAAGGAGAGGGGCCCCAAATAGTCCAGAGTCGAAATACTGACCGGGATGCCTGTCCCAGGGCACATAATCAGTGCCCAAGGAAACAGCGTGCAACTCCAGGGCACGCTCTGAAGAACTAGTTGTTACTGTGGTGGATGTCAGCGTCTCTCAGTGGCTAGAAAATTGACTGTTGACCAGGATCTGAAAATTCAGATGTTTCAAGCCTGGGAAGGCAATATGAATGTTTAGATCAGGGTAACAGTCAAGGGTAGTGGGCCCTGTAGAAAACTAGGGATTGCACACCCACTCAGGCCTTCCATTAGGGTGCAAGAGGCCTTTGCGGGGTGGGGAGGGCCTGCTAACTGCCAGCTAGTGATGCGATATCATAGAACAATGCAGTTTTCCAGATGAAAAGGACCTTTCAGATTGTTAATTCTTCATTCCACCAATAAAAAAATGGAGGTCAAGTTTCTTGACTTTGCTCAAGCCACACAGACACTCAGAGGTGGAGCTGGGGCTAGGTCTCAGTGCCCGGTGTTCTGGATGTTAGGTGTGTCAGGGCAGCTTGGCCAGCTGCACAGTCTCAGTTGCGGGGAGACGGGGCAGGGCTCTAGCAGGTGTTTCTTTTCCTCAGGAGATAGTGTTCATTCATTACAACCCCCTTTGTTTACCTGGACCACAGAACTATTTGAACGAAACAAATTCTTATTTTAAATGTCACAGGAGAATATATTCTTGGTAGTGAGCAAGCTGTAAAATCAGTAGAATATGCAGGGAATTAAGGAAGTTTGCACATGTAGGGGGCTGAGTGTGTAGACAGTGGGGCTGTTTATAGAAGGAAGGTCTGAGTCAAGCAGACAGTAAAGAAATACACCACGTGAATACATGCAGCCACACAGCACAGACCTCCTACCCTGCAGGGAATGCAGGGCCAATTTTAGACAATATAATTGAAGGAGAAGTGTTGCTTTAAAAAATGAGAGCTTTTGTAATGATGTTTGATGTGTCAGTTGGTAAAAGCACTTTGGAAAATAGTTTGCATTCCCTAAAAATAGGAAAGTTGCACCCTCAGATGCAGTGCTCCAGCACGGTGAAGCTCACTTGTGCACCAGGAGACACTCAATCAGTGCCCACAGAAGCACGATCCTCAGGGACAGAGAGGTGGAAACAAGCCCGATGGGCACCTGCGTTTACAGTGGAATGACACAGGTGAGAACAGACGGGCCGCAGCGACGGGCATCGGTGAGGATGAAGAGGAAAAGCAAGCTGCAGAAAAAGTACAGGGAGGGGCAAAAGTAGGTTTGCAGTTGTGAGTATGTGGAACACAGCTTATTCATGTTATTATTTATTAATTATTGCATTATTTTTGAGGTGAATAACTGCAAACCTACTTTCCCCTCCACCCTGTATAAAGAGTTTTATTTTCATAAAATTCAAAAACCAGTCGACACTGAACATATTGCTGATGAAAAGGTTTGTGTGAGTCCACACTGCACAGAAGCTAAGGCAGTAACTGACATGAAACAGGACAGTGGCCGCTTCGGGAGGGAGGGGGGAGGCGGATGCAAATGGGTAGGAGACCCGGGGCTTCAGGGCCATTGATGGCATTCTCTTCCTTAAGATGGCGGTGGGCTCATTAGTGATCTTGGTTTTAATTTTTTTCTAATTTTTCCTTTTATATAAAATTGAGGCATCAAAAGTATAAAAACTAAAAGCAATAACTGGGAAAGAATATTTGAATAATTGCCTTGTTTTTTGCCATCTTTAATGATAACTGGGTATTTAATTTTACACTAAGAATTTGTATATGTATGGCTACATAGGTATGTATGTATCTAATTTTATTACTTTTTATTATAAAAAATATAACATAATTTACCAACTTAACCATTTCTAAGTGTACACTTCAGTAGTGTAAAGTATATTCACCTGGTTGTGCAGCTGATCTCCAGAATTTTTCACCTTGAAAATCTGAGACTTTATACCCATTAAGCAGGAATGCCCCATTTCTCCTCATCCCCTGCCTACCCCACCCCGAGCCCCTGGAAACTGCTTCCTACTTTCTGTCTCTCTGGGTTTGACTTCTCTGGGCACTTCATACGAGTGGAATCATAGTGTTTGTCTTTTTTGACCTGTTTCACTTGGCATAATGGCCTCAAGCTTTACCCATGTTGGCATTTCTCAGAATTTCCTTTTAAGGCCGGTCACCCTCCCCTTGTGTGCACAGACCACGGTTTCGTTTATCCATTCATTCGTCCAAGGAGACTAGGGCTGCTCCCACCGCTGGCCATTGTGAGTGCCGCTGCTGTGAACACGGGTGTGTGAATATATCTTTGAATCTCGCTTTCCGTGCTTCTGGACATATCCCTGGAAGCGGAGTTGGTGGATCATATGGTGATGCTATATTTAATTCTTTGAGGAGCTGCCATACTGTTTCATATAGCAGCTGCATCATTTTGAATTCCTGCCAACAGTGCACAAGGGTTTCAATTTCTCTACATCTTTGCCAACACTTACTTCCCATTTTTTCAATAGCAGTCATCCTAATGGGCGTGAAGTGATACTGTGGTTTTGACCTTCACTCACCTAACGATTTGTGACGTTGCATATCTTTTCATGTGCTTGGTGACCATCTATGTGTCGTCTTTGAGAAATGTCTATTGCCGTTGTTTTAGTTGTTTTTTTAAGTGTTAGGCATTAAAAAGAATAAATTCTGTCTATTACCTGCTTATAAAACACATGACTTACAGATGTTTTCTCCCACCCCTTTGGCGGCCTTTACTCCGTGGTGTCCTTGGCAAGTTGTTGGTTTTGACGGAGCCTCACTCGTTAATTTTTGCTTTGTTGCCTGTGGCTTTGGTATCACAAATCCGGTGTCATGAAGATTTCCCCCATGTTTTCTGCAAAAAGTTGCATAGTTTTAGGCCTTATGTTTAGGTGTTTGATTCATTCTGAGTTACTTTTGTACGTGGTGTGAAGTAAGTCCAATGACTTCAGTCTTTTGCGTGTGACAGCCGGTTTTCCCGAGGCCCTGGGAAGAGACGGTCCTTTCCCCATTGATGTGAGGACATGGCAGCCTTGTCAAAACCCACGTGCAGGTTAAGAGTGATGTTTTGTCAGTTCGTCGAAGGTTTCATTCACTTGTTGCGGAGTTCCCACTTCAGTTTCTGAGTGGTCAGCTGTGAGTCGCGTTCTTCTGCTTTCCTGTTCTACTCACTGTTCAGACTTCAGAAATTCCCTCAGGCTCACCATAACAAGTCTTCGTGGATTTCTTCCTGTCCACCTGGGCGGAGGTTTTTGGGGACCCCCAAGTCTGAGGATGGGCAGTTTTCATCAGTTCCCCACCAGTGTTTCTTTAGTTAGCGTTTCTCTTCCATTCTTTTGTGAATCTTTTTTTTCCTGGGCATCTGAATAGATTGGTAGTTCATCTTCTCAGTCTGAATTTCATGTTTCTTACCCTTAGACTCAATATTTGTTTGTCTTTGTCTAACATTCTGCACTCAGTCTTTAGCTCGGTTTTCTGCTTCATTAACTTTCTTTCTTTGCTGTGTCTGATAATTCATTAACCCATCCATTGAATTTTTAGTATTAATATTATACTTTTCATTTCTATTTACAGCTTTTTAAATCTACTGCTTTACATTTTTGATAGTTTTTTATTCCTTTGTCATAATCTTTCACTATCTTTTTCTTTAAAATTGTAGATTATTTGTAGTTTAAATTCTGTGTGTAATAATTGAAACCCTGCAGTTTTTATGGGACTGATGTATCCTTTGTTGATGGGTTACTTTCCCTCTCATATGGTTGTTTCCTGATGTGATTTTGCGTTTTCATGGTGAGCTTCCAGTGGCCGAGACCTTCATCTCTGGGAAGTCTTGGAGGCCTGGGGCAGAGTGGCTTCCCCGTGGGCACCACGTGCCCACCTCCCCCAGGCATCTTGGGGCACCCCAGGACAGCCTGGTGCAGGCTACTGCTCCGCTTGAGGTTTCTCAGGCCATGAAAGGGATACAGATTCTGACCCTGCATCTGTTAGCCAAGTTGGTTCTGTGGATAAGAATTCTCGGGTGAGACTTTATTTCTCTCCACTCATGGTTCATGCCAAGTTCGGCAACTTCCCTTATTGTTTTCCCAGTGGTGCTGTTATTTGTGTTGGCCTGCCTCCCACTGAGGGGGCACCTCGTTGTGGGCACGAGTGTCATGGAGGGTGGGATTTGACTGCTCCCCTGGACGCCTTCGGTTTGTTCCTGGCTTCCCAGCACGCGGGCGAGAAGCAGCGGCCTGCACGTGCTTTTAGAAGAGCCATGGGCTCAGCACTGGGCTCCCATCTGGGTGTGTTCTCACTGTGTTCAGCCTCCGAAGATTGCTCCACTCTCTTTCCAGATCAGATGAATTCAAAAAAATATTTTTAAAGTATAGCATGTTAAAGGTATTTAGTTGGAGGATGTCTGGCCTGCCGTAATGCTGGACATAGAATTCCTACTTGGCTTTGAAACTTTGGACAGTTTTAGTTTCTGTGTATTGTAATCAGTCATTTATAATTTAATGTGATTTATCGTATTTCCTCCAGTAGAATAGATTGTAACCTCCTGTTCACTTTTGGGATTGCATGGGTAATTTAAAAAGCTCAGCGTTGTGGAATGTTTTGTTTCGTTAGCCACTCTGATAGATGAGCCCTAACACCTCAGTGTCTTATCACAGGCGAGATGTATTTCCTGCTCGCAGGAGCTGCCTGGGCGGCAGAGGAGGGAGAGTGGTGATTCTCTTTCACAGAGAATCCAGGGGGCGGGCTGGCAGAGGTGCTGTGGGATTTAGTGCACGACTTCCAGGTGGCAGCAGGGGAGACCTGCTCTGGGGCCTTTGGAGGGCTGGGCTCCGTTACGGGGCCATCCCAGAGGGTGGAAGCTTGGTCCCGGGCGAGGTGTCAGTTTTAGAACTTGAGTCTTCGACAGCCAGTCAGTCCCTACGACAGTCCTCTTCTCCAGCCACCATGTAATCTGTGTGTCTCCACCCCTCGCCCAGAGGAGAAGATGAGACCGTCCCATTAGGCATCCAGCTCAAAGCGGAGGACCCTGCCTGGTGCGCAGCCCTCCCGCCCATCACAGGCGCTTCCTGGGCGTGTAAGCCTTGCAGTCACAGCCACGTCAGTGTGTCATCACGTCCCTTGTGT
The DNA here is from genome assembly GCA_004024845.1 of Tonatia bakeri. Lineage (NCBI taxonomy): Eukaryota > Metazoa > Chordata > Mammalia > Chiroptera > Phyllostomidae > Tonatia > Tonatia bakeri. The sequence continues at coordinate 454,693 of PVIA01000393.1, forward strand.
GGGACGTGCCTTAGCTGACCCTCATGAATCAGTGAGTCTGTCACCCTGTGTCTTCTCCAGCCCCACCTGTTTCTAAGTTCTCTGTAACTGCTTCTGTCTTCACCTTCAAAGAAACTTCCCTGCTGTTTTTTCCCCAGTGGGTTGTGCTCTGAACTCTTACGGTGCCAGGAATACTCAGCAGGCTCTTTGGGATCAGGGATCCCCAGCTTCCTGTGTGCGAGGACAGGGTCCCTCGGCGGGGTAGCTCGCACCCTTGTCCCCACACCCCGTGGCGTCTCCATGTGGAGGCGCCCTCTCCGCTTCAAACCTGTCCTGACCGGGCGCCCCTCCTGTGGGCCGACTGGGCCAGGACAGGCTCCACTGCCCGTTTCCCTCTGCCTCTGGCCACCTCGCTAGCTCGGATTTGAGATTCCAGAGTCTCCCGATTCTTCTGGGTTAGTTTATAAACCTCAGCCCCTCCTGTGCTTCCGTGAGGTCAGGGGTTTGCTGGGAATTCTGCGGGGCCAGGAGGGCCACCTGGCGCCTTTGTACTGCAGGACAGCATCGGGGGACAGAGAGCCTGCATCAGTGATTACTTGCTTTTTTAAAAACTGAGTTGATCGGGGTGACATTGGTTCATGAGATGACATAGGTTTCAAGTGTACGGTTGTATGGCACGTGATCTGTACGTTGCGTTGTGTGCCCCCCACCCAAAGTCAAATCTTCTGTCACCACATATTTGCCCCCCTCGACCCTTCACTACCCCCACCCCCTTGCTTCCCTCTGGGAACCACCCCCCGTTGTCTGTGTCTCTGAGTTTGTTTGTTGTCTTATTTGTTCATTTGCTGCTTTATGTGTTCTACCCCACGTGTAAGTGTAATCATGTGGTTCTTGACTTTATCTAACTTCTTCCACTTAGGGCGGTATTCTCAAGATCGACCCATGTTTTTGAACCTCCTTTTTCTCTGTCGTCTCTGCCTCGCCTTCCTCCACCCATTAGACCAGAAAGATGGCAGGTAGGGAGGGCGAGAACTACGCTTACAGAAGACAAGGCTTAGTCTGCTCAGCCTGGGGAATTGCTAAGCGATCAGAAGTTAACTAATGAGTACAGATAGACCATCTATTTTTGAAGACGAGGCTAAACACTAGAAATAAGCTCTGGGGGAGGAGGAGAGGAGGAAGAGATTCACACTTCCTGATGCTCTTTGTTTCCAAAATGTTGAGAGGCATGTGAGGGAATTACTTGAAAAATTCAGAAGTTGAAGCTTGAGTAAGTTAATTATTTCAGTGAAGAGAGGCTGTGATTAAATAAAAATATGGCAAATTACTGAAGAGTTTCAGGAAGACAAGTGAGAGAACGTGCTTTATATAAATGTCCCAGCCCTCTGACGCCTGCAACTGTTCGAGGTACCATTTGAAAGTTACAAAGAAAAAAGCCGTTGTTGTTATAGAAGAAAATTCTAAAATACTAATCCAAAAAAGATTTAAAAAAACTTGCTCATCTAATGACAGTATTAAACTTGATTTATATTTTTCTAAACCTGTTTAGCAATTTAGCTGATAAACTTGCAGGGAAATCTTGAAACTTTTGAAACTCAGTATTTGGGGACATGCATTACTGCACCGATCGCAACCATTTATCTAAACCCTTTCTTTAAAGATCGTGCCTCTTCTCCAGTTTCCCGAGCTGCTTGGGGGAAGAGTCCCTGCTGGCTGGCCGGCTCTGAGGCTCTCTTTATCCAGAAGGATCGGGATGATGACGGGGAAACTCGGGGAAATGCGAGGCAGCCGGGGACGCTGGACTCAGGTGTCTCAGCGGAATGGGGGAGGGAGCCCAGACCATGGCTGAGTGGGAGGGACAGGCGGGGACAGCCAGTGTCCTAGGATATGGGAACAGTGGGGAGGAGCGGAAAGGAGCACTTCAGAAGTGTGACCGTGAGTTAAAATCACATTCTCTTGGAAGTACTTTGAGGTGCCTAACTGCACATTAGGGTCCCCTTCCCATGCGCCTCGGCTGCTCCTTAAGTGCGGTGGAGTGGCCGTTGTGACACAGGGCATCCTCTTCTCTGCTCGGGTGAGAGTTCAGTGATGGCCCCCACGACAGACTTTGACGCTAAGGGTCTTTGAGACCAACAGCGTAACTCATGTAAAAATCCATCACTGCATTCCTTAAATAGTTCGTCTGATGGTAATTTGAAAATGGTTAGTTATTTCTCACGGTCCCCCTGGCCATAAACACATAAATGAGGCAAATGAGTTGGCTGTGTAGCTATTTGTTGGAAATTACTGTGTTTGTCTATTTTTTCAGTATTTTACCAGCACAGTTCTTTAATTTGGGGGTTTGTTGAGAGGCAAGCGGGGAGCAAAGCTGGGAAAGTGACGATTACAGTTCTGTCAAAGCGTTTTCTGGTTTCCTCAGGCCTCCAGGCTCTGTGTTTCTCAGGCCCTGAGGATCACACTGGTCGAGCCGAGCAGTTCTCTGGACACGTCTGGGCGTCCGTCCAGCACCTGCGGGGCTGCCTCATGCGGATGGGGAAATGCAGGCCATTCATCTCTGGCGCTTTCCCTGTGGGTGCCCTGGCTTCTCACCACGCCTCAGCCACCGAGGATTATCCTGCCACTTATGAATTGTCCTCAGTGTCCTCTAGGAGTGAGTGAGTGTGACCCACAGGAATAAGATTTTCGGGTAGGAGACCCTGGAAGACTAAAAAGCCATCCTTCCCTTCCTTCATTTAATCCCTGTATTGTGACCAGGTAGAAGTGATGGTGAGTTTACACGCTCTGAGCACCCAGCACATCCCAGGAGGGGCTGGAGGCACCGGGCTTGGCTTATAGACTCTCTTCACCGCCAGGGCCACTCAGCAAGCCGGACTCAGGTCTTTGCTCAAAGAAGGTGCGGGCGTGGCATGGTTGGTGCTCCTCAGCCCTGGCTCCCTGCGGCAGTCACCTAAACTTCGGAGGAGGCTGGCGCCCGGGTAGAAGGGTAGAGCCCTTGCCTTAGAAATTTTACAGATGCCACAGGAAATGTTACTGTGGGGGCTGCTGCCCAGTTAGGGTGGGAAAGGTTTCACTCTTTTGTCTCCCTTTCTCTCTTTTTTACTATCCTTCCACTTTTAGAGTTTCATTAATTAATGCGTAGTTCTATTTTTAAACAAGTGAGTCAAGAAAAAGAACCCCAAGCAGAAATGATTTATAAGTGATCAATAAATTTACACTTTGCTCATTTTGAATATTCAAGGCACAGCTAAATGACATCATTAGAATAAAAACCAAATTACAGCACAGCTGTGTTAATCGTGGAAACAGATGAAAGCCTTCGTCCCCGTTTGGGCTCCTCGTTCTGAGTCGGGCCTTGGTGCGTCTCCCCCGTGTGCTGCGTGTGCCGCGCCCCACTCTTGTTCACTCTCCCTCTCCATTATTCTGTGGGCGTGCGGAAGCTTGACATTATCATGGCCTCCTCAAGGTCTCTTGCAGGTGCCATGAGACGCACTTTGCATTCCTTATCTGCAATAAGGCAAAGCGTGGAAAGTAAGGAAGATGAAAAACCAACTTTAATGATATCCACCCTAACTTCTGGTTCTAATCTGCGCCTGAAGATATTGTGGCCTAAATTACAAAATATATTATCGGGTTCACTCTTCGCAAGTTCAAATTGAACTCCATGGAATATGGAACAGAGGAAATTATTTACAATCTACTCAGTCGCCAGCCCTTCCTCTGGGCTGAAAAGAATGCATTTGTATTCCTGCGCTGCCCCAGTGTGCTGCTCCATCTCCACCATCCCTCAGGACGGTGAACGGGGTGGGAGAAGGAAGGAGTCGCCTGCTCAGCTCCAGGCTCCAGGCAGAGTGAGTGATGAGAGTAAAATGCGTGTTTAGGTGAACAGTGCTCCTTAAGTGGCACGTAAATAAATAGTGTACAGTAATAGACTCTGCCTGGGACAATTATTTTTACTCTGAAGTGTAGCTGCATGGTTATACAACATTTGAAAATGCAGGATTTTTTTATCATCTTAGGAAACCATATTGTAAACAAGTAACTGGAGCACAATGATTGTTATGTAGAAGCCAAGAGCATTACTTGAAACTGTAATGATTTTCTTCGTCATTATTACCAACTGCTAAAAGAGAAAGCAGGCTTAGGATTAGTCAGATGATGGACTTTCCCATCTGAGCAACCTTGTAAAGCTGCTCCCGTGAAGGAAAAGCGGGTACTTGGTCACTTGCTCTGAAAAGCGCCAGGACCTGTGGGCAATGTGCAGCCTTGGTTTTAGCACAGGGTCTTCCAATGGAAACCAGTGCACACAAAGGTACTTCTTCTACCTTTCCTCTCTGATGTTTGATAGTGAAAATATGGATCCCTCTCCTAATGCCCTGCACTGTGGCGCTGTTCATGGTGGATGGCGCCTTGTAACACCAGGAAACGCGCTTCCTTAAGTGGCTGCGATACTCCACAGCTATTGGTTGCTGTTCGCACCTGGCAACTTCTGTGATCGTGAACCAGTGTGTCGGATAGCTAATTTCGAGTGTAATTAATAATGCAGCAAACTGGGTACCATTTTGGTGGAAAAGTTTGCTTTTGGAAGAGATATTTTCAACCTGCCTGAGATATTGCTACCAAACCTATTATTCTTCACCTAATGAGGGACTTTCCTGGACTCTTAATGAACCTGGCCACCCTCTGGTGCAGAGTTCAATACCGACCTGCGGACTGTGCTGCTCCAGGCCGGACTTGAAATTCATCAACACCTGTCTCGTGGGTAAAATCGTTAGGAAGCAATGCATTATTAAAGAGCATTTCAGACGCATAGGGCTTGGGATTGCTATTGATGACAAACGTTGCTAATGTTTTCCTGCAAAATCACTGCAGTGAAAAGCCGCGGGTCTAACCCTCCAAGCCGTGCGGAGGGCCTGCAGTAGACTATGACGCTGCCTGCGCCCACACCGACTCCGAGGGACGGTGTCTCTGCCCACTGCCCAGGGGCACGCAGCCGCAGGGACAGCAGGGAGGATGTTGCGGGGACACAGTATTGTATCAGTGAATTTCTTCCCCACAGCACACTTGGTAGCATCGGCTTTTCATTTGTTCAGCAGATGAGCTCTGCTCTCTTCACCCAGCAGAACGAGGTCTGAGGCAGGTGGATAAACACAGCCCTTCTGTGGCTGGGTTTAAATTCCGTTGATTCTATGAGCCCCTGGTAAGGAAAAGCAGCATAGTTATAAAAAGGTACCAACAACTTCATTGTTTTATTTTCCAATACACATTACTATTTGTGTTGTCTCAGATCTTTTCACACATTTGACCTGATCTTTTCAACACTTCTGTTTGGTAGCCAACATTTTGCTTGTTGTACAGTAAAAAAGATTATTTTTATCTATTAAGAGGGGACTCTGCCGTGATGAGGAGGATCTTATTTTATTGCTAGCTGCATCCTGTGCCCTTGTTTATGGCTGGAATGGCTTTTACCGTCCTAGACACACCTCGTCTGAAAATGGCTGTCAGTCAGCGGGGCCTGAGAGCTGAGGCCACAAAGCAGACATTTGACGAAAACCTTTGTTTATTAATTGCCGAATTCCCAGTGCGTAAGTGTGGGCCTCGTATACCTCCAGCAATGGCCGTGGCAAGAGGAATGCTTGCTTGCAGGAAGCACCGCAGCATGTCCAGGGTTGCGTGGAGAACCAGAGGGAGGGGGACATGGGTGGCGGGGGCACAGCGGCGGTTTGGAGAATACCTCAGTCTCTTGCATGGCTCAGATGTCTTAGCTGGTTTCCGTCTCATACTATTTCAAAAGTAGAATGTTAAGTAACTGCCATTATTTTCAGTCTTTAAACACGGCAGGCTCTGTCTGAGCACTGTGCATGTATGAACTAATTTAATTCTGGCCACAACCTTGCGAGGGTAGGCACTACAGCTGCTCTCTCTTTAAATAAGGAGATTGTTCTGTTTTGGTTGTATCCACATTGCTTTAATTGGAGGAGGAGGTGGGGCATTGCAGGGCATGATGATAATCACGTTCACAATTAGGTTCCAGACGTAGCTGAAAGGGCACAAGGAACTTGTGAGGATTTGCAATCAGGAGTTTGGGCGCTGGAGCCCTCACCGCTGTCCCTGGGCTCTGCCTTGCTGCGTGGTTGGCTGCGTGGTTTGGGAAGGGCACGTGAGCTCCAGTGCATGGGGGCAAGTGGCTGTGTGAGTCTGCAGTGGTTTAGAAATGCCCAAACAACTAGTTACAGCCAAGTGGGGACGAGAACGGAGGTTTCCGACCGCCGTGGGCAGCGTGTGCTGGGGCCGAGGCTGGGGCCGCAGCCCTCCCTGGGGCCTCGTGCTCGACCTGGGCTGGCTTAGCTTTCCTTGGGTTTGATGACTTCTTCCTTGAACAGAAGTCGGGCAAAATAGTTTCTTAGCCTTTTTTTTTCATGTTTAATTTTTTAGAGCATACTTAGGTTCATAGTAAAATTGCAGGGAAGGTACAGGAGTTTCCGGTCTGGCCCCCGCCCTACACACCTCTAAGCGTCTTCATTCTAAAGTTCTGTGGTACAAATTTAGCCTATTTTTTTCGTATCTCTTCCCTTAGGTTTTCACCTGCCATGAGTCAGCCATTTATGTAAAAGAGGAAGTTAAAGTTTGGTGGGTGATTTTATTTGAGAAAGTCATTCAACATTGCGTAGAAATTTGGACTGTCACATTTTTTCCTCAGTAAATGCACAACATCCCAATTAGGTTTGACAAAGGCACACTATGAATCCTAACTTGAAAGAAAAAGCATTCATTTATTTTGTGAGACTTACCCTTTTAAAAGTGAGAATTTAACATAAATCAGCTTAAAATAGTTGTATAAGATAGCAAAATCCTGCACGTTGATGTAAAAACACTCTCTACCATTGTCCTGCTTTCATTTTTTCCCCAAAGCCCCTCTTGGAACCCAAAAGTGTGTCATCCAGCGATGCGCACCCTTGTTCACTACTTGCACCCACCGGAGTCACAGTGCCAGGACTGCGGGGATGTGTTTTGCTTGCATGGCACAGGGTGGGGCGCGAGTAGGTTTCCAGTTGTGAGTCTGTGCACCACAGAGTTTATCGTTGCATCATTGTTCGGTGACCCCTGTACTCTTTTCACACAAACAGCTGTAACCCTACTTCTGCCCTACCCTGTGTGTCTGTCTTCAAGACCTCAGGGCAGCGGGCCCCAGAAGAGCCCGCCCAGGACTGCTGGGTCACCCTGTGGTGGGTGGCTGAGCACTGACCCAGGCCACAGCTGTGGGTGCCGTGCCCTCCGCCTCCGAGCAGTGGTGTTGACAAAGGCGGGTGTGGCCCGATCTGCCAGCCACTCTGAAGCAGCTCCTGCCCTGAGCCGAGGTGGCACAGCCCTAGCCCTGTACTGATGAGGTTAATGAGCTGAAACAGTGTATCATGATGGAAAAACCCCACATTTTAAGACTTCTCATACTTCTCCATGGTTCTCTAGTCCCCAGTGGGCCCAAGTTCTCACCCCAAAGACACACCCTTCCCTGGCTCACCCTGCAAGGCCTCGTTCAGGAAATGTTTGGCCTCGTTGGCACCTGCTGGGGTGGATCGCCATCCGAAGTACCTTCCAGACGTGTCCTTTCTCTTGTTTTCCGGTCCTGTTTTTCTACGAATACCCTCTTAATTGATTTCTTCCCTCTGCCATTTCCACCTTCTAAGCTTTAGCGTTGCTCCGAGAATCATGTTGCCGGCTTAAAAGATCTCTAGCGCAGAACTCTGAACTTTGGAACTGTTGTCTGCACCCCTACGATTCACAGAAATCCAGAATTCTTCAGGGCTCTGGCTTAAGCTTTGTTTTGCTTTTAGAGGTTTCTTTTTTGTTGTTGGTAGAGAGAGTGGGAAGAAAAAAGAAATGAAGGGTGTAGCTTAAAAGGTCCTCTAGGACTATTTATTTATTTATTTATTTATTTTTTATTTTTTTTTTATTTTTTATTTTAATGATTGTTTAAGTACATTTTTCTCCCCTTTACTCCCAATCACGCCCACCCACCCCCCTCCCATCTTCCCTCCCATTACCACCCTCCCCCTAGTTTTATCCATGTGTCTTTTAACTTTGTTCCTGCAAACCCTTCCCCTTTTCCCCTGAAATTCCCTCTTCTCTCTCCTCTGGCCACTTCCTGCCTG